>OY856415.1:193170279-193770279 GCA_963693085.1 Alisma plantago-aquatica | reverse complement strand
TACTGCTACTGCTTGTCTTACTGAAGTCGTATCCCTTGCATTACGCCTTAAACTGCAGTTTATCTTTCTATTTTCTGTTGCATGAAAATTCCTAAAAACTGCTAAATGACAAAATCTTAATCTTTCTTGTAACTCCAGTTGGAGATAGTTTTCTTTGATTTAATCGTGACAGCTTGTTGTTCCCCTTCGGGGAACTTTAATATCTCTTTATACCCACCGGAGTGTAGAGTGTCGATTCAGAGTCGTCAACACAACCCACCTTGTCCCTGTGTTCGACCCCGTATGACTACTTCGACCCCGTAAACAAAGTTGCGGGGGCCTAGAAGGATTCGGGTTATAAATGTGAAGGCTCGACTACCTCAAATGCGCCTCCAATTTTAGGACGCGCGATTTAGGCCGGTCAACTTTCTGGCGCCGTTGTCGGGGACAAGGAAAATGGCACTGTTGACGAATCCGAAGCCACTAACTACATTCCCGTGCCTCAAGCTTAGAAATAGGCTTGACAGCACCTCTTTTTCTTTTTTTTCTTTTTCTTTTTCTTTAAGCATTATTCATTGCCGGAACCAAATAACTCTGTGTTCTAACTTGATTTCTCGTGATATTTCAGGTACCCTGCAAAGCTGTAACCTGCTCCACCGAGCCTTGATACCATGCCTCGTTGTGAGCAACCCCTTTCTGAGGGCGAATGTCAGAGCCAAAGCGAGAGGGCGACCCGGCCTAATTGGGTTGGTCAGCTTTCTGCCTACATAAAAAGACAGGACACCATTATCAACCAGTTGGTACAGGGGACGTTTACCAACCCTGGATCTCTGAATTTCATGCAACATCAGATGGCGAGTCTGCAGATGCGCCAATGGGAGGTCGATCAACAGCTGTCTCAGATGGCTGCTCTGATGAAGAACCCTGCAGGAAAAATGCTCCCTCACCCTGAAACTGCAGTAATGGCAGTGCTTAGATCAGGAAAGACGGTAGAGCACGCTGATGAAGCCCCACCGGAACCTGAGCAAGGGCCCAAGGATGCTATTCCAGCAGGAGGCGGAGGTAGGCCTGCAGAAGCCCAAGAGCCTGCGCCGAGACCGTCCGATGAGCCATCTGGTGGGAGGAATCCTTATGCTCCCAGGATACCGTTCCCGTACAAGCTGATCAAGGCAAATCTAAAAAAGCGGCACGAAAGGTTCATGGACTCGATCAGGAAGCTGCATCTTGAAGTCCCCTTCCTTGACGCTTTGGAGGAGATGCCCACATACGCCAAGTTTCTCAAAGATCTAATAATGAAGAAAAGAAGGG
The DNA here is from genome assembly GCA_963693085.1 of Alisma plantago-aquatica. Classification (NCBI taxonomy): domain Eukaryota; kingdom Viridiplantae; phylum Streptophyta; class Magnoliopsida; order Alismatales; family Alismataceae; genus Alisma; species Alisma plantago-aquatica. The sequence continues at coordinate 193,768,992 of OY856415.1, read as the reverse complement.
GAGGAAGGATAGAGACAGTGTACCTAGCCTCTACTTCCTCTGCCTTCGTAAAGCCCAGCTTGCCAACTAAGAGAAGGGATCCCGGAGCTTTCACAATCCCATTCGCCATCGGGGACAATGTCGAGCGGAAGGGTCTAGCGGACTTGGGAGCCAGCCCGAGTCATAGATTAGGATACATTTCTTTTCTTTGTAAAAACAAACATTATGGACTGTAATAAGGCTCGAGTCAGTGCATGCGCACGTGTGCTGACTCTTTTTATTTTATGGGCCACCGCTGTGTTTTGCGGAGCATTGAGGAGTAATATCATCTGAGGTAGGAGATCCTTCTCTATACCAATGATGTTTTACCCTGCAATGGCCTTTTATTTCACCCAGGTTTAGTTTTGGCCTTTTGACCGCCCGCTTTTCTACCATGTCGACCAGCTGGGCGCAGAACCGCTTGTATCGGGCAGCCTCGCCCCGGGCGTCACAAGGGCAACGGATGACCCTTGGACTGCCCGATGGGACTGTGCGTTTCGGGAATAGCGTGACTAAAACGCCCGACGCACGCCATTTTTGCCCGTTTTACCCCCAGCTGGGTTCTCTATAAAAAGCGTGGAGGTTTCTTCGTGTCGGGCTATCATTTTCTCTTTTTTTTGCCACCTGGAACGCATGCAGTGATCCTCCCTTTTGCTCGTGTGTCGGCCATCTTGCCTTCGCCCTGGTAACGGGCGATGCCTCCTGAGAGCAAAGGTATAGCCCGACACACCTTTTGCCAGACACGTTTTCTCTCGCCCGGCACAGGTTTTGTATCGTGCGAAGCGTATCGGCCGGATTGTTGTTTTCTTACCAAACGACATGGCTTGTCGCCCGATAGGGTTGTAGACCGACACGTTTATCAGCCGATAACCCTGTCGCCCGACACCAGTATCTTTTACCGAGCCGCTTATCAGGTTTACATGACCTGCAGATTTTCTATCGCCCGACATGCTTTCGCGCGTAACGCCGGTCGATAGCGTTTTCCCGATGTATCGTATCGGGCGTCATGCTTCTCACGGCGATGTCATGTTTTTGCTTCATGTGACCTCGAATCGCCCGACACACCTGTGTCGGGCGTCGAGTCATATCGCGCGACAACATCGTGTCGTCCGATCACTTATCGCCCAGTTTTAATAAGTTTTTTTTCTTTCTTTCTTTTCATCTTTCTTGCCTAACGGATGAATAAATTCTAATTTTGAATAACAGGTATGGCTCGTATGGAGCAAACCACCGGCCGCGCCAACAAGCACGGCGCGGGAAACAGTAACAACAGTCGGGCAGAAGCGGCAACACCAATAAAAGGGGAGATTTTTCTTGATTTGGTAGCTCCAATAGCGAGTCACCTAGTTATCAGCCTGTCTTTGGGGTGGCTTGGGACCATCTCCAGAGACAGCAAGAGTGCGGCAACCAAGGCCTCCGAACAAGTTCGAGGCACCTCAGTTCCGTCCTCTTAAGGGAGAGGGCCCACCCTGACTACACACTCCTGGGAACTAAACTAGGGACTGATAATCAGTCCATTTGTTTACGTTCACAACGGAGATGTGAAGAAAGGGCGGGTCAGAAGTGAATTTTGAGGGTTACGCTCAAGCTCAACCGCTGCATAGCCAAAGCGAACCCGCTAGACAACCTCCCAATGGCATGCTGCTACTTCGTAGGAGCATTTTGCAGCACATCAGCGAGCTAACCCTCACTGGCTAAACTTTACCTCACTTTTACTTTCTTCTCTACTCTGGGACAGAGTATGGAGTAAGTTTGGGGGGGTACCCTTATGCCAGTGAGGGGGGGTATAAATTTTCTTTTAACATTTCAAGTTGTGCTCTTATATCTTCCTGTATATTTGATCTACGCACGCATGCCATATATATATAAAAACTTTTAATTTTCAAAAATCTTTCCTTTGCAAATTTCTGTCCCTATGCATATGTACAAAGTTGCTGTTATAATAAAAACCTATTGTGACTTCTTGCAAAGTTTACTTTCTGTATATTTAACGAGTTACAAGTTCTGTCATATCTTTCTGATAATACTGTCTCAAACAAACAAAAGATTGTGCCTTGCCATCCAAAAATTTTTGAAAAATAATAATCTCGCAAACAGCTAAGAGACGAGTATGGAGAAGGAAAAAGCTGCCCAAACAGCAGATATCTCTTTTGTTTTCCCTTACCCAGCAAAAATCCCAAAAAGAGAAAGAAGCCTTATGAGCGTGAATAAAAGCATGAGAGTTGTGCCCAATAAAAGAAAAGGAAAATATATATATATACACACTTATTTTCTAAAAGTACCCATCTTTAGGCATGGTAGATCTGGGGCAGTGGTACGTAGGATGTGAAATCACTGCTCTAAAGCCAACTGGCTTGGGCTGCAGGGACCACTTGCCCGTTAACGGACCCTTACCTGGATGGACTGATGGGAAACAAGAAGAAAAACCCAAAAAGCCTTAGCCTACCCTATACACAACTTTCTGCCCCTAAAATAAAGCTATTTGGTGTGGAAGCTAACTTCGGAATCATACACCAAAGTCTCGCTGAAGCTGTAGAGAAGAAAAATTTTACTTAAATAATAAGGCAAGTAGGGCAAGGTCTTTTGTTCGCATTAAGACAACATTACCTCCAAGACATCGCAAATCTTGTGCTACCCTTTAGCCTTAAAGTTTTGCTGTGCAAGAAGAAGCAACACAAAGTTTAGTTTAAATATTGATTGAGGACAATCAAAAAGCTAAGTTTGGGGGAGTTGATAACACCAAATTTTGTGACATTTTTGCCCTTTATTCTGTTATCAAAACTACCCTTTTCTGCTATTTTCATCTATTTTATTAGCATTTTTGCAATAATTGGCCAAGCAACGCTCTTATTCCAATTTTTCCTATCTTCTACAGAGTTTTCCTCATTTTTGTGCAATGAGGCCGATTCCGGCCCACAATAAGTCTAAGCCCGTCTCGACCTTCCTGACGCCCGATACAACCCAGCCCGACAGGGGCTGGGTGACACGAGAATGATCGGCGGAGAAGGGCGCTGTGCAAGAAGGACGTGTCGGCCGACATACCGTCTACCCGACAGGGAGCCAAAGCCGCATCGACGACCAAACTCGTCGGGCGACACAGCCACCCACCGGTAGGCGTGCCGCCAGCCACGTGACCGATAGACAGCGCCTCGCGCCGAGACATACCTGTATCGGCCGTCCACATCCATCGACCGGCGTATAAGGGAGCTACTTGGTGTTTCCATCACCATAACTCCTTCAACCGCCGGTATAAATAGCAGCTACATGAAGCCAAAAAGATAGTCGGAAAGTCGGAAGGTCGGATAGTCGGACAAGTCGAGAGAGTCGGAAGAGAATTCGGACAAGACAGTTCGGAAGTCCGAGAGCCACCTTCGAAGGAAGCTGTGAGAGCAAGAGTATCGCGCCCCAGTGCTTGTGCCGGGCGACACTAGGTGAGCTTTCCCTCATCCCGAGAGGGAAGGGATGGTTCACTTAGTGTTGTCCCGGGCGACACTGCGGGCCGATATCGGCCAGCGAAGATGAGCGACACGAGTGCCCGACAGTAGACTCGTAGCTCTTTGCCCGACACGATATAGAACCCGATACGCTCCGCCCGTCATGTGTGCCGCCCGAGAGGGTGCGCCGCCCGACATGAGCGTATAGGCCAGGGTCCTTGAGCGATACAGTCAGTCGTCAGTCGGCGCTGCCCGAGAGGGGGTGCCGCCCGACACTGCCATATCGGGCTCGGCTCCTGACCGGTATCGGGCAGGAGAGCTACAGTAGTCTGTCGTTCTTCTACATCAAGAAGGCGACATCTATCTTTAATTCTGTTATTTAAATTCTTAGCTTATGCATTGTATTAAGACCCTTATTGCTTATGGAAATAGAAATGCTTAACTGATATTTGTTTAATGCTTGGTGCCTTATGATTGGGTAACTGCTGTGTTGAATATCTAAACTCTAGCTTGCATGTTTTAGATCGCATTTCGCTTAGCTACCGAATCGTCTTTCCCGTCGCAACTACTTCGAGAGTTGGGTTGTGGCTCTAGTGTTTGGTCCGGTTCTGGAGTACGAGAGTACCCGGAACGGAGTTGTTTTAGTATCATTCCACTCTAACTTGAGCCCAGCAACCTCGAGAGGGGTGTTGAAGCTTGGTTAGAGGCACCCGCTCTGAGTGGAGGGGTGTCGGGTGTTACTGCTACCGCTTGTCTTACTAAAGTCGTATCCCTTGCATTACGCCTTAAACTGCAGTTTATCTTTCTATTTTCTGTTGCATGAAAATTCCTAAAAACTGCTAAATGAAAAAATCTTAATCTTTCTTGTAACTTCAGTTGGAGATAGTTTTCTTTGATTTAATCGTGACAGCTTGTTGTTCCCCTTCGGGGAACTTTAATATCTCTTTATACCCACCGGAGTGTAGAGTGTCGATTCAGAGTCATCAGCACAACCCACCTTGTCCCTGTGTTCGACCCCGTATGACTACTTCGACCCCGTAAACAAAGTTGCGGGGGCCTAGAAGGATTCGGGTTATAAATGTGAAGGCTCGACTACCTCAAATGCGCCTCCAATTTTAGGACGCGCGATTTAGGCCGGTCACTATGTGAACTACTTTAATATCACATTGCATTTCCATAGCTTCATATTGTAGAAGTCCTAGTTCTTCCATGAGTTTCCTAACCCATATAAGTTCACTATGATATGAGCCATAGCCCCATATTTCGATTCTATGCTTGAGTGAGCAACAACATTCTACTTCTTGTTATTCTAGGGTTACCTCCTACAAAGACATAGTATCCAGTTATAGATTGTCGGTCAGTGATGGAGCATGTCCAATCTATACCAGAAAAATCATGCATCTTTAGGTTCCCATGACTAGTGTATAGGATACCTTTCTCGAGGGATAGTTTGAAATAATGAAGGGTATGAATAATAGTGTCCCAATGACATATTGGTGGTTTCTCAATGAATTGACTAACCACATTTGTAACAATAACATGTCTAACTGACTAACTACAAGATAATTCAGTTACTTGACCAGATATATGTATTGTCTAGGATCAATAAGAGACTCCCCCAATCTTTATACAATATATTTTAAGAGCCATAGGTGATTTTGTAGGTTTTCCAAAGGTGATTTTGCATGTTTTAATCCCAACGTGCCTATTTCTTCAAGGAGAACTAGTACATACTTGTGTGCAGAGGTGGTAATTATGTCTTTGGACCTTGACACCTCAATGCCAAGGAAGCATTTGAGAAGACCAAGGTTTTTCCCCTAAAATTTGCTTTGAAGAAATTGTTTTTGACATGAAATTCATTGGTGATCATCACCTATAATAACAATTTCATCCACAGATATGACTCGAAGGATATAACCAGAGGATTCATGATGATAGAAGACAGAGTGGTTGAGACTAGACCATTTTGGACCAAAGGCTTCAATAGACTGACTAAACTTCCGGAACCATTTTGAAGGTGATTGTGTTAGTCCATACAAGGATTTATGTAGTCAAAAGACAAGATAAGACTCCCCCTGAGCAAAAACAAAAACCAGGTGGTTGCTCCATATGTATTTCAGATAGATTACCATGAAAGAAGGTGTTCTTGATATCTAGTTGATGCAATGGCTAAGACAAGTGAGCAGCTAATGAGATGAACAGAAGACCATCTGTCATCTTGGACATGAAAGAAAAAGTTTCTAGATAATATTCCCCATAGACTTAGTTGTAGCCTTTTGCAATGCGTCTTTCTTTAAGATGATCAATAGCCCCATCTAGACCAACTTTAACTGAGTAAACCCATCTATAACTAACTACCACTTTATCAAGAGGAGAGGTCATTATACTCCATGTGCCATTTTTAGATGAAGAAGTCATCTCATCCTCCATATCTTGCTTCCAACCTGGGTGATTTAGTGAAAAAGAGATACTTTGATATATAGGGACATTATATAGGTTATAGGTAAAGGTGACATATGAAGGGGATAACAATGATAAGACACAAAAATAGATATAGAATGGATAGTGCAAGAACACTTCCCTTATCTTAGGTTAATAGGAAGATCACCGGGTATTTTGAACCTATGAGGCAGTAGGGATAGGAGCGGGATTTAGAGATGCCCCATCATCTTGTACATGTTCTTAGTTATCCAGATAACTTGCATGAATGATGCTTGGACCTATGGATAGGTCACTAGAATTAGATAATTGACTTGGTGTACGAGCAATGACAACAGAGAATGATGGGACATCTCTAGGAGAAGTCTGAGAGGTTTCTATGGATTTTCAAAGTAAGGGGTAATTTTAGAACATGTGACATCAAAGGATACCAAGAAATGATGTGTGGTTTAATTATAACAATGATACACCTTTTAAGTTTTGAAATATTTAAGGGAGACACACTTCACCGCTCCAAGACTGAGCTTGTTACATCCATTACCTAATTTTAGGACAAAAACAACACACCAGAAGATTTTAGGAGGAACACTATATAGAGTGTGGTTAGGATATAGATTCAAAAATGGGATTTGATTATTCAAAATGGATGAAGGCATACAATTAATGAGGTAGATAGTCGTCAGGATGGCATCGCCACAAAAATGGTAAGGAAAGTTCATATGGTAAAGAAGAATTCTTGCTATTTTGATAATATGCCTAATTTTTCATTATGTTATCCCATTTTATCGAGGAGAATGAGGACAATAAGACTGATGACTAATTCCTTTCTCAAAAAGATGAGATAAATTCACAATTTAAGTACTCTTTTGCATTTTTTATTCAAAAAAATTGAGTACTTTGAGAGAATTGTGTTTTGGTTTCAAGACAAAAAAATGCACAATAAAGAAAATTCCAGAGTGATCTTTCATGAGATACAATGATGTAGTTCTAAATAATTTATCAATAAAAGTAACAAAATATGAAAACCCAAGTTTGGAGGAGACTTTACTCGGTCCCCAAACATCTGAGTGAATAGTATGAAAGATAGGGTCTACATGTATAACATCTACATATGGAGAATTAGATCTATGGTGTATTCCTAGTTGAAAAGATTCAAAATCAAGTTTACCTAAATAAAAAAAATTGAGGATGTAGAATGTGAAGCTTCTATAAGGATAAGTGACCAAGACAACTATGGTTGTATAGAGAAGATGCAACTATGCAAGTCATCATAACTATGCAAGTCTTTGTATCCCTTTCCAAATAGTAGATACTAGCTCCTCATACCCTCCACCGATCACATCCTTTTTCCAAAGGTCCTATATACAACATTGATCGGGATCACAAGTGATGGAGGAACAAAGAGTACAAGCTAGTTACTAATAGACAGTAAGTTAAATGAAAGGAAAGAAATGAAAATAGAAAATGGCAGGTTGATATGAGGAGGGGTGATATGGTCCATGTGTTGAACTATAATAGAATATCCATTTTCAATGGTGACTTCATGGGTACTACCTCATATGGAGGACATATTAGAAATAAGACTAGGCATACCTCTAATATGATCGATTGTACCAGATTGAGTATATGGATGATGAACTTGTGTTTGAAGAATGAGCTATGTAGGTTATCGAAGAAGTGGATGTGTCTGGCATATGAACATGTGAAGCAACAGAAAAGGATGCTTTTTGGGATGCAAAAATCTAAAAGATATGATTGTATTCTTCATCACTCATCTTGATCCAATGAGAAGATTGCTCAGTAGATTCTTCAACAATGGTGAGATTTAAAGCATAAGTAGGAGTTAGACATGGGAAACCATGAATTGAGTATCACACCTCTTTTTAGTGACCCTTTTTCCATAGCAAGTACATCTGGTCATCCTCTACCCCCAGAGCATCCTCCCCTCTCCTAACATGACCATGTCTTCTAGTAGCTTGATTGGTGGTGTTGTGATAGACGAAGGAAGATGAATTTGTGATAGGATTGGCTAAAGATTTTTGCTTTAGGAAGGCTCTGGATGCATATTGATATGCTTATGCAAGGAGGGAATCTTGGTCCCTGACAAAATCTGGCTTCTAACACTGTCATGTCCCTTGCAAAGACTGGCAAGGAACTTGATGATAATCATCTATCTAGCTACTTTTGAAGTTTGACATAATCAATTGAGAAAGGAATGAGACTGTTTAGATCTTATATGATGTGAGTGAGATCTCTAGAATAGTGTTGTAGACCGGTGTCCTCATGATGAATATTATACATATCAATTGTCATGTAATACATTTGTGAGTTGTTTCTGGAGTACATTAGTTGGAGATGATTCCAAACTGACTTGTATTCGGTTAGGTGGTATGTGATATCAGTGTTATGAGTGATATGAGGCTCTATTGAGTTTCATAGAGCAAAGACGAGGTTGGCATCATGTTTTTCACACTTTGGAAGAGAGCCATCAGCTAGAGGTCCTGACCTTTGCACTAGATAGTGATCTTGTGACTTCACTAATTACATTTGCATCTATTTAGTATTATGGAAGTGACAAAGTTCTGGACATGAAGAAGTGCAGACATAGGTTGTCGCGGCTTTGCATCTCCCATGATATAATTCAGTCAGGCAATTTAACCCATTTAATGAATAAAATATGACCGATTAACCAGCCAACAAAAGTACATGTTATAAATAACTCCTTGTTGTTACACCGAAACATATAAATGTTGACTAATCTGGCTAATGTCTACAACATGACATTTTTCGGATTGGTTTGTGCACATCTAGTGCACAAGGATGAAGCAACTAGAGTGGACATGATTTATGTAGAGATATGTTTCTGCATAGATGATTCTATGGAAAAGTTGTCAGGTAAGATGTGGATCTGGATGGAGAAAATTTCTAGCGGAGATATGTTACCACAGAGGTGAACTCCATTAAATGTGGTCAGAGAAGATATAGATCTGGGAGGAGATGATGTCTACCATAGAGATACATTCCCATAGAGATGACTTTCTTCAAAAGTTGTCTTCCACTGTGGAGAAGAAGTATCCGGTGAGAATGAAAGAGAAGATAACTTCACTTCCTAGAGAACTTAGATACTTCTTTTCAAGAAAGGATCGAAGTGACTATGATACCATGTTTCCAAAGAGAAGATAGAGAATATGTTGTGTATTATAGACAAGAGGGTTATCCTTTATACAGGATTGTGGGTGACTGAAAATATCCATGTACACAATATGGGACTAATCCCGATATACAAGAATATGGATAGACTTATACACCTTACAATTGAATTATAGTTTTGCTAATTAGAAAGGCATTTTAATGTTAGTACAATGTAATTATTTTACTTTTTAACAACAAATCATAATTTAAATTACAAATATCACAACAACAGTAGAATTAAGTTTTCTATGTGATTTATATTCTTAATCATAGAGAATTGACAATTTCTAGATGTTTTACTGTAATTATATTGAATATTAGTTAATGGTGTCTTACATTCAATTTATTAGACCAAATGATAACATTAAAAGGTTAAAAAGAACATGCATGAAGTGGAGTGGAACTCCTCGTAGATTAGAAATCTAGAGAAGAGAAGAATCACACTCTGCCAGAAGAAGAGAAGAGAAGTGCATCAGTCGACCAAAGGAATAGAATGTGAAGACCAGTAGTAGAGAAGACAAATTTGCAAATATAGACAGGACTTAGTTAAAAAAATCTCCTTTGGCACACTAAAGTTCACAATAGTTCCAAATAATTTAGGATAGAAGAAGAATTGAAGAATTGAGGAAACAGTGTAGGAAGAAGGGGATGATTTTGGCTAATATTTATAGGTAAGAAATGAATTTTCTCTGGGAAAATTGCCTCCATGTAATAGCCTCTTAGATTGTCTATGGGGCCGATGCGTCTCTCAAGAAGATGTATTACTCATGTGTGTCAACAATGTGTCCTGCTAGTGGGACCAATGTGGCCCCCGGCAAGACTTATTGTTCTGACATTGTAGCAATGTGTCCCCTTTGGAGACGTATTGGTTCTACTAGGGAGCAATATGTGTCTAGGACGAGACTTGTGACTTCATTCTTGGAGAAATGTGTCACCTATTGGGATGTGTTGCCCTCTATGAAACCAATGCATCTCAAACAGGGATACATTGTCCCCCAGAGAAAGCAATGTGTCTTCTGGTCTAACACATTGGTCCCACCGGAGGCAAAGCATCCTCCCTAGGGATGCATTGCTCCCCCAATGTGACATTTTGAAAACTAAAATATGAATTGTGACACATTGGTAAAAAATAAAAATAAAAATGCTACTTTGATCTTTTAGCCAACTTAAAATTGTGAAGGGATGAGCGGGGGGGCTTAAAGCAACAAAGTCAATACATATTCAAACCAATTTCCCATTGCAATATTTATCCTATACCTAGCATATGTGTAGGAGGGGGGTGTGTTGTTGACCTGTAAATGTAGATGTTGTCCTATCTTGCTCAAATTGTTGGAGGGGTGTACATGACTTTTTCTAAGGGATTGTTGCTTTAGAGTTTGTTGTATGGTTTTTCTATACATACAATTTGTTGTAAGGTTTTGTTGGTATGTATGATCACATGAGTTCCTGTCACTTGTGGCATGCAATAATCATGGAATATATGGTTAGTTCTATGTGCAACTGCATAGTTTACAAATTACATATTAATGTTTGGTTCTCTATGATTATATTATGTAAAGTATTAGTTAAATGTAAAGTTCTCTATTTACATGTTGAGATTAGTATATTGATGAACAATTTTGTGTAATTTTTTTGGCACCAAGGTATGCATCCCGAGAATGCAATTCAACTTAGGGTATATTTGGTAGGATATAGTTGGATGAAATTATGAATTTGATGTAAATTTTTACATTGCAAACTCGTATTAACTACACCTGACCTCACCCAAACAAATTGGCCCTTAATTAAATCAATATACTCTATCAAGATCAAGTATTTCTGAATTGGCGATTTGTTATACATCAGAGTGCATGCTAAATCAGTTCAAATATATGTCATTGACTACAAAACCCAGTATCAGAAGAAAGTATAGCATCTAGGAGGCCTTATGGTTGAGCACAAGGTCGTTCAATCATTCCCTCAATACATATAATAGTACACAACAGCAAAGCTAGGATTTATTTAAATAAGGAGGAACCTTTCCCTAGTACATGCCAATTAGTGATGTCCCTCACAAAGTAAATCAAACCTGTCATGTAGTGAGGGCAGGGATGTAGCCAAGGGGGTGTGATGGCTTTAGCCCCCTTGGTATAAATTTTTGAATTTGTCACTGTTTGAGGGCACCATGGCACACCCAATCAAATGGGAGTTCCTTGTTTGATTCTGTGGTGAGAAAGATTCAAACTCGAATTCCTTCATTCAGGAGTGTAAAACCACTCCAAGCCCTCAAAGCCAAGTATATTTCTAGGGGCACATCACAAAGTGATATATGAGACATAATTTTGTATATGTACAAGCATAATAATTGTGAGTTTCTCTCTCTCTCTCTCTCTTTATATATATATATATATATATATATATATATATATATATATATATATATATGTATATGCCATATATTTGCAACTCGAGTCCGCTAACTAAGGTTAGTTACCCATGGATCCATTTTTGTAACAAAGAAGGAACCAAACTGTAAATAGGTGAATAAATTTGTAATACAAAGACATGTTTTGTAAAAATAACATCAAATTTGTATTGTGTTTTACAAAAATAGTAAAAATGACATTTTTGAAGGAAAAAATCTTTGTCTCGAACTGTAACTAGGAGTAAACATTTGTAATTAGAGTGAAAAAGTTTTGACCAGAACACTCAAATTGTAACCAGAAGCATTGGATAACTAATTTAAGTTAACCAGGTGGGTAACAAATACATCTATATATATACATATATATGTGTTTTTGTGATTGAATGTGAGAAACCAAAGAGTGTGTAGAAAAGTTTAAGGGTGATGTTTGTATTATGTTTAAATCCTCAAATTACACCCTAATCTAAGATTAGTGGTTATTGTGAGATGTGGGTGTAACATATTGGTGTCTCGATATTAAAGAATAAATCTCAAAAGTATGTAGCAGATTGAAATAAAGTGCATAGTTAGCATTTGATCATGAAATATGTGTTTTCATGTTGATATTGAGATGATTTGTTTCAACTTGATTGGAACTTGAAACTAAAAAAATTGTGTGGAATTCAGTATTCAGATAAGAGGTATGTTAATAAGAGATATACTAAGATTTAGAATTCAGTAGGATATTTTGAGTGAACTTATCTCTTTATATCTTTAAGTTTTTGGGATGAAATTGTTTAGGGGGAGATTGTAATGATTGTGCCCCTACCTAGTAGGTAATTGAGGTTTATAAGACCCTAATCTCAATTTTCAGATGTCTATCGGGAAATTAATATCAAATATAGATGTGCATGATTCTTATTCAGATACATAGTTAGAAATATATATATGATTCAATTAGAAATCTTGATGTACAATATTTTTAGCTTGTTGAAGCTCAATGTTCTAATTTTGATACCATATTAATCAGAAATGTTATCAGAATATCAGTGATAAGTATAGAAATAAGATGTATGATTTAGTATTTTTTGGTAGTTCAAATTGTTCAGAAAATTGTAGCTATTCTATATAATTTTTATGTTAAGATCTCTTAAAATTTTCAAATTTTTAATTGAGTGATAGACATGTTTATCAGCTGAATTTTACCAGTAAAAGTATGTCGGACATACTGATAATTGTATGAAATTTGGACTGTAGGTCTGAACATATGTTTCAAACATTATATTAAATTTTTGGAATTTTTAAATATCATTTACGAGTTGAAGTAGTTAACGTATTAGTTAACTTTTATGATAAAAAATGTTGGAATAAAATAAAATGTAATATTGAGGGGTTAGTTGCAAATGACCTAAGCACCTCAATTGGTCTATATCAATAATCTAACACCCTAGTATCTCTCATAATTCGTGATCCATCCCAGAAAAAATGAAATCCTGGAGAGAGGGAGAGTTAGGGTTTAGAGGAGGAAATGAGGGAAGATGTTGATCTTGGGTTATAGATGCTTGGAAGTGATGAAATCAAGTAAGTTAATATTCTTTAGATAGTTTTTTACGGTGAATCTTCTCTCCTATGTATAAATTTCGTATGTTCTCTAATTTTAATCAAAAGGATATCAAATCACCATCTGTTCTCTTTCTTTCTCTCCAATCTCACTTTCTAGGATTCTTGAGTTGAAAGGAGGAAGAAAAGGAATGATTTCTTAAAGTTTTTGGTTTCGATTCAAGGGAACCAATTCTTGGGCTATGTTTTGAGGTATTTAACACCTGAGGTGAGTGCATAAAAGAATCTTTTAGTCAATTGCACTTAATTAGATAATTATAATTGAAGTTCTCAATTTCTTCATAGATGACAGTAAAGAAATATTATTGTTCTTAAATTTTAGTTTACATAACATATCAATTCATGCTCTAAATATGATCTAAAAATATTTATATGATGCAATGGATATTGAAGTCCATGTATGTTGAATATTAGAGGAGTTTGAAATTCGTTTGGGAATTTCTGAAAATCTAAAATTTTGAATTATTTGAGTGGTTGAACAACAATATTGTTCAAATTCAGATCAATGCTTATGTGTTCTTGCTTATGTGATTACTATATTTAATCAGACATGTTTGATCAATTTAATTTGAAATGTGGACAACTAGATTTTTTTTATTTCTACATTATATATCTTATGAAAAGCAAGTAATTAGTGAGGGAACCCCAACCTAGTATGCTTTTAGAAGTATAGATATCTATGTTAGTAGTAAATGGTTGATTGAAATGATTGGATTTCTAGTTGAATGTAATATTATATTCATATATGTTTTATTTGTGAGATGAAAAACCTCTAGTTCAGATCTTTTTTATGAAATGCATAAGTTGCTATGCTATTGCAAGTAAATAGAGATGACTTTCCTATAGATAGAGATGTTATTGATGTCATATATAAATATGAGAAATGTTGAATGAGAAAGTGTATATCAGTAGACATGATATCTGTTTGAAAGTATGAGAAATGTTACATGTGCATGAGCAATGAGAAATCCTGAGAGAAGGTTAATCAATATGGTATCATTTGAATCAGTAACATTAGTGAAATCAATTCAATAGTCCAAGTCGTCCATAAAATAGAGATTTATAAAGAGATCAGACTAAGAGAAAGATATAATCAGAAAACTGCAATAGTAGTAGATGTCCTAAATACCGCAAAACCCTCCCTGTAGGTCTGTAGTGGGACGGGTGAAATGGGTTATGGACTATCAGATATAGGAAGAAATAGCCCAGAAATGAGTATCCAACACCAACCACATGGGTACTAGTGGTAATTTAGTTGAGTATCAGAGTACCCAACAATAATTAGAGATCCCGGTGATACTATTTTAGTAGTAGGGGTATCCAACAATATATGGAGATCCAGTGGTACCCAACAGTTGGAGTATATAATCATGGTGGACCTACTCCTTCTGGAAGTTACTCTGTATTGTGTGTTAACTCTTGAGGAACCGCAGTACGTAAGACAGAGGCTCTTTATCCTGAGACACCCCTCCTGAGTACCCCACCACAAGGGACCACAGATATAAGGCCAGTGTTTATCCGTCCTCAACCCTTAGGAGGCTCCCTCAATGTAGAGCCAGGCAGAAGTAGTAGTCTTAAGGTCCTCGGGTTTATATATATATATATATATATATATATATATATATATATATATATATATATATATATATATATATATATATATATATATGGGCGTTCATTTAATACCCGCACGGGTAGCCTGGATTTTCACTATCTGTCAGTCCCGAATGTAACCATATGGCAAACAATGAAACTAGAAGGACCAAAAAGTAACTATGTTGATAACAAAGTAAGTATATGACTAAAAAAGTAAAACCAGGAAGAATACACAGGAAATATATATGTAATTATATTTTGAAATTTGTTGCTGCAAATGGAACTATCTATGCATGAAAAGTAACAATTTGCAAGGTAAAGTAAGCATGTACATGTTGAAAGTAAGAAACTTGAAAAAAAAAGTAACCAAAATAGGGGGCGGGTAGCTACCTGCACGGGTATTAAAGATGAGCCATATATATATATATATATATATATATATATATATATATATATATATATATATATAGAGAGAGAGAGAGAGAGAGAGAGAGAGAGAGTCAAGCTAGAATGCACTCGAGTGTACAGATCGCACCGTACAACTCCATGGTGTTTTCCTATCTAGACCATATTTTTGTAAAATCTAATCCATCGATCTTCATTACTACAATATTAATAGGCCCCATGCAAAATTTGAGCCCATTTAGATGAGTGTATGTCACTCATCCAAAGACAACAAAATCAATGCACAAAACTAATTTAAAATGCATGATATTTTCCCCCCTTTAAATGCATGACCTATAAGTGTACAAATGAGCTTAAATTTATTATGTAGGGTGTTCTTAAGATATTTCATAAGATCAATGGTTCAAATTTTTATAATAACTACTTTATCATGGAAAACAATTGAGGTGTATAGCATCTCCGGTACACTCAAGTGTATTCCAACTTCACTATATATATATATATATATATATATATATATATATATATATATATATATATGTATGTATATATATATATATGTATATATATTTTTTTTGATCGGATATATATAGAGAGAGAGAGAGAGAAAGAGAGAGTCCGACTAGAATACACTTGAGTGTACATATCATGCGCTACACTCAAATGTAGTTTGTATATCAAACAACATTTTTGAAAAATTCAAACTGTTGATCTTCATTAGTCTGATAAGTACAGTTTGTACACAAAATTTGAGCTCATTTGGATGTTGGTAAGGCACTCAACCAAGTACAAAAAAAATCGACGCACATTAAATTTTTCAAGTGCATCTTTTTTGTTGTCTTTAGATGCATGTCCTATATATATACAAATGAACTCAATTTTTCTCTGTAGGCTATTTATATGATATTTAAGAAGATCAACAGTTTAGATTTTCAATATAATGTTTATAAGACACAAAACGACTTGAGTGTATTCTATCTCCACTATACTCGATTGTATTCTGACTAACTATATATATATATATATATATATATATATATATATATATATATATATATATCATACATTCATTACCCTAGTCTTTATGGGTTCCATTTTGTAACTAGAAGGCAACAAACTATAAATGAGGCGACTGAATCTGTAATACAAAGACTCATTTTGTAAAGTCGGTGTCAGTTTTGTATTTTGTTCTGTGAAAATATTGATGTGTGTGTGTGTCTATCTATATATATATATATATATATATATATATATATATATATATATATATATATATATATATATATATATATATATAAGGTTAGGAAGTGTGTTCTGACCGATACATGTAACTTATGTGTACCGACCATGAAAAATGGCATACATGGAATATATTAATTTAGTCAAACAAATGAATTGAATTAAAATTCAATAGATTAGATGTGTTGAAAAAATCACAACCACATCATGAGATATATCAATGTATCATTCAGCGGTTTCCAGAATTACTGCACCCTACCATTGATTAGAAAATATGCATTTCCATTAATTTGAGATCTAGAAACACCAAACTTAAGTCATTTTTTAGACGTGTTATCTAAGTGGTATGCATGACATCCATAAGGTTGGATTGTATACTCCAACTGTTGGGTACCACTGGATACAATAATATAACTGACGGTGTAACATTTGAGGGTATTGGGGCTGAAATAACATACAGTTTTTATTTATCCGATAGTTGGAGATCCTTGTAGAATAATATACAATGTTCGTTTGTGAGTTCCTTTTTACATGGGAGTGTCCTAATCTTAGATTGAACGGGGTAAATTTTGAGGGTATTGGGGTGTATTAAATTCAGTGTGTTCTAGCCTCTATCTCTGTGTGTGCGTGCGTGCATGTCATTGTAGTATCTGTTGATACATGTAATATAACTCAATGCTCTTATACACATACATAATTATAAATTTTTCAAAATAATGTCCATATTATACAATTTCCCACTTTAGATAAGATTAGTAGTAACTTTAATGTGTGTGTTTTTGTTTACATACAAATGTCTATGCATATATGCTTATACATTTATGTAGATGCGTATCTATATACATAGAATTTAATTCATAAATATTTAAGTGTGAATGTATGTTGCTAATACAATATACATATGCATTCATGATCAAAGAAAATATAATAAAATCTACTAACTAAAATACCACAACATAAATTATAAATGAAGTATATTTGGCTACATTATTTTCAATAACCGAAACTTTTTATTTTATTCAATACCATTGGTGAGTAGTTTTCTGCCTGTGCTTCTTCCTTACCTGGTAGAATACCAAAACGGGAGTCATTTAATGGTTGAGAAGGGTTTTGTTGAGTACAAAATGAAAACTAAACTGGCAATAAGAAGCAAGGAATGCATCACATTCGGGGAAAACATGAAACAGACTCAAAAAGTAAAAACTCTTGAGAAGCGCTCATCGCCTATTCTGATAAACTTGAGTAAACCATAATTATTCCCTGATGAATCAAACGAAAAACAATATACAGGTTACCATCAGGAGGTCTATTATACGTGGATTAGTAATTACAGGCTCGCCGCGTATTATTCTGCAAGTGTCTTTTTATCATGAAACCAAGGCTGCGTTCAAGAGCATCTGAATAACCGAGTGTGTCGAGCAAAGGGTCAAGCCACTCCACTAGGCCAGAGCGAAAACGATTGGCCAATTATAAAAGCCTACTCAACAGTACACGGCATGAGAAACCTTTGAATGGAACTTGTCCATACTTTTTTACAAGAAAAGCATCCAATCGGGCAGCAAGGAGTCCCAACACAGCTGCACAGATATCAAAATCCCTGGTGGTACCACTAACAATTTGGAGATTGAATATAGAGGAACCAGGTTTTTAATAGCAACAAAGTGAGCTATACCCATCTGTTTATCTTAGTCCGATATTCTGCAGTGGCATGATAATCAAATTTACAAAGAAAGTTCTCGTACTGAATTTCACATGCGCTCTTTCCCAGAGCTTTCCATGAAGCAAGAATGATGCCATGAATTTCGCAAGGTTACCAACTACCCTTGCTAGATTCCACCCAATTCACAAGATCCTTGAAAAACCCCAAAACATGGAATATTTCCCATGGTTGTCACATTATAAAGATATATCTCCACACTGAGTATCTAACAATTAGAAGAAAAGCAGAATCCCAGATCCTTTTCCGCCATTGTACCCCGGTCCACTAATGGTTTAGCCAGGCATCCACTTCTTAATGAAAGAAACAGAAACTTTGCCTGCATTTTTTATCTCCGATTCAAGGTGGCAATGCTTTTTTTTTCGTATTAGTAAAGCAGGAACTTCCTGCAGATAGTATCCCCAGTAGGACCTGGAACTTTCACTCTTGGGATCAACACTTGTTCATTAATCTTGAAATTTAGACTAGCAGGACAGTTAAGACAAAGGTGATAGCAGTCCACAAAAAGGTCTAACAAGTCTCACTACCTTCTCAAATTTTTTCGCACAACCTATCTCTGATATTCAAGAATCGTGACAGTTCAAAAAATTCCAGCAATTAAAGAATCGTTTAGTAGGAAGTCCTTTCTGATAACCCTGAAAATACGTTTCACTAAAATTCAGTGCCAAAATCCATTCAAGAAGAAGATATATATATTTATTACATACATAGAGAATAGGCCAACATCTACACACGGAGAGAATAGGCCAACATCGCAAATTTTTTGGCAGACACCTCTCTCCGCTTAATAAAACACTCATACAACTTTTTGAATTCCCTTTTTAGAAGAGAAACAATCCCTTCTGATTATATATAAATTTCCTCCTACCCCTTTAGTGATTTGTATAACAAGATATAAAATATAAGATGGGAAGTACTCCAACACTGATTTTGATAGAACTTGAATAAGTAGCTTGAGATGATAACTCATAATCATAATGGTCCAAAATGGGGGTCCTGTGACAATACATCTCTGAATGGTGCTCCTTGGAGCTCTTCTGTAAAGTGACTTCACCACATTATTATGATGTCATGCAACAGAAAGTAGTAAGATCACATCGTCATGTTATAGCTGAATAAGTGTGCTTTGTATTCTGTCATGTGAACAATGATGAACATTAGCTACTTGGTACATGACATCATTTAGAAAAAAAGAAAATCATTTTCAGTAGGCTGCATCCATAAATAAATACAAGTTCTGTAAGATCATCAAAATCACTTTGAGCATTTCATCCTAGAGCGACATGTCCGATAAACAACATAGCAAAAATGAAAAATGGGGAAACGTCAGTAAGATTCTATTTGAAATATGGATCCAACCAAATGGCATTGAGCTAAGGTAACAAACTCAAGCAACCAAAACTAAGAGGTGCCTTCTGTCTCCTAGATCAAGGATTTCCGTAATGGCACTTACAAAGCTGACTCAGTTTATATTCTACCCATTTTTCAAGCTCACACATATATTAATCAGCTGATTGTGTGACTATCGTGTAACCATACCGATGAGTCCAAACATATATTTGCTCACATGATGCAGCATAAATGCCACATAATTATCTTTAATTTTTTTCACGTTTATAATCAGCAACCTAAGTATAATTTTTCCACTTATTGTACTTAATTTGCAAAGTCTTTTAATTTATTTGATTTTATTTGGCAACTGACACAATTGCCTCAGCATTAGGGTTATGAGTCTTTTGTTGTCAATGGAGAGGGTACGGTCATATCCTTACTTTCACCAGCCACCCATGACAGGTAAGGGTAGGTGAAATTCCCCACTCCATCAAAACTCTTACCCTCCCTAACACCAATCTTCTTACCATAGGTAAACGGGGACGGTAAGGGCAAAACGGGAAATTCATGTCTATCAGAAAGTTGTGTTAATATAAGAAAAAACGGTTTGTTTAGTATATGTATATGCTTAAACAAAACAAAAAGGCGATTCATAATGAATATCACCAATCTGAAATGACTCCAATGAATCTTGTACAACGTTATACACATGATTTCATTGTATACAAAATATATCATCAAAGCAATGATTGCCTATATAAATGTTTCTATCGTAAATGTTTGTATGGACAACCAAATTAATTATAAAAGAAGTAGAAACTACATTTAAATAGTGTTACAATGGTACATACATTACAAAATATTTTTTTTGCGGAAATAAATATCTTATATCTTCCAAACGGTTGATTATCTACACCAAAAATCAGCACGAAGCAAATGTAGAACACCATTAATATTAGACATGTCAAAATGGATCATTCACTCGCGGGTCAACCTGCTTAATATGGGTTTGGAAGGGGGATTTGGTCATCCATTTACTTTTGGATTGTGAATGGATTTGGGTCAAAAGCGATAAATTTTCTTGGAGAGCACTAAATCACGAACGAAGTGGCAGTCCACTTCAATATGCTTGGTCCTCTCATGAAACACCGGATTGCCAGAAATATGAATGGTTGTCTGGTTGTCACACATGAGAGAAATAGGTGTTCCAACCATAGTTATCAGAACCGAACCGAACCGAACCGGGAACCGGTGCCTATACCGGTTCGGTTTGACCCCAAACCCGGAAATCCCTTTGAACCGACCGGTCAAACCGGTGAACCGGTCCGGTTTTTACTGAACCGGCCGAGTCTGACTGACCAATAATTTGATGTATTTTTTGCTGAATTTTGTTGTTGCTGCAGGTACATGCTATACCCTCCTCCCTTTTCCCTATTCCTCCTCTTCCTTATCTTCCTCCTTATCCTCCTTTTCATGTTCTTTCAATAGTTTGCTGTAGCATTTGCTTCTATAATTGTTGCTACTTGCTGCTGCCTTCTTTTGTTGTATTGATCCTCTTGCAAAATCTCCGGTACCTCTCTTCTTCATCTAGTCCCCTAGTAATTTCCATATAGTTAAAATATTCTACCTACCTTTTCTCATTCTTTAACATATTCCTACCGTCCTGCCAGGTCAATGACTATACAAAAGCCTAGTGCTACTGTCTATATTTATATTCCTATAAGGTTTCCAATATCCTTATGCCAATTATACCGTGGTACATACTTGTCAAGGCGGCCAGTCGGTCACCTTTCCAGCTTGGGCGACCAGCCGACTAATTGTCGACCAATCGACTAGTCGGTCGCCCAGTCGTAGGTATGATATTTACATAATATTGATCATCTACATATAGTTATATATAATAATCATATAGGTCCAATAATGTAAGCATGTATCCAAGCATATAATAACCTAGATTTGGTAAATAATGTCATAAAAACCTCAAAAATTTTGAATGAAGACTATTCGATGTATTCAAATTAAACAAATATAATTAGATAGAGAAAAGTGATATACCATTATTGAATTTAGACTTTTAGTGCTTGTTGAATTGTTGTAACTAAATTAATTGAACTAGTGTATTGTCAATAAAATTGATGTTCACATCAAATTATTGCACGAGATAAGGGGTGGGGGGATTAGAATAGCAAAAAAAAAAACTTATTATTCTTGGCTCTGGCCTAACTAAGCGGCCGCCCAGGCTTGGTTTGGGCCGACCAGTCGGCCTGGGCGGACGCCAAACTGAGGTCTAAATTTGGGCGCTAGGCTAGTCGGACCCCCCTCCAGCGACCAGCCGACTAGTCGTCGACTAGTCGGCCGACTCAACAAGTATGTCGTGGTATCTCCTCATGTTAATGAAAGTTTATTTGATTACTTGATAATTTGACACGGGAAATGCACTTTCAAATTGAATTATTGTCATTTCCATGCTAGTGTTTGATATACTCCTAGATTTGCTTACTTTTTCCTTGACTATTCATATATTATAAAGTTATAAAAATAATTTATGGTGTCATGCTGATGTCACCGGTTGAACCAGTGAACCGAGAACCAGAAGCCTCATCGGTTCACTCACCGGTTCGGTTCTGACAACCTTGGTCTCAACAGACACTCCCATTTCTGATAAAACAAACACAACCCACCGTAGCTCACAACAAGCATGTGTCATGGCTCTATATTCGACTTTTGTACTGGATCGTGCTGCCACATTCTGTTTCTTGCTCTTCCAAGTCACCAAATGTGACCCAAGAAACACACAATAGCCATAAGTAGAGTATCTATCACCAAAATCACGTCTAATCAGCATCAGTGAACCCAATGAGTTTTAAGGATGTATGTGAGAGATTTTGTACTGCGAAGTAAGGCCCTTCCCTGGCGATTCTTTAATATAACAAAGAATCTGGATGACTGCCATCCAGTGTGACATCTTGGGCGCACTCATGAATTGGCTAACAACTCCCACAGCATAAGAAATATCAGTACGAGTAACTATCAAGTAAACCAATTTCCCTGCAATCCTTCTATACTTTGTTAAATCAGAAAAATCACGGTCATTAGAAATAGAAGTCTTGGTATGATAATCCATAGGCGTGGAGACTGGTTTGCACTTTGTCATGTCTGTCTCTACAAGGAGATCAAGGACATACTTTCCGTTAAGAGAAGCATGTGCCCTTCTTGGAGCGTAGAACTTCTGTGCCAAGGAAATAGCGAAGATGACCCAGATCTTTCGTCTGAAATTGTGTTTGCAACCATTTTTTGACTTGTAGAATGCCAGTTAGTCATCACCGGTGAGGACAATATCATCTACATAAACAACTAGAATAATAGTGCCACTTGAAGACTTGCACACAAATAGTGAGTGATCAATAGAAGACCAGGTGAACCCAAACTTAATAAGTGCAGCACTGAATTTATCAAACCATGCCTGAGGTGACTGCTCAGACCATATAAGGATTTCTTTAGCTTGCACACCTTCAAACACTCCCCATAAGCAACATACCCAGGAGGTTGCTCCATGGACACCTCCTCAAGTAGATCACCATGAAGAAAAGTATTTTTGACGTCCAGCTGAAGAAGAGGCCAATGAAAAGGAGTAACAACAAAAATAAGAATTCGCACAAAATTGAGTCGAGTCAGTGGAGAAAATGTCTCAAAGAAGTCAACGCCATGTGTCTGAGTGTACCCCTTCTCCACCAGACAAGCCTTCAAGCGATCAATAGATCCATCGGGTTTCTATTTCACAATATAAACCCAATGGCAGCCTACAACAGACTTGCCAGGAGAAAGATCTACCAAGTCCCAAGTAGAGTTCTCATGAAGTGTTGCCATCTCATTGTCCATAGCTTGGATCCAACCATCATGTCAGGTTGCTTCTGTATAAGTGCGAGTAACAGCCGTAGAGTCAAGGTGAAGAGCAAACGTGCAGGTTGCGGACGACAAATGAGACAAGCAACAAACATTTGCCAAAGGATGACGGATGGTGTAGGACCGAACACCTTTCCAAGCTGCAACTGAAAGGTGTAAATCTGAAACTGAAGCATCAAGAGAACTCTTAGTAGAAACAGGTACCTCAGGAGTGTCAGACCATGAGGAGGCATTCTGTTGGACTGGTGGCGTACATCCTCTTGGCAACGCCTTGCCTGCCTGGTGTAAACCAGTGGAAAAGGTTTAGGAAGTGGTGGTGGTGGTAGGGTGGTATCTATAACACTCTCATCACACGGCACAGGAAGTGGTGGCTCTCTCTCACGCTTAAAGATGTAGTCACTCTCAGGATTTTGCTCCCCCTCACACTGAACAGAGTCACTAAAGAACGGGGTAGACTCATGAAACGTAATGTCAGCTGACACAAAAAGACGATGAAGACGAGGACAATAACACCTATACCCCTTCTGTGTGGGAGAATATCCCAAAAAGACGATGCAAATTGTACAAGGAGACAGTTTGTCAGCTCGTTGATCAAACACGTGAACAAACGCAGTGCACCCAAACACACGAAGAGGAACATGAAAAGGTTGCTCGTCAGGTCATAAAACAGAGAAGGGGGTAGCCCCTTGTAAGACAGAAGATGGTTGACGGTTAATCAAAAACATGCAGTGAGAAGACTCTATAGGGATGGATGTCTACAGAGACAATGCCATTGCAAGGGAGAGCAGCTGAACACGGTGGAGGCGAAGGATGGAATCTGGCGAGCTGGGCGACCACCTTCAAAGAAGTAGATATCATCTTTCTTCCTGATCCTGGGATCTTGCAACACAAAGAAAGAGTCTTCAAAAATTATCAAGCATTTCAAAGAATCAACCAGCTTAGCAACAGACAGTAAGTTAAATAGAAAGTCTGGTACATAAATGTACAGACTGTAAAGTTAAATTGGATGATGCTTGTATGGTGTCACATGCCTGGACTCGTATGACAGAACCATCAACAAGTGTCACAAAGGAATGTGAGATATACGAGTCAGAAGAAAGAAGCATAAATCGTATGCCTATCATATGTTGGAAGGCCCCAAAGTCCACCACCCATGTAGAGGATGGGTGAGAGGCAACAAGTGAAGTCCACTGATTACCTGCATTTGAAACTAGATTGACCGAAGCGCCAAGGGAAGCTTGCTGAATAGCCTACAAAAGGCGGTCATACTCCTCCTTGGAGATCATAACATCTGATTGCACATGTTTAGAAGCTCCGGATGCAGATGTTCTTGATGAATTGGCTGTATAATGTGCATCACCAATCGAAGGCCAACCATGCTTATAATAGCATTTTTCTTCTATATGTCCAAGTTTCCCACAGAGTATATTTTGGACGTATTCCAGCACCTTGTCCTCGACCAGCACCCCGTCATGTTCTTTTGGCAGCAGCAACAAGAGAAGCATGATTCTCAACGTGGTGTTCTCCTGGAGTAGCAGAAAAAGACTCAAATGATGATTGTTGAATTCGTACAAAGGCTTCTCAAGACTTGGTAATTTATCTGTGGCCAGAATAACACTCCTGGCTGAAGCATATACAGGATTTAAGCCAGACAGAAACCTTGTTGTTACTAGATCATCAGTCTTTAATGGCTGATAGAAATTGAGTTCTTGAGAAATAGACTGGATGGTGCCAAAATAATCCTCAAGAGAGCGACTATTTTATTTTTCTGCAAATAGACGGTCATAAACATTATAAAGATGGACAGCATTCTTCTTCTAGAAGTTGCGGCTAATTGTCTTATTATTGAGTGATTAAAAAAGGAGTACAGGGTTCTCTTTTATAAGACAAGAGAAAGCCACATGGTTTAGATATAACCCATGTGGGATAAAACAAGACATAAGAATAACAAAGAAAAGAGTAAAATAGACTAAGTAAAAACGCAGGAAAGTCTATATACTAATACTCCCCCTCAAGCTGGAGCGTAGATGTCTATCAAGCCCAGCTTGGATGTCATAGCAGTGAACCTCGTCTTTGGTAGAATCTTTGTGAAGATGTCAGCCACCTGATCAGACGTATGAATGTAGGGAGTAGAGATTTGGCCCGATAGAACAGCTTCGCGGACGAAATGACAATCCACCTCAATGTGCTTGGTCCGCTCATGGAAAATAGGATTACTAGCAATGAAAGTAGCTGCTTTGTTGTCACAATACATTGGAATAGGAGACGAATCAGAAATACCAAAGTCCTTCAGCAAGCTCCTGATCCAGAACAATTCACAGGTAGTATGCGCCATGGCACGATACTCAGCTTCAGCACTAGAGCGAGCAACAACATACTGCTTCTTGCTTCGCCAAGTGACAAGGTTGCCTCCCACAAAGGTGCAATAGCCAGAAGTAGAGCGACGGTCAACCTTGCTGCCAGCATAATCAGAGTCAGAATAGCCAAGAAGTTTGTAGTGCCCATGTTTCTTGTAAAGCAGACCTTTTCCAGGAGAACTTTTCAGATATTTCAGAATATGGCAGACAGCATCCCAATGGCATTGTCAAGGTTTATCCAAGTAACGACTAACCAGTCCAACCGCAGCAGTAATATCAGCCCGTGTAACAGTAAGATAGATGAGTTTACCAACCATTCTCCGATACTGATGATTGTCAGGATAAGCAGGAGAATTCTCATCATCCCAGTCGGTGTTCGGATCCAGAGGTGTGCTAGCAGGTTTAGCACCTAGAAGACCAGTTTCAGATAGTATGTCCAGAACATACTTCCGCTGAGATAAGCAGAGACCAGAAGAAGACCGGGACACCTCTATCCCAAGAAAATACCGTAGCGAGCCGAGATCCTTGGTGACGAAGTGTTTCTCCAGATAGCACTTTGTTGACTGAATACCAGCAAGATCACTTCCGGAAAGAATAATGTCGTCAACATAAACAATAAGGACAACAATGCCCGCAGTAGTATTTTTCACAAAAACAGAATGATCGGACTGGGAGCGCCGGAAAGAGAATTTCTGAAGAATAGTGCTGAGCTCGTCAAACCAAGCTCAAGGGCTCTGTTTCAAGCCATAAATTAACTTTTTCAACCTGCAAACTTTAGAGGACTCCCCCTGACACACAAAACCGGGGGGTTGTGACATGTATACTTCTTCATGAAGGTCACCATACAGGAAAGCATTCTTGACATCAAGCTGATACAGATGCCAGTCAGAATTTATAGCAACAGAAATCAGAATTCTCACAGAGTTCAGGCGCGCAACTGGAAAGAAAGTCTCGAAGTAGTCGACCCCATAGGTCTGTGTATACCCCTTTGCCACAAGTCTCGCCTTAAGCCGTTCAACAGTACCGTCTGGCTGGTATTTGACTGTGAAGACCCAGCGGCAACCAACTGGAGAGCAAGCAACAGGTGGATCAACAAGGGCCCATGTATTTCGTTCTGTAAGGGCCTTCATTTCTTCTTCCATAGCCTGACGCCATGCAGGATGTCTAAGAGCCTGAGCAGCAGTTTTAGGAACAGATATAGCAGAAAGAGCCACAGTGAAGTTAGCAAAATTAGCACCCAAATTAGCAGTAGAGCAAAAATTCCCAATCGGATGCATAGTGCACGTTCTTGTCCCTTTCCTCAGACTAATAGGAATATCAAGATCAGAAAATACCTGCGGAGGTGTTTGATCTGGCACAGAGGATGAGGACGATGGAGAGGCCATAGAGGGAGTTGTCGGCTTCGGTCTTCTGTGATAAACTTTCAGAGGTGGCTTTTCACTCGGAGCATCAGAATTATCAGCCAAATCATCCACCACAGGTAAAGGCGTATCCACTAGTAAATCCGAAGTGAGTGCAGAACCAGCCGAAGAGTAGAAAGGCATATGCTCAAAAAATACCACATCCGCAGATACAAACCACTTTTTAGAAACAGGATCACAGCATCGGTACCCCTTTTGAGTGCGAGAGTACCCTAGAAAAACACACTTAGTCGCTCTAGGATCCAATTTTGTAAGGCATGGCCGAAGGTTCTTAACAAAACATGTGCTCCCAAATATGCGAGGCGGGACAGAAAAAAGAGGCGCATCGGGAAACAGAACCTGAAAAGGAATCTGATTTCCGAGCACAGAGGAGGGCATGCGGTTAATAAGATAACAGGCAGTGGATATCGCCTCGGGCCAAAAAGACTGGGGAACATGGTAGTGAAAAAGAAGGGTACGAGCAACTTCGAGAAGATGACGATTCTTGCGTTCAGCGACACCGTTTTGTTGTGGGGTATAAGCACAGGAAGTTTGGTGGACGCTACTCCCATCTGACTACAAAAGGCCCGTCTCCTCCTGCTCATGATGCTGACGAGAAGACGAAACAAGCCTATGATCTCTGGTCCAAGGAGGACTATGGGGTCATGACATGGATGGTCAACAGCGCTGAAGCAAAGATCAGCCAGTCCCTTCTCCGTCTTCATACTGCCAAAGAAATGTGGGAGCAACTCTCCCATGTTTACTCGCACCAACAGAATCCTAAGGTCTTTGAGATCTTCAAACAACTTGCCAAACTGGAGTATTCTACTACTCGGGGCGGCGGAAATGGACAGTGGTGGGGCTATGGTGGCGGCGGCAAGGAGGTGGAGGGGTTGGTGGCGGCGGGCAGCAGAGGTAGCTGCTGTGCGGCGCAGCAGGGAAGAAGGGGAAGGGTGGCGGCTAGGGTTGATGGGAGGGAAGGAAGGATTAGGGTTAGGGAGGATCGGGAGGCTCTGATACCATCTAGAAGTTGCGGCTAATTGTCTTATTATTGAGTGATTAAAAAAGGAGTACAGGGTTCTCTTTTATAAGACAAGAGAAAGCCACATGGTTTAGATATAACCCATGTGGGATAAAACAAGACATAAGAATAACAAAGAAAAGAGTAAAATAGACTAAGTAAAAACGCAGGAAAGTCTATATACTAATACTTCTCATGAGAAAAATGTTTCTTTGCAGCTTCCCAGATTTGTTTAGCTGTAGAGTAGAACATAAATCTGGAAGCAATATGGCACTCCATGCTATTCCAAAGCCAGGATTTCACCAGCCCATTGTTTTCCGCCAAGTGGGATAGTCTTTGCTACCTTCATCAGGGGGGTCTGACTCAATAATTTCCTACTTCTCACGAGATTCAAGCACAGTGTAGATAACATTCATTCAAAGAAGATAATTTTGTGAGTTGAGCTTCACAGAAATTATTTGAGATTGGTCGTTGTAGACGACTGTAGTGGAAGCAGCTGACTTTGCATCTCCCATATTGAGAGATTAAGATAACAACAATAGACAGAATAGAACACATCGTGTCGAGGATGTAACATTTTGTGTCTGGAAACTACACGGCATGTGATATATTAGACACGTCATGTGAGTTGCTAGAGATAGAAACCAGGCTCTCCTGATTAAGAGTGACACGCCGTGTCAGATCAACACGTTGTGTCGATGATGCAGGACTCCTGACTGATTGGTACACGCCATGTAGATGGGAGACACGTTGTGTCTGATTTCGGAGGTGTAACTTTCAACAGTTGTGACACGTCGTGTCATGAATAAGACACGTCGTGTAGTTTGCATTAAAGCATAGACGCATGGACGGCGACATGTCGTGTTGCCTGGGATACACGTCGTGTGCAACGGCGGCAGACGTAAACCTTGACGGAAATTGGCTCCGTCAAAGGGCGAAAAAGAACTCCGGGAAGACGCACCGGAGAGAGGATGACCCTAGACACGTAAGGGGTTGACGGGAATCAGCCCCGTCACTGGTCAATGGATGACGCGAATCTGACGCATCAACAACCCCTAAAGATGTAGGCACTCATCCACATACGCGGACTATGTAGAGAGGAAAGAAGATGAGAAGGAAGGTACTCCCCCTTCTGTCTTTGGGATAGAATGAGGGCTTCTCCTCCACTTCTTCAAGCGGCCACCTTGCCCTGACGGATTGGAGGAAGACCGATTGTCCGGTGATCCTGCGGCGACGGTGATGGAAGATGCAACCGCAGAGGGATAAGAGACAGAGAAGGAGGAGAGCGGGCAGAGGAGGGGGCGGCGGCGGTTAGGGTTGCAGCAACCGGATATGCTCTGATACCATGTGAATGGATTTGGCTCAAAAGCGATACACGATTAAAGCAGGTATTCCTTTATTATATAGAGTGGGAACATTTACATAATAGACCCAACAAGAAAAGGAAATAGTAAAGAGATACATAAATAAGGAAATTATCTTCTAACATGGATCAAACCCAACCAAATTCATTTATTGGGCAGGTTTCATGGGGTTGACCCGCGTATACTAGCGTGTGACCTATCTAAATAGTCAAATATAAAACACTGAAATGTTTTGTGCATGTGAGCATCTGAGTATGCGGTTATATGGTTGAGTATTTGTACACGTGGTTTTGTGCCTGTAAGTATAAATGAAATGTTTGGACTTGCATTAAGGTGTATTTTTTATTGTTTAATGCATAGAATTGAATGCCCAATTTCATTGTCGTTTTTTATGTCCCAAAAACAAAAACAAAAAATTGGATATAAGTTCCTAATGATTTCGGTGCCAAAATGAGCATATCAAATCGTTAAATATTAGTAGGACAATCTTGATGCCAAGATACACTTATTTATGGAATAATATTACATATTGGATATGAGGGCGGTCGTCCATATATGTAAGTTAAGGAAGTTGAATTGTATAAAAAAGGATTTCAATGACACTTTTGATGGTAAAACAAAGGAATTAAGTTATGAAATTTTTCAAACACAATATATAGACATAAACAGACTGGATTACAAAAAATTCATACGTTGAGAGGTCAGGGTGGGTTTCCATGTCTTGATGAGTGTACAAATGAAGAAGTGACTACCACTAAGTAATAAATAACTAATAACTATGGAACAGGACTTCGACTTCGAGCCCACTTCGCCAGGTGTGGACATGGAAGTTTGTAGAAATGTCGAGGAAATGTCGAGGATTTTTACAACCAAACTTCGATGCAACTTCGACAAAAATTAAGCTAAAAAATAGTCATTTTGTGATGAAAATCGACAGATTTCATCAAATCTAGCTAAAAACACAATATACGTTTACATATAGCCATTCATATAGGTTTACATATGTAGATAAATACACGATTACATGTAGTCGTATCCGAAGTACGAAGTTCTTCCATATATAAAGTTTGTGACAATAAACAAACTACATAAAAATGGTGTAAATATATGGTAGATTTAGCAGAGAGGGGATCAGTCTATTACTATTAGCTTAGAATAGTAAAAAATAACATTAAAATCATCTTACCTCAAGCTCCAACACTTTTTCCCCTCACACAGCAAACTCCACAAAATACCAGAAGAATGTCGCCAACTTCGACGACTTCGACAGATGTCGAGGACATTGTGGAATTTTTGTATAGACTTAGGTCAACTTCGTCGACATATGGGGAAATGTCGACAACTTCGACGAAATGTCAAGGATATTGTGGAATGAGGATGTTTACATGCATTCGACGTCGCCGGTCGTCGACATCGACAATATCAGCGAAATTTCGCCCCATGTCGACGACATTTAGTTCCATGCTAATAACTAATATGTATTCAGTGTCTAAGTTTTAACTACTAACTAAAAACTCGCAAGAGTGAAGAAAGTTCAAAGTAGTAACTACTAAACTAGTATTATTACATGTTATAATCATCACAATTTTATTATGTTACATTCCCCTTTTTAATTTTTATTTTAATTATTTTTTTGATATGAAATTATTATTAATTAGGTATAAAATTAAAGATTATACTTCTATTTGTATTTTTACCGGAAGTGGTTAATATTGATTGTGGAAGTCTACTATCAACATTTAATTAGGTTTAATAGATCACTTACACATAGATCTAAAAAATGTGTTGCCAAAAAGCTTTTGTGAGTTATATCACGTATAAACATGAAATGTGTAAGAACTTTAAAATCATTATAGACCTACAAATTTCATACCATTATATCATAGAGATACCAGTTTTGTATGTAGATCATGAGATTGTCAAAAGATCTAGCACTTTGAACTTTGT
Source organism: Alisma plantago-aquatica (assembly GCA_963693085.1). Classification (NCBI taxonomy): domain Eukaryota; kingdom Viridiplantae; phylum Streptophyta; class Magnoliopsida; order Alismatales; family Alismataceae; genus Alisma; species Alisma plantago-aquatica. Next base: position 193,737,625 of record OY856415.1, on the reverse strand, counting down.
TATTTTCAGAGTATTTCTTTAGATCTAGATATAAGAGGGTAGGAATAGGAGTTGTAGATGAGTTGGGGATAAGGGAAAGATACCTTAGAATCAAGAAAGGTAGCCTCTGAAAGCAAGAGATTCAAAGAAAAGTGTCAAAATACCCAAGATGTAGCAGTATCATCTCAAGGAACACATTTCTCAAAATGTGAGACATGAATTCGTGCCATTTTGCCAAATTAAGGCCCTAGTTGGGCTTTTTTGTATGAAACTCACCCTATTTTGTTAATTTTGCACCTACATGCAAAATTTTGAAAAACTTTGTGAAATTACCTCCAATTCCCTGTGTATGTCCATTAAATATCCGGTTAGAAAAAAATCATTAATTATTATCAAAATTGTCTTCCATGTCTAACACACATTTTCTTGATAGAATGTGTATTTTTGTAATCATTGGTATTTGATTTTATTTTAAGTTGATTGTAGCTACAATATCATGGTGTACTACAGTTATGTTAAATGTCAAAAACTTAATATAGATTGTTGACGTTAGAATATAAGATGGCTTGAATATGAATAGATTGATACAAGACTGGACACCCCTGTCCTATATATAGGAGCAAGGGAGAAACCCTGAGACTTGTGTCCCAAGTAATCTAAACTAGACGGGTCGGAATATAAAGGCCCACTAAACTAATTAGCCTATTTAACTAATAGACTAATATAGACACTTTAACACTCCCCCTCAAGCTGGAGCATGGGTGAAACACATGTCCAAGCTTGGAGAGTTACAGGACTCGATAAAAAGAAATGATAAATGAAAGATGAAGATAAATATCACTCCCATAAAAAATATGTTACTCCCCCTTAATCAATACTCACCCTGAATCAAATAGTGATGATGACTTTGCAGGTTGAAGATACTCGAGCTTTGAAGAAGGTCTTCCTTGAAGTGCATCTGAAATGAAGACATCTGAAGATACTTTGTAGGCTGAAGAATGCGCCACTGGAATACGTGTTGAACGCGGCACGAACGCGGATATAGTGTGGACGAATGGACCTGATACTACAGCAAGTCACCACTGGAATACATGCTTAACGCGGCACGAACGCGGACGAACGGTCTGCAGCTTGATACGATGCAGGAACCATGGGGGCTTGACAGGAAAGTAGATATCATCCATCAAGGAAAGTCCCAAGAGGATCAGCTACAGGCGATGTCGATACAACAGATGCAGCTCGGAGAAGACGTGATAAAGCAGGTCGGTGAAGATAAAACTCTGAGTTTCTGAAGAAGCACCCATCCGTCTCATGTGAATGCAGTTGAAGGAATACATCATCAACAACGGATATGGTGTCGACGCTGGATCTTCACTGCTGGCTCAAGTAGAGAACCGGTGTGCTGTGTGAAGCTCCATGAAGATAGCCTGGAATATATATAATCTGAATACATATATCATCATCTCATACTCTCTCTCATACATTCTCTCATATGCTCTCATGCTCGCTCTCTCTTCTCATCTCATACTCTCTCTCTCATACATTCTCTCATATGCTCTCATGCCCGCTCTCTCTTCTCATCTCTTTCTCTCCTCTCTATCCCCCCCGCACACCAAATACGACGAAGGTGTGTTTGGTGTGGAGAAATGGATATATGACCCCCCCGTAATGTGGAAAAGGGATGCTCACATAATATGGGTGGGTGGGAAAGAAAATGGTGGAAAAAGAGAGGAATATGTGAAATGGAGATGGATAATATGTGGAGAATGAAACCGATAGCCAAAGAGAGTATACTAAATGGGTCAACATGAGATCCGAGTAGAAAAATAAATGGATCTAGTCCTGACCCGAAAAGGGGGTTTGTTGGCCCGTTAGGGCAACAAATCCGGGGGTGCGGGGGCGGAGACCCCGCGAAAATCCGATTAGGGTCAAAATAGGATCCGATTAGCAAAAGATAGAACCGATTAAGGATCTGAATAGAGACAGGGATAATGCATATGGGGGTAGTAAACATGGTTGTTTGGTAGCTGTGGAGAGTGATGGGTGATCGCCTACTGTAGATGGCAGCAGTAGCATGATGACGCACAACGCAACAGCAACTTGCGGATGAAGATCGTCGGAATGATGATGAAGTGGAGGAGCAGCAGCTTGCGGATGATGGCTGGATATGACGCTCGGCTGATGAAGCACTTTGTCGCAACATAGGAGATGACAAAGGGTCTCCTGCGTGACTCCGGAGATATTGCATGCCAAGAGGATGCACGCAGAGCCAAGGCGGACCCTCTCCAAAGCGGCGATGAAGGCTGATCTGAAGACTTCATGAGATGGAGTGTCGATTGATAGGTGTATCCTTTTTATATCGCCACTGATCAACTGTCGATATCATCGACAGACGCTCTTCTTGTCACTGTGATAAAGTCGATACAATCGACTTCCTGTCGATAGTATCGACGGGAATGCAGCAGGTTGCTTCTGGACTGATCTCGATACTATCGACGCTCGGGTCGATAGTATCGACACGGAGGCGGCGGCTGGGCTGCTGCTGCAGATGGAGTATTGACGCGTCTGGACTGATGTCGATACTATCGACGCTCGGGTCGATAGTATCGACGCGGCGGCGGCGGCTGCTGCGGAAGATGGAGATGGTTGTTCCTTGCGGATGGGAAACGATTTCTGATGGCTGACGACTCTGTGGAGATGGCTGCTGGCGGCTACTGCTGCTGAAGGTGGTGGCGGCGCTGCTATCGTGCGGAGTTGGATGCGGAGCTGCTGGTTTCGGATGGCGAAAGGAGATTACCGCGTCGGATGCCTACGGCGGCGACTGTTGCGAATGATGATGGAGGACGGCTGCTATGATAGGCAGCGAAGGTGTTGTATGGAAAGAATGAAAGAATAGAGAATCGAGATGACCATGGAGGCCAGGATATGCCTAGCGGGCAGCCGGCCAAGCCATGAAGATGGCGCGGCCGCCCGCAGGCGGGCGCTCGCCCTTGGCTGCTCTCTCGAAGAGGCGGCGGCCGACGGCTAGGGTAGTTGTGTGCGCCGAAGAGGAGAGAGGGAACCGGGCGGCGCTAGGGTTCTCTCAAGAGCTAACCCGCTCTGATACCATGTTAGAATATAAGATGGCTTGAATATGAATAGATTGATACAAGACTGGACACCCTTGTCCTATATATAGGAGCAAGGGAGAAACCCTGAGACTTGTGTCCCAAGTAATCTAAGCTAGACGGGCCGGAATATAAAGGCCCACTAAACTAATTAGCCTATTTAACTAATAGACTAATATAGACACTTTAACAGTTGAATGTTACAGGTTAATAGGAAAAAAATCGTATTGTTTTTTATTGTTTTACCACTAGGTGAATGATTTATCATGTTTGGCATCAAATGGCGACAACTAATTTTATTTTTTATTTATTAAGCATCGATTTACATAATAAAGTGTTTTTCAAATTATTCTTTACGTTAAATATCAAAACAACTTTTTTTTATGAACATTATATGCGATATATTAGCAACAAACAAAAAATGGATGTTTTTTTCTATACAACAAGTATGTTGTTTAATACAATTATTTGGATGCACGTGTGTTGAGTAGCAACCCGTCGGATCAGGTTTGACTGTGGTTTTGTATGGCCAGTTTAAAATTTCTTTTAACAATATTTGTTGGACTAAAACCAAACACAACCCAACCCATTTGTTTGATAGGTCTAATCAATATAAATCACATGGAACATAGACTATAAGATCTTGTTGTTATATATCCATGCCTTACAACTCCCATTGTTGCTTTTCACACGACCGGATTTGCCCCAAAAGTGAAAAAGAAGTATCAGATGTTGTGTACACTATAGAACTATGTTGTTTCACACGTGTTTCTTACACCTTCAAAACGATGTTGTATACATGACCAAATAAACCTCAAAGGAAGTGGAGAAAAACATCATGTATAGTTTCATATGAAGCACACATAATTTTGATTAATCCATAGATTACATGCAAAACTCATAACAAAAATTTAATGTATTGTGTGTCAATATTGGTGAGTAGTGGGTTAGTAGATATCAGTAATGGTCTACCCTTGCCCTTACCCACTAAGGTAGCAAGTTAACAGAAAGCGGGTAAACTAGTGATGGATAAGAAAATCCTTTACCCTTACCCAACAAGGTATGGGTAAAGGGTAATCTAGTTTATCCTTACCTAATAACAGACTTGGGCTTGTCCCAAGCAGACTATTTAACTTGAGAAATGTTTAGTTTTGTTTTCTTGTTAACCTCCATTCTCTCTTCATGTGTTTCATATCAAGTGGTGTCTAGTCAAACCCTGTAATATTTTGTTATGGCTCAGCCTTCTTCCCTTCTTGTTATCGTTCATGAGGAACCATAAAAGTCTCTCCTACGTTAGTTTCCTCCTGAGATTCATTTTTCTCCCTCCCCCTATGTTTCCTCTACGTTCTTCCCTCAGCTCCCCCTGCAACTGCCAGGCCACACAACCCCCAACCAACTCCCTGATCCCTTCCCCTATCATTTATTTATTGTTGGGCCTGCCCCCACCCTGGATCTTAGACTAGAGAGTAGAGACTGATATCCGCCCTCCTTCATCCCTAGCACACGATCACGCTACAACCCCTCCTCCCCACTTTGTGTTTCTCCCCCTCCCCCACCCAAATTTCATTTGGTTAAGATAGTAGCAAAAGAACCATGTCATCGCCCCTTAAGAGCCCTCCGATGCCAGGGACATCCACCAGTCCCCCGGGGAAACAGCCAGCAAGACTGTTGGCCCCAAGGAGCCACAGGAAAAGTGTCGACACCTTCACACAAATAGCAATAGGTCGGATCCAACCCAACAAGGCCCGTTCAAGCCCTCCTCCATCACCAATAGGGTATGCCCCGTGTTGCAAGTAGCAACTACCTCAGGTAGCCCATACCCCTTCTTGTCAACTCCTTGTCCTTGGGTCACACGCGGTATCACAAGAGTAGTCTCTAACAGTGTAATCATGCACCTTAGACCCCTTCCATCTATGCCCCTTATAAAATGATAGATAACAAAGAAGAGCAACATATCCAAGACCTCCACGGAGGGGCAAGAGCAGTTCTTCAATGCCTAGACTTATAACTACAACATCAGACAAGCATCGACTCTCTCTCGCAAAATATTGAACAGCTGAACCAGAATGCCCGATACCAATACCAAGATGTCATTGTGGGTGGTGACCAACCGCAACAACAGGAGCTTGACACTAAATTATAGATGTACCAGATTAAACTACGAACGGTAGGCCAGAGTTACGACTTGACTGGTTCCGCAACATCGATAATTACCTCCAGATACCAACTGGTAGAAGCGCAGAAGCTAATCTTAGCTATGGCAAAATGGAAGGGTGGTATCAATGTTGCATAATTGTCGTTACTTTTTTCTTTATCTTTATGTCAGGACCTAAATGCAATTATCTGATTATTATACTTAGTTTACAAAGTTGTGTAGTTCATTTTCGTTTTATTTGAAAAGTTTCCAATTATTATACTTAGCTTGCAAAGTCTTATTTATTTGGCAAATTATGAATTGCCTCAAGTCTAGGGTATTGAATCTATACTATAAAACCGGTCTTGGGGTTTGTCCTTGGAAGACGGTTTGATTTGAGAAATATTAACTTTTGTGTTCTCGTTAACCCTCTCTTCTCCCTCTCTACATCATCACATGCTAGACATATTCTAAAATTGAAATGGTAATTGATCAATCATAGTCCTAAAGTTTTCACAAAGTTGTCAAAGGTTTTGTCACCTGGACCCAACTACTTAAACTATAATAGTCAAAGCTTCAGATATTTTACTCTAGAAGAAACTAAAAGATTGACCTTATGAAACTTCAACTATTTCGGTGTAAGTAATTGAAACATCATTTTCAAGAAACCCAAAGGTTAAATCATAACAAAAGGGAGAAATCAAAGAGGTGGGAGGGTTGTGAAGCCCTTAAGGCCACCCAAAAAGGATGCACCTCCCCCTAAAAGAAAAACCCAATGCCTTCATCCTAAAATAAAACAAGAATCTTCATCATAAATGTATTATTATATTCCTTCTGGTTACCAAGAACCCAAATATTTTTGTCTCTGCAATAGCAAATGAAGGACTCAATATGCATGATGTTGGACACATACAACGTATACTCCATTACTTTTCTTTACATTTATTGTTAGGAACCAAAGTGCATTTTATCTAACTGTTGTACTTAGTTGCAAGTCTTAATAATTTTGTTTTAATTTAATATTTTATTTGACAATTTAAAGAGGTTTTGGGGGAGTCTAATGGTTGTGGGCCTCCACAGAAAGAGACTTGGTTGTGGAATGATGAAGTATAAAAGGCTATTAAATTGAAAAGGGAGATCTATAGGAGCTTGTCCAAATCTCGAGATGATGCAACGTTCCAAAGATACAAGCAAGCAAAGAAAGAAGCTAAAAAGGTTGTTCGGGAGGCAAGGTCTAGATATTTTGATGATATTTATAAGAAGTTGGACACAAGAGAAGGGGAAAAAGACATGTATAAAATGGCTCGTATAAGAGAAAGGAAAGGAAGAGACTTGAGTTAAATGAAATGCATTAAGAATGAAGATGGCAGGGTGTTGGTGAAGGACGATGATATCAAGAACCAGTGGAAAAATTACTTCCATAAGTTTTTTCAATGGAGATACTGCAAATAATGTTAGAGACTCATGTGACATGAATACAAGAGATATCATTTACACACGACGAGTTTCACCATTTGAGGTCAAGAATGCTTTGAAAAAGATGAAAATGAGAAAGGCATGCGGACTAGACAGTATTCCCATTGATGTATGGAAGAGTATGGGGAATGGTGTTATGTGGTTAACAAAGTTCTTTAACAAGATCATGAAGACCAAGAAGATGTCGGATGAGTGGAGAAATAGTACTATAGTCCCCATCTACAAGAACGAAGGTGATGTTCAGAGCTGCACAAACTACAGAGGTATCAAGTTGATGAGTCACACAATGAAGCTTTGGGAGAGGATTATTGAGCAGAGGCTCAGATCTATAATGCAGATATCAAATAACCAATTTGGTTTCATCCCTAGAAGATCAACAACAGATGTTATGTTTCTTATTAGGAGGCTTATGAAGAAGTATAGAGAAAGCAAAAGAGATCTTCATATGGTGTTTATTGATATGGGAAAGGCTTATGATCGAATACCAAGAGAAGTGTTGTGGATGGTTTTGAAGAAAAAGGGTGTGCCAATACAATACATTGACTTGATCAAAGACATGTATGATAGCTCTACTGCTATCACAGTTGGGGTATACCAAGGATCCACACTCAGCCCATATCTGTTCGTTCTTGTTATGGATGAGCTAACAAATAATGTTCAAGATGATATTACTTGGTGTATATTATTTACCTAAATTAACATGGGATGAGCTTATAAAGAGAGATTTTGAATCTCTACATCTTAACCAGAATATGGCCCGTGATAGAGCTGAATGGAAATGAAGGATCCATGTAGCCGACCCCAACATAGTTGGGATTGAGGCTTAGATGATGATGATGATGATTTTATTGGACAATTTACATGATTGCCAAAATTCTTGGGGTTCTGTAACATACAGAATCCTGGACATTTTGCCTTTTGCCCCTCTTTCCCATCTTTTCCTTTCATTTCTAGCTTTCTTGGCCTTTCTGTTTAATTTGTGGAGAATATAATGGTTTAGTGAACATTTGTTCACCTTTTATGCCAATAAAGCGGTTTAATGCACAATTACCTCAGTAGAAGTCTAAGTAATGGGCCTGATGTGCAATTGTCCACTTAAGTAATAAAAATAATAAAAGAATTCGTGTTAGAACATTCTAGGATTTTATAGAATATGAAAAAGAAAAGAAATCCCTAAATATACATAAAGGAGATGATAAATGTAATAATTGGAGATAATATGGAATATATTGTTTCAAATCACGAATAGGAAACCCACGAGATAATTTGATATACAATTTCGTTTTCTTGAACTAAAAGTTACTTAAGGGCCAAGTATCACCCAGTTTGGAAAGTAAATATATATATAAAAGTCTTTGTTGAAGGAAAATAGGAAATAAGCTAAGAAAGAGAAATAATATATCCAATGTCCTCGAATTGGAAAAGTAATTCCAAATTCGTAATCTAAACATGAAAATAAGCCATTGAGCAAATTTTCAACTAATTTGGATGATATTTGGATAATGTGAGAAAGTAGGAGAGAGAGTGTGTAGAACATTCATTCTGATAATTAATTAAACAAATAACATAAAAATGATCAATTAATGACAAATCGTATCTAAGACATTAATTGGGACACGTGGGTGAAATATCATCATATTTGGATAATCTTAGAATCATAAATGAAGGAGGAAAGAGAAAATGAGCTTTGAATTATTTAACACATTAAAAGTTCTAAAAGGCAAAACTAATTCCATATTTGGATTCTACACCTCAAAATCAGTTAGGGTGTCAATTTTTATTAAATTTGGAAATTGTTTGAGCCCTCAAATGAAGAGAGAGAAATTCATTTGATAATATATGTATCACATTATAATTGGATTAGGAATATATGCCACACGAACTTTGCGCCGATCGGACGGTCCAGATCGACCGTGAACGCATGCCCGCAGGATCAGACGACCGAGAGCTTGTCTTCTTCCTCGGTTCGGATCGGGAAACAAAGTTGGATTTGCGAGATTTTAAAAACTCAATATCTCTCTCTACTCGACCAAATCGCGAGATTTTTGGCTCGTTGGACTCCTTTCAATTCTGCATAAGATTATCCCAAAGTTTTGTTAATTTGACGAATATTCGAAAAAGCCCTAAATCTCCCAAAACTCCTCTCTCATCCCAAACTTGTAAACCCTAGTTGGCTTTTCCTCACCTATAAATATCCCTACCAGGGGCTTACTGGGAGTCTTTGCAACTCAACGCACCCCTCAATTTCTTGTTCTGGACGAAGGCTCTGGACTTACGGCGCTTCTCTCTCTCTCCTCACTTCATCTCCTGTCGAATTGGAGGTAGGTTTGAATTTGCCATCTTCTCCTCTTTCTTTTGGTTACTTGAACGTCGAGTTTCATCGAGTATACCAGTTTTGCCCAAAACTCACGCAAGCAGCAGCTTGCTGCTCGAAGCCATGGCACGGGGCGAGTGGGGAAGAAACCCCCTAGTCAAATGACTGTTTTACCCTCCGCTCTCCCTTCTTCCCGTCTCTGTTTCACGTGAGGGTATTCTCGTCCTTTTAATGTTTGTTTTCTCGGCTTTGACCAGCGCTAGTTGAGCGTGGACCGCTGACTTGGCCGCTTTCCATTGGGCCAAGTCACGGGCCCGGCCTCTCTCTCGCTCTCTTTGAATTGGAAATCCGCTTTTCTAAAAAGCGCCCGCTTAATCGCCCGCCTGGCGATTAATCGGCTACAAGGTCCCGTCCGCACGCTTCCCGCTTCGCGCTTTTTAAAACCTTGCATACAATTGATAAGATAGCATGCAGTAGAAATAGCTTCGGGCCAAAAACAGTGGGGAACATGGTAGTGAAACAGGAGAGTGTGAGCAACTTCAAGAAGATGTCGATTTTTGCGTTCGACAACTCCATTCTGTTGCGGAGTATAAGCGCATGAGATTTGGTGAATAGTACTCAGTTTGCGACAAAAAAGACTGGTTGCGGCTTGCATGAATTCAAGGGCATTGTCAGTGCGAAAGATTTTTATAGGTTTTACTAAACTGGGTACGTATTTTAGAAAAAAAGACAGTAATAGTATCAAGAATGTTAGACCGATCTTTTAACAGGAATATCCAGGTGGTTCTAGAGAAATCATCAATAAAACTCATAAAATACCAGAAACCAGAGATGATGGGAACAGAACATGGGCCCCAAATATCAGCATGCACTATATCAAAAAGTTGTTTTGAGCCAATACATAATTTTTTTGAAAAAGTAGACCTAGTATGTTTGCCTAACTGGCAAGTTTCACAGTGAAAAATAGAATCAGAAATAGCAGGTAGTATATGCTTCAATTTGGCCGCTGAAGGATGTCCCAACCGATAGTGCCATTGGATGCCCGTCACAGAAGAAGTCAGAAGCGCAGCAATCCTCAGTACATCCAGGTAGTATAAGCCGTCTGGTCCCTCATGGCCCGAATCAATCTTCGTCCTCGTACGCAGATCCTGAAAGATAACACCATCCGGGTCAAATGTTATAGAACAGTGCATGCTCTTAACAGTGCATGCTCTTAACAGTCCGACTGACAGATAATGAGTTAATTGGAAATTTAGGAACATATAATGCAGAGCGCAAAGGTAGGCGGCCAGAAGTACAGATATTTCCAAAACCAAAGACAGGCGCTTGTGAACCATCAGCTGGAGTAACAGGAGGAATAGCAGTAGTTTTATGCAAAGTAGAAAACAAGGTGGGATTGCCAGTAATGTGGGAGGTCGCACTAGAGTCGATCACCCAAGTGTTTTTACCAGACTGGGTTAGGAGAGTAGTACTGGCATCAGTGGAAGTCTTCGTAGATGAGGCCAAACGCGCTTGAAGCAGTTTCTCAAATCCCGATCTGATTCAATCGACAGATGGTGGAGCAGAAGAGGAGGCAGTAGTGTCAGGTTGTTCAGATGTGACTTGATTGGCCCACGCGAGTTTCCCATGTTTGATCCAGCAACGGTCTTCATTATGATTAGTTTGTTTGCAGAAGGTGCAATAGCGTTGTTCAGTAGCGTCACCAGTAGAGGAGAACCCCTGTCCTGGACCAGTAGAAGATCGTCCACGACAGCGTCCTCGACCGCGACGACGTCCACGGAAAGAGTCGCCTGTCCTAACAGTAAGGGCTGACCCGTTAAAAGTATCAGAAAGTGCTTGAGAGACAGAGGGAAGGCGATGCACACGCTTCAGAACATCGCGTAGGGTAGGAAGAGGATCACTAGAAAGGATCTGATCGACTACCCCCGCAAAGGATGACGGCATGCCAGCAAGAAACTAGACTAACTGTAACTCATTGCGTTGGCGCTGGATCTCAGTATATCTGATGATAGGGGGTGATAGACCTCGAACTCGTCCCAAAGCGCAGAGCATTGATTATAGTAGTCCTCCACAGAATCAGTAGCCGAGTACTCTAGTTTGGCCAAGTTTTTGAAGATCTCGAACACCTTCGGATTCTGCTGGCGAGAGTACACGTGGGAAAGTTGATCCCACATTTCCTTGGCCGTCTTCAGGCAGAGCAAAGACTGGCTAATTTTGGGCTCTGCGTTATTGACCAGCCAAGTCATGACGCCATATTCTTCTTTAGACTAAAGATCATAGGCCTATTTCATCTTGTCATCAGCATCTGTAGTAGGAGTAGTTGGACCTTTGGTAGACAGATGTGAGAAGCGTCCTTGAGCCTTGACGTAGAGTTCAAAGGAGGTTGCCCATAAGTGATAGTTGGAGCCATCCAGTTTGACATTGGTGAGCACAAGTTGCGGGGAACGTCTATGGTCGCCATGACGAAAGTAGGCAGCGTGAACAAAGGGCACAGGCAGCAGTAGCAAGCAGAAAGTTGACGCAGCAGTCAACAGAAGCAGACAGCAGCAGAAATCCAATACATGGGCAGATTTAGAGGCACCAAGGTTTTAAAAAGCGCGAAGCGGGAAGCGTGCGGACGGGACCTTGTAGCCGATTAATCGCCAGGCGGGCGATTAAGCGGGCGCTTTTTAGAAAAGCGGATTTCCAATTCCTATAAACTTTTATGCAAAATTACATACATATGTATATAAATGCTATATTTTGGAAATTTCCATACATATCTAAACATTGTACAAAACAATATAAAACACCCAAATAGTTTATAACACAACTATACAACGATGATTGTATTTATATAATATAGTAAACTTGTCATAGATAAAGCACCCTGCACATGAAATAATAAGTGTATATACAAGATGCAACAACAATTTTGTATCACATGTTTACATAGCTAAACAGTAAACAATAGACCTATCATAGCTAGCTTACAAACATATTATTACATCTACACATCATCAAATAGTCATACATTACAACAGTACATTTAATCAAAGTATGCATGCTAAATTAGATAATAGTTACCTATAATTTACTTGGATACATCACAAAAATACCATATCACATACAAAGTATGCATTCTAAATTAGAACTAGGTATATCATAGAACATTTATGCTAGTTTAATATATTATAGTCAATACTAATCGAGGTATATAATGTACTTAATGTTATATGCTTACATCAGTTTTTTTTTAAAAGCAGGCAAAAAGCGGCCGCTTTTCTCAAAATTTGTTAAGCGGCGCTTAAGGGTGTTTTTAGGCGGATAGCACCTTGTGGCGCTTAAGCGGCCGCCTAGGACGCTTTTTAAAACATTGGGCGCACAAGATAGGAGATCCAAGCATCGGATCTCAGGAACCCACGTAGGGGCAGCAAGGAATATAGAAGAACCTACGCCAACATGGAGGAAAAATTACTCCACCATGAGGCGTAGGCAGACAGAGATCAGAACTGAGTTTACGTCTTCAACGTGCCAGAACTGGAGTGTGTCTGAAGTTGTCCGGAGACCAACGGGAAGAGGATGGTTGGATGGTGCAGTCAATGGGATGGGATGGGATAGGGATAAGGGATGAAGAAGGTGGTGATGACGGAGAGCTAGGAAGGTGGTGGTGGGCTGTGAAGAAGAGAGGGTGGAGAGATGGGTGGCGGTGGCGGAAAGGGGCAGGAGGAGAGGTGGCAGGCTGGTAGAGTGGGTGGAGATGGTGGCGGCGGTATTTGGGGAGGAGAAGGGAGAGCGGGGAGAAGGGGCTGGTTCGGTGGAGGAGGTGAGGGCGGCGGCGGCAGGGGCTGAGGAGGCCGGCGGCAGCAGGGGAAGGGAGGGGGGGCGGCGACAGCAGCAAAGAAAAAAGGAAAGGGGGTGGCGGCTAGGGTTATGTGGGCATGGTGTTAGGGTTTAGGAGGGAGGGGTTTAGGGAGGATCGGGAAGCTCTGATACCATCTAAAATACTAAAGGCTATTTCTTATTGAATAAATAAAACAAGTACATGGCTCTCTCTCTTTTATAAGACAAGAGAGTGAGACATAGAGTAGAGCTAGGCAATATGGGATAAAAGTACAAGAGGCTACAAAGACAAAAGCCAAAATACACTAAGAAACAACACAGTAAAATATATATACTAATAGTTTGCTTTTAGGCAATAGTAACCTTAGACTTCTATGTTGTATATCTTTGGGAACCCTAAGTTTCAGGTGTATGATGACTTGTTTGAGGATGGATACCAAGATAGTTTCCTTATGTCCCTTAGGACCACATGTTTGGATAAGATCATCCCGAGAACCTAGACTTTGAGGTTTGGGGTTAAGTGAGCTATTAGAATGCGCAGTGGAAGTGTAATGGATCTTGTACATGGTGTAGTAGACTCATCCTTTAACCCAAGCGTAGTTTGGCTTGATAGGTCGAACCCTTTAAGGGGTGGAGTATAGTTAGTTTGATGATGTTGGGTGGTTAGATTTCGAGGACGAAATCCTCTTTAGAGGGATGGAACCTTGTGGCATCTCGATATCTATCTATCTTTAGAAACCCTAACTCTATGAATAGGAGGTTAGTACGCTTGGATCCTTGGTCTTGACTAAACATGTAATAGTGGTAACCCTAACATGCTTGTTCATATATTAATGAACATTTAATGATCATCTGAGGAATAATTTATATGTTCAAACCCTAATGAATATCCACTGCACATAATGTGAGTCACTCACATATTAATAATAATTATGGAAACACATGATGTTAACAATGTCATGAACCAATAAACCCTAATGATATGATGAGAAAGAAAAGTGTAACCTAATCTTGGCATTAATGCATGCTATAATGAAATATAATGATCAAGTTGATCTTAAACCCTAAGTTGTAATCATATAACCTTAACATATACATCCTTAAAGATATTCATGTTAAATTAGTGGCATTAGGTGTCATAATCAGATAACATATCTTGATGCACGTAAATGATATATATTCACCTAATCATAGATTACTCAAGTCATAAATATGAAATACATATCACCTTGTTACCTAGTACACACCTAATTAACCACCTAATCATGACTTGGTATGTGAATCAATTCATTAATATGTAATATGTCCAATTTGGTTCACTAAAATACTAGAATATGACTTCAATATGGATAAGAAGTAACTAGATTCACATAAATGTGCATCATCAATAAGAAGTGAATAAATATGAGAAAATGAATAATGATGACCTTAATCTGAATAAGAAAGGTAATGTGACAATCTTTAATATACATACAAGTAATCACTATGACATAATTTGGATTAATTGTAGACTTAATAACAAATGAAATAAATGTCCTATCACATGCAACATAATTTGTTATAATTAATATAATGATAATATGAGGATAATGAAGTGTAAATCCAAATTATTAATGATCAATTATATTGAGATAATTGAGTAACCTCTAATTGTACATAATAATGAAATATAATTCTTTTTGGCAACCAAGTGAATATGACATGACATAATTAAAAGAATAATAACGATAATGTGATATCCTAATAAATATAATGTTAATGAGCCAAAAATATTAATAATGTTAAATCTCATAAAAATAATCTTAATAGTGGAACCCTAAGTGATCCTCAAAAACCTGACCTATGTCGAGATGCTTGTGAAGTATATGTTGATGAGTCGTTTGGTAGAAGTTATGGTTGGTGGAACAACAGAAGTTTGGTGATGAGATGTTGCACCTTCACCCTCCCTCCTTGCTTGTGATTTCGGGGACGAAATCCTCTTTAAGGGGTGGAGTGTTGTAACATACCAAATCCTGGACATTTTGCCTTTTGGCCCTCTTTCCCATCTTTTCCTTTCATTTCTAGCTTTCTTGGTCTTTTTGTTTAATTTGTGGAGAATATAATGGTTTAGTGAACATTTGTTCACCTTTTATGCCAGTAAAGGGGTTTAATGCACAATTACCTCGGTAGAAGTCTAAGTAATGGGCCTGATGTGCAATTGTCCACTTAAGTAATAAAAATAATAAAAGAATTCGTGTTAGAACTTTCTAGGATTTTTTAGAATATGAAAAAGAAAAGAAATCCCAAAATATACATAAAGGAGATGATAAATGTAATAATTGGAGATCATATGGAATATATTGTTTCAAATCACGAATAGGAAACCCACGAGGTAATTTGATATACAATTTCATTTTCTTGAACTAAAAGTTACATAAGGGTCAAGTATCACCCAATTTGGAAAGTAAATATATATAAAAGTCTTTGTTGAAGGAAATAGGAAATAAGCTAAGAAAGAGAAATAATATATATAATGTCCTCAAATTGGAAAACTAATTCCAAATTCGTAATCTAAACATGAAAATGAGCCATTGGGCAAATTTTCAACTAATTTGGATGATATTTGGATAATGTGAGAAAGTAGGAGAGAGAAAGTGTGTAGAACCTTCATTCTGATGATTAATTAAACAAATAACATAAAAATGATCAATTAACGGCAAAATCGTATCTAAGACATTAATTGGGACACGTGGGTGAAATTTCATTATATTTGGATAATCTTAGAGTCATAAATGAAGGAGGAAAGAGAATATGAGCTTTGAATTATTTAACACATTAAAAGTTCCTAAAAGGCAAAACTAATTCCATATTCGGATTTTACACCTCAAAATCAGTCAGGGTGTCATTTTTTATTAAATTTGGAAATTGTTTGAGCCCTCAAGAGAGAAATTCATTTAATAATGTATGTATCACATTATAATTGGATTAGGAATATATGTCACACGAACTTTGCACCCGATCGAACGGTCCAGATCGACCGCGGATGCGTGTCCGCGGGATCGGACGGACGAGAGCTTGTCTTCTTCCTCAGTTTGGATCGGGAAACAAAGTTGGATTTGCGAGATTTTAAAAACTCAATAACTCTCTCTACTCGACCAAATCGCGAGATTTTTGGCTCGTTGGACTCCTCTTTCAATTCCGCACAAGATTATCCAAAGTTTTGTTAATTTGATGAATATTCGAGAAAGCTCTAAATCTCCCGAAACTCCTCTCTCATCCCAAACTCGTAAACCCTAGTTGGCTTTTCCTCACATATAAATATCCCTACCATTGGCTTCCTGAGAGTCTTTGCAACTCAACGCACCCCTCAATTTCTTGTTCCATCGCCGTTTGACCCCCCGACGAGCGGCTGAAGGCTCTGGACTTGCGGCGCTTCTCTCTCTCGCCTCACTTCATCTCCTGTCGAATTGGAGCTAGGTTTGAATTTGCCATCTTCTCCTCTTTCTTTTGGTTACTTGAACGTCGAGTTTCATCGAGTATACCGATTTTGGCCAAAACTCACGCAAGCAGCAGCTTGCTGCTCGGCGCCATGGCACGGAGCGAGTGGGGAAGAAACCCCCTGATCGAATGACCATTTTACCCTCTGCTCTCCCTTCTTTCCGTCTCTGTTTCACGCGAATGCATTCTCTTCCTTTTAATTTTGTTTTCTCGGCTTTGACCAGCGCTAGTTGAGCGCGGACCGCTGACTTGTCCGCTTTCCATTTGGCCAAGTCACGGGCCCGGCCTCTCTCTCGCTCTCTCTATTGGTTTTTAAACCGGTTTGCCTACGTGGCATCTTCTGGTTGGCTAGGTTTCAATAAATCATAACTAATAAACCGTGTCCAAAATGAAAAATAAAATATGTTCTGAACTCGGAAAAATGTGCTCTTTCTAAAAAAATATTTCCAAAGGTTGATTTCGAGTTTTGTCGAAGAAGATTTTCTAGAAAATGAATTAATTAGCTAAAAGTCACCAAAAATACACTTTAATCTTCATAACTCCAAAATATACAAAATTATATGTTATTTTGATCAGAAAAACCTAATAAAGATAGTAGTGATGATTTCAAGGTCTAAATTGATGGTTTGTGTAAAAAGTTGGTAACTTTGGGGTTTTAAGTCCTTAATGAATGAATATAGTGCTAATACATGAACATGATTATGCTATTAGGACAAGTGGTTTCTAGGACTCTAAGGAAGAGGTATATGCATCTAACACATTAGTTGGGAAATTTATGCCTTAACCTACTTTTTCCCCAATGAGGCTTAATTGAATCTAATTCCCTATTCTTGAAACCTAATGCATCTATGCCTCAACTCAGTTTATAAATTCATCTTGTTTGGGTCTTATACCCCACTGTCATGCTTGTTGATTATTATAATTACTCTTGCCATGACTACTTTTCTAGCATGTGGATTTATGTTCTATTTTATTTAAAGTAGCGGTACTTATGTACAACCACCCACAGAGGGCATGTATTTAATCGCCCTGTGGAATATTTTTATTCTCCCCATATTATTGTGTAGGTGACTAGGAATGTCTTATTTTCCCCTCACCTATAGGTTAGATGTCCGGTAGGTGCCTCAACCCTACTTAGTTAGGTAGACATAATTATCTTACATGCAATCCTTTTTAATTCAATTGTTAATGGCAAGTTTCTTTTGAATATAGCCTCATATTCTTGTTATCTTCATCTTATGATGAACACTAGCCTATTTTTATCTGCTTTATGTTGTTATCCTAGACTTGTTTTGTGACACATACTTTTCTTCCCTTTCCCTTTTGTTGGGTGCCTTCCCAACCACCCAGGTGTTGAGCAAGGTAATGGATAAGACAAGAAGATCTTAGCTTTTGGCTTGGACTTGGTTGATGGAGATGTTGCTTTGGAGATAAGATTGTAGTAGTTAGACTTCCCTCTATCTAGATCTTGTTTGTGTATCTTGATGTAAACCCTAATGGGAGAATTTGATGTATTTTTGTAATCCTTTATATGAAGTTGAATATAGTCAGTAATCTTTATTTCGCTACTTTCCAATGGTCTTTTGTATACCATATAAATAAAGATTTGGAAATTTTACACCCTTTTCAACATGCCTTTTGAGTATGTTGGGAATGGAGGTTTGATATTTCAAATTTTTAGTAAAGGGGTGATTTCACTCTTTTACAAGTTCCTTATTTTTTATTTTCAATTTTAAATACCATCCTTTCATGCTTATCCCAAGGTAGTTGAATATATTGAGAAATAGAATTATTCATCGTTTCTTTGTTCCCCGCTTTTAGATGTGATTTTGCATCAATTGTTATCAGAATCAACCTTACTTCCTTATGATACCATTCCTCCCTTTCTCTCTCCTTCCACCTTTACATCACCTTCCTTTATAATCTAGTGGCCCGCCTTTCTGTTTTCTCTTTCCCCGTCGTGGTTTTTTTCTTCTTCATTGCCCCAACCACACTCTCATGCCTCCCTTTTTCTTGTGCCAAACACTTCTTTCCCCACCAGAATAATTTGGACCTCGAACCACGCACACACTCAACATTAGTACCTTCACTCCATCCAAGATTTATCTCACGGCCACTGACAGAAAGACGCACTAGAAAGAAGCAGTTAGACACTCTCATAGGCGCAACTAGACACTCTCATAGGGGCAGCAAAGAGCAGTAGGAGATTTGAATCAACAGATCTGAGAAATAGGACCTACGCCACCCGGTGTGACTTGTGAGATTTACTCCATGTGGCTTACACAGACAAAAAAGGTGGTACTTTTAAGTTTCCAACTTGCTATTTTTGGAAAGAGGTGGAAGGGATCAAGAGGAAGAGATGGTAGGCGATGGCGTGTGGGTGAGTTGGCGGCTGGGTGTTGTGGGAGGTGGTGGTGGTGGTGGTGGGATGGAGAGGTGGAGATTGGCGGCAGGCGGCTGGTGTAGCGGCAGGGGGTGGGATGGAGGCGGGCAATGGCGGGAAAGGGAAGGAGGGGTGCTTGTCACGGCGTGTTTGGAGGGACTGGGTGGAGTGGCGGAAGGCAAGGGGTAAATGGTAGCTGAGAGAGGGGTAGGGATGGGTGGTGGCAGGTTGAGGAGAGAGAGTTGGGGTGGCGGTTAGAAGTGGGGTTTGGAAAGCATTAGGGTTGGTGGGAGGGATCAAGGAGGATCATAGATGTATGATACCATATAGAATAAATAAATCCTTTATTGAAATGTCTAACACAAATACAAGGCACTTTGTTTTATAGGATAAGAGAGTAAGTGAGAAATAGAATTAGACAATATGGGATAAAAGAAAAGCTAAAGACAAGACAAGTCTGAAACACACAAATAAAACATAAATGATAAAGCATATATACCAATAATTGTAGCAATATTTTAATAAGTACTAATTTGTATGTGGTGAAGGAGCTATGTGGTTAACAAATTTCTTTAACAAGATTATGAAGACAAAGAATATGTCAGATGAATGGAGAAACAGTATTATAGTACCGATCTACAAGAACAAAGGAGATGTTCAGAACTGCACAAACTACAAAGGTATCAAGTTGATGAGTCACGCAACGAAACTTTAGGAGAGGATTATTAAGCAAAGGCTAAGATTGATTGCACAAGTATCATACAACCAGTTTGGTTTTATGCCGGGAAGATCAACAATTGATGTTATTTTTCTGATAAGAAGGCTCATGGAGAAGTATAGTGAAAGCAAAAGAGATCTTCATATGGTGTTTATTGGTTTGGAAAAGTCCTATGATTGAGTATTCAGAGAAGTGTTATGGTGGGCTTTGCATAAAAAGGGTGTGCCTATCCAATACATTGACCTAATTAAAAGACATGTATGATGGCTCCAATTGCAAGTGTTAGGATTCCTAGAGGAGAGACACAGACTTTTCCTATCACTGTTGGGGTACATCAAAAATCGACACTCAGCCCTTATCTAATTGTTCTTATTATGGATGGATTGAAAAAGCATGTTCAATATTATATTCCTTGGTGCATGGTAAGTTG
This sequence comes from Alisma plantago-aquatica, assembly GCA_963693085.1. Taxonomy (NCBI): domain Eukaryota; kingdom Viridiplantae; phylum Streptophyta; class Magnoliopsida; order Alismatales; family Alismataceae; genus Alisma; species Alisma plantago-aquatica. The sequence goes on along the minus strand of OY856415.1, from coordinate 193,717,785 downwards.
TTGATGATATTGTGTTGATTGATGAAAGAAAAGAAATATTAAATGATAAAGTTGAACTATAGAGAAATATTGGAATCTAATGGATTTATGATCAATAGAAGCAAAACCGAATATATGCATCACAATTTTAGCCAATCTAGAATTGTGAATAGTGGGGTCAAGTTGGATGGAATGGATGTACCAATATGGGATAAGTTTTGTTGCTTGGGCTCTATTATTGAAAGGGAAGGTGAGGTTCAAGATGATGTTTTCACAGGATCACAACATGATGGTTGAAGTGGAGAAATGCAACCGGAGTAGTATATGACCAGAAAATCCCTCCCAAATTAAAAAGCAAGTTTTACATAATAGCTATACGGCCTACCATGCTATATGGGAGTGAATGTTGGGCAGTGAAGAAACAAGGTCTCAACAAGATGAATGTTGTTGAAATGCGTATGTTGAGATGGATGTGTGGAAAGACGAGAAACGATTGTTTGAGGAATGACTATATCAGAAATAAAGTAGGGTCAGTGATCATCGAGGACAAGTTGTGTGAAGGCCGTCTAAGATGGTATGGACATGTGCAACGCAGACCGGCAAATGCACCTATTTGAAGCAAGGTTCTCGAGTCAAGCACAACTCAAAGAAGCAGAGGCAGAACTAAATTAACTTGGAAGAGCTTAGAAAGAGAGATTTGAATCTTTACACCTTGATCAAAGTATGACCCATGACAGAGCTGATTGGAAAATAAGGATCCATGTAGCCGACCCCAACAAGGTGGTGGTGGTGGTGGTGGTGGTGGTGGCTAATTTGTAATGGGAAAAAAAGATAAGGTTCCATTCACGGAAGATGAAGGGATACTTCCTCAAAAGGATTATCCTATAGACATTAAGACTTGTAAGAAGAGGCTCCAAAGATGGTGGCTCAGTTCTGCCACCTGGAATAAAAGGTTGAGGGTTGCATACCGAAAAATGCAAGCGAAGGAAGAAGTGGAAAAGATAGGCTCAATTGTTTAAAAGGCCAGGGGATATAAAGAATATATACATAACTTTTTATCGTGGAGATGGGAAAGTCCGGAGATATTATATTTCTTCTGTTATGAACTGGGTGCACCGTTGTAAGATCAAGGTGAGAATGTGGAAATTTCACATTCCTCTATTAGGTGAAGATGCTCCTAGGAAGAATGCAACTGAACCCACCAGTGGCTATGGACAACAATAGCTTCTTTGGCTTTGCAGCGTCAACAAGATTTTAAAAAAATGTATAATGTTTCCGACAGGCACCAAATCATCTAGTCAAAAGCTGCATAATCATCCAATGCATATGGAGACTGGGTCAGCAGGAAGCTGGTCTGACCGACCTCAAGAGAAGACATACTAGATGCATATAACTTGTGCATACAAAACTGGAACACAACCTGTTGAATGTACTCTTAACCAAGGAACAGGACTTCGACTTCGACAGGTGTGGACATGGAAGTTTGTGGAAATGTCGAGGAAATGTCGAGGATTTTTACAACCAAACTTCGATGCAACTTCGACAAAAATTAAGCTAAAAATAGCCATTTTGTGATGAAAATCGACAGATTTCATCAAATCTAGCTAAAAACACAATATATGTTCACATATAGCCATCCATACAGGTTTACATATGTAGATAAATGCACGCTTACATACAGTCATCTCGAACTACGAAGTTCTTCCATATATAAAGTTTGTGACAATAAACAAACTACATAAAAATAGTGTAAATCTATGGTAGATTTAGCAGAGAGAGGATCGGCCTATTACTATTAGCTTAGAATAGTAAAAGATAACATCAAAATCATCTTACCTCAAGCTCCAACACTTTTTCCACCTCACACAGCCAACTCCACAAAATACCAGAAGAATGTCGCCAACTTCGACGACTTCGATAAATGTTGAGGACATTGTGGAATTTTTGTATGGACTTGGGTCAACTTCGCCGACATATGGGGAAATGTCGACAACTTCGACGAAATGTCGAGGATATTGTGGAATAAGGATGTTTACATGGATTCGACGTCGCCGACCGTCAACATCGACATTATCAGCGAAATTTCACCCAATGTCGACGACATTTAGTTCTATGCTCTTAACACACTTTCAGTACAAATCATTAATGGAGCAATCAGACCTTTAATTACATAAAATTGTTGTATTATAGAGAGGGGCCCATCTTTTTTATTTCATCAAAGAAACCCAAGCCACATGAGAAATATCATACAAAATAAAATACCAAAAATATTATTACATGGAACCTATAATGGGCCTCAGACATCTAATGAACTAAATTATAAAGCTTTGATCATCGTTTCTCAACACAAGAAGGGTAAGACTGGAACATCCTAATTTTCTTAGATGTTAATAATACAATATGGAGATTAAGTTAGTTGACATGACCCCTAAATTCCTAACGGGGTGATCTTGGTCATTTTTTTAATACATGATTCACATAGTGATGAACAAGGGAAGCACACTATATCTCACGTGATCTTTTGTGAAGTTTATAAAGCAAGGTGCTTATGGTCATGTATATTAAGTTGAGAGATTAATTGGATCTTTGAGACATAATTAGTCACCCATTGTATCTTGAGGCTCATGGCCATGACTCGAAGATTATATAAGTGATAGAAGAATTCTGAGGATTGGTATCTTTTATTTAGTGAAGTTTTGATTCCTAATTTCTAGTTTATATACCCAGTAGACTTTAAATAGATCAACAGATCTTCGGAGCATGAAAATCCTAGATGAGGTAGATAGTTTTATCATGTCTCTATTTCATGAAAAGCAGTGAACGGATTGTTATCATGAAATTGGAGACCATAGATGATGATCTAGAACATATCCCAAGTACAATTATCAAATGACTAAATCATATTAAGAAATTTATGTGACTAGATGCTTGTTTATATATGTGTGTAATCAATTGAGTTTCTTAGTACATTCTTATGTCACGCGACCTTTTCCTAACTATCATAATGGATGAATGAAGTTGTATGATGTGTTTGGAAAATTATATATAATGGTCCTTCTAAGTTCATTTATTTTGCTAGAAACTAGATATGACGATGGTAGGGTTGTGCTAAAATTTCATAAGACTTGGAAGTACGAGTTGGGAGATATAGATTTCATGAGCTAAAATTAATTAATGGGATTTGTGGATTATCCAAAGTTTGATTGGAATTATCTACTAGTGGTGGTTTTATCTTAACAGTGGTTGTACCATCCGTTAATTGTAGCTAACAGCTAGAGCAAGAGATGACTCTAAAGTCCCCATCCAATAGATCGTTTGTGAAACTCACACTTTCTCGTGCGCATTATCAGATCTGAAATAGTAGGACCTACCTAGTGATTCTTGATTTAAGCCTTCCCTTCTTGATCTACTGTTTGGCATTCACATACTAAGGTCGAAGAGGAAGGAGGCAAGGGAAAGAACCAAAGAGGCCGCTAGAATGAGTCCCTGCTCTCTGTCATATTCTTCACGAGAAGCAGTCCTTTTAGGCGAAAAAGTAAGAAGATACGCTTCCACCAGTTGCACAATGATCGGAGGCCATCAACTTGTCTGATAGTCAGATCTGGGGCTTCAAGTACCAGCTCTGGGGAGAGAGGAGCACTAGAGAGACCCCCCCCCCTTTCCACATAGCATGACCTGGCGCCATGACTAAGAGAGGTGGCGACGTTAGGAATCATGGAGCCATAGTTTGCGACCTCGGGCTTTTCATTCTCTCCTCACCTCGACGGAGGTATGTGCGACATTGAAGGTCAAAGGATCAGGGTTGAAAGGAGCCATCGACGTTGCTATGTTTTCTCTGGAAAAAAAGAGCAGTTTTAAGACTTGCTAGGGGCCATGTGGATACGCGGGTTGTGAGTCAGGCGGATCTCAGACTGGATCCGACCAATGTTGGTAAGTTTACATTTTTTTATATAATAGCACTAGCTTACAATACTTCTAGAATATGAAATATACATTAGAATAGTATAAAGTTACATACCATTTTCATCGAAAAAGTGTAATCCATAGTCCTATAGACTTATATTTGGGGTTTCAAATCATGTAATAGACTAATATTTATAAGAGATGAAATATTTTATGTTTAATGATGAAAGTTGGTGATTATTAGCATGTGTTCCCTTATGAGCATCAAATCATGTCAATGGACTTTCTTCGTGGTGTAGACTCATCTTATGACCTAGAAAAATGGTCATGCCTCATTCCTTAATTTTGTTCAATAAGACTTACTTGGACTGGAGACCCAAATATATTTCTAGAAGATATCATGTTGATAAGTAAATGTGCATTATATTAGGACAAAAGTATACAAAAGTATATAAAACATGTATATGATATCAGATGTCAATATAAAGGATGAAAATCAAGGTTGGATATCCATGACCCTTACATACCTACGGTGGGATATGGAACCCTGAGTTAACCTAGGAGGTATGATTTTTTAGTCCAAGTGATGTTCATGAAATGTTCATGATCTTTTCAGGAACTAGGAGCTGGACTTGAGGATTCAAGAACCAATTTAGGGTGTTGCAATGGAGGTAAGTGGGCCATGTCCATTGAATTTCATTATTGTTATGATTCAGCCTACACATTTCTATAAAGTAACTTAGAGATCAAGTTATTTTCAGACTTCAATATTTCATATCATGTCATACTTTGAGAAATCAGATTTCATTTAGTTTGAGTTATGTTACTAGATTATCAGATTTCAAGTTTTTGAGATTTATATAAATTTTAGATACTCAATATTTCTATGCTCAGGTCAATTTAGTTTCTCAAGCCTTTAGACTTAGATGCCATGTATTTGATATCAGAATTAAATTAAGTCATCTACTAAATAAGAGCTTCAGATTAAGATTTATTAGAAAATAAGAATATTAGACTTCAGATTCAGATTTAGTTTCTATTTAGCATTTAAGAATAGAGATTCAGAATTCAAGTTTAGTTATCAGTATTCAGTTTCAGTGTAAGATAAGTTCATATTCAGAATCCATTAACTTTAGATTTAAGATAATTAAGTCAAAACCTTCAAATAAGACATTATATGATAAGTCCTCATTCAGTTAGTCCCGGGACGATTCAGATGAGTGTTTACTCCAATTCAGAGGTACTTCAGTATCAATTCAGGGTGTAGTCACGTCAATTCAGAGACACCTCGGTGTCATTCAGATGCATGTAGTGCCAATTCAGAGGTACTTTGGTACCAATTCACGACGTAGATACGCCAATTCAGGAGGACTTATTGTATAATGGTGGCCACAAATCAGATAAAAGACATAAATAAAAAACACATCGATTCAATACAAGTTTACAACTTTCATATCTTAGTTCAGCTTTCAGTTATAATATATTAATGTTTATCTTATTAGAAATTCAGTGTCACTTCTTCTAACCTAGGTTTCCCTTTGTGTATGACTAGGGACGAGATGTCCGCAGGTACTAATATTTAGGAAGAGAGGTCAAGATAGAGGATTCATCTACAGTTTAAAGAGATTTGCTTGGTAGGGCGTCATCTACACGATCTGAGATATTAAGACAAAATACAGGTTTTAGCATCATGTATATAGGATTTTTTTATACAGTTTGACATAGTCATGTTTCTTATCCTGAGAATTTATTTCATACACAGTTTGTAGCGGTTCTTATCTATCATTATTTTAATGTATATCATGTTTGTGACACTCCCAAGAAGAAGAAAAAATTATATGGCTTCCGTTCATGAGATATAAAAAATGGGGTGTTACAAAGTCGCTATGATGTGTGCCCAATTGACAACTTACAAAATTTCAAACTAAAAATTGCGATAAGTTTGGTTCTAGTTTCTTCAATTTCTTCAAGGGTGACCATACTAACAATGGAACTAGAGGAGAGCATGCAATGAAGGCTAAGTGGATGATTGTTGAGGCTACTTTTGCATGAAAACAGTTGCGTCCAATCCTAGTGCCCAATTAAATCTCTTCAAGCTCCAGAAATCATGTAAGACAAAGATTGATGATGGGGGAACAATAGTTGCATCCTTAGGTGACTTCCACTACCATCTTCAATCCTTTGTCCAACGAATCATATCCTTCAGACGGAGGGTGTCCTTCCCCTACTCACCATTTGTTGTTGGGTTAGCAGGAGAAAGTGCATGCCACTCGGACTCATTAGAATTCTTTGGTGGGAGTTGCTCAATGAACCATGCCTATGTTGGTTTCTTGAACAAGTCATTGTGATCCTTTCAAACTAGGTGAGGCCCACGTTAAAAATAAATTGATTTTATTATGACTACTAATATTGCAACAAAGAACTAAAGTGGTACTCTATTGTTCCTTGTATTAGAAGTGCGTATAAAAAAAGAAGAAAAAAATCAAAGAAAATATTGTTTTAAGAATTTGATATTTGTAGTCATGGTATAGAACATCATCACTTTATAGGACATTTATTTCATCAAACTTTGCTAGGTGTGGATGTTGAAGTTTCTAGAACATTCAAGATAGATTTAGAGAAGTTTAGATGCAAACTTATATAACTTCAATGCGATTTTTGTGATAAATAGTGTATTGAAAAAGGATCAGTAACAAATTAGTTATGTCATAAATATATATTTTACATGTGTTATATAACAGAATATCATGTATACACAACTCCTATGTCATAAATATATATTTTACATGTGTTATATAACAAATTAGTTATGTCATAAATATATATTTTACATGTGTTATATAACAGAATATCATGTATACACAACTCCTATGTAGCTAGACTCTAAATCCTCAACCCTAGTTCACATGATCAACAAGCAGTTACAAAATTGCCACTGAAAGACATATCGAGCAATAATATAATGCAATTATGCAGTAACAGCAAAAAACTAAAAATTCTACTCTAAATTTTTATAAAACATAAACAATAAATTGCTACTTACCACATGCGACTATAAAGCTAGGATAACCAACTAGATAAGCAAATCACATTTATTGTAAATGGTAGCCCAACTTCAACAAAGTTGTCGATGGCATTTTGAAGAATCCCGACCTTTTTGGGCCAACTTTGCCGACAAGAACATACTCCCGCCCGTTACTATGACAAAGTCAAGTATATATCCATAGACTTTGTCAATCATTGAAGTTGAGAAGATAATTGAAATTTTTACCAATTCCCCTAAAGTTTGCAGCAATGGTTATAGTTAAGAAGACGAGTGTTGTTCAGTTTACATGCAACATAACAAAAAAAATAAACTTTGTAAACATAGTTCACTCATTAACCCGACTATTGTATGTATTAACTAATATGTAGTCTCACATGCAACTTATGTTTTGAAAAGCACAAAGCAGGAAGCAAGCGACCAACCCTCCCTAAGAGCTTAAGCCAAAGCAACCAATCAAGCAAGCACTTTCAAAATAACATATTTTCAATTCAACAATATTGCATTGCTAAATTGTTGAGTAAAAATGCAATAACCAAGCAAAACGAATGCATTTATTAGAGTAGGTACGTAAAATAATTAAATGTAGATATCAATACTTATTACCAAGATAATAATACATCTATATTGTGTTGATTGATGAAACCAAGATTAGATGATAAAATTGAAACTTGGAGATAATGCATTGGAATAAAATATATTTATGATCAATAGAATCAAAACTGAGTATATGCATTGCAAAATTTTAGCTAGTCTAGAATTGTAGATGGTGGGGCCAAGTTGGATGGAGTGGATGTACCAAAATGTGACAAGTTTCATTACTTAAATTATATCATTCAAATGGATGGTGATGTCCAAGATGATGTTTATCACAGGATTAAAGCAAGATGGCTGAAATGGAGGAATGCAACTAGAGTAGTATGTGATCGAAAGATCTCTCTCAGATTAAAAAGTAAGTTTTGTAGAACAGTTGTAGGGCTAGACATGCTATATGGGGTACATGTTGGGAGGTGAAGAAACAAGGCTTCAACAAAATGAATGTGTGCATGCTGAGACGGACGTGTGGGGAGACAAAAGATAACTTGAGAAATTACTATATTAGGTACAAAGTGTGAGTGGCCAGCATTGAGGACAAGTGTGAGGGCCGTTTGAGATGGTATGGACATGGGCAACATAGACCGACTAAAGCGCCTATTCGAAGAAATCTATTGAGTCGAGCACAATTAAAAGAAGAAGATGCAGGCCTAAATAAACTTGGGAAGAGATTAGAAAGAGAAGTTTTGAATCTTTACATCTTGATCATAATATGATTCAAAACAAAGTTGATAGGAAAAGAAGGATCCATATAGCCGGCCCCAATATGGTTGGGATTGAGGCTTAGATGATGATGATGATGATGATTGATGATTAGTACTTATTATTTACAACATCTGGACTCACAATATAGAATCACATTATGTAACCGGATTCATGTACAATAAACTTACAGATAATTATCTAATTATTAGAAAAGATTAGGATATCCAACAACAAATTGTAGTAGTCAGCCAACATAATTTTTGTTCACATGTATATTGTATGTCACACTGCAATATGATTGTATATGCATATACTACAGTCATATATGATTTACATAGTACTCATATAGATATACAATACTCTTATAGTACTTATGTGATACATATATGTAGTGCTTTCAAGATACAAACATAATATGCATACATTGAATTCAAGATAGGTTCTACAGGATATTATTCATTAGCTATGAAGTATAATGTTCATAGAATGAAATGAGAGGTTCTATAGGATACTATTTTTTAGCTATGAAGTACGATGTTTATAGCATGAAGTGAGCGACAAAAATAGGTATCATGCTGGTATACTCTTTCCATAGCTGGTTATATCATAATCAATTTCTTGTATGTGTGTATCTTGTACTACATATAAGGCATCAAGCAATCAATTATTGATTTATATTTGTTGTTTGACCAAGTCAGGCCTTATTTTCACTAATTGATCCTAAGTAGATGATTAAGCGAAACCCGAGAAGTGGGATAAAACGGGTTGAAGCAGAAAAAAGTAGCCGCGTCACCAACTACAAGAGCCACACCACTTAAATGGGTGCTTAAGCGGTTTAAACTACCACTTTTTGAATGACCGCGTGCAACACATTAGCACACCAACCCATGGCATCAAAACATATGGCAGATTGACTCCAAAATTTGTCAAGCTGGGGGAAAAAGTTAACCACAATTAGGGCAATACACAAACAAAGATAAGAGTTACCATTTTCCATTTTATAAGTCCATCTAGTAAAATCTAACAAAGATAACTTTCAGTTTACATCTAGTATTCTAGCTTCAATGAATCACTATCAGCAGCCTTAGTTAAAACAGTGCTAGAAGATAACCAGTCTGTCAGTGCCTATACCTGTAATCACGCTTGGCTAGGCCGCATTAGCAAGGTTGGTTACATGTCGATAGCAGTGCGGGGAAGAAGTGAGCCAACTGTGACAGCCGTGCAACAGAAATCTGCATCCCATATCACTGGTCAATCACATAGGGGCTCGTTTATTAGAATATTCATCTTCTCCACTAGGAATTTAAGTATATCTTCTCGTTTTTCTTTCAACAGTAAGTATCTCAACTTTCCAAAAGTATACCCTGATGGCCTAATCCCTTTCTCCATCATCTCTTCCAAGAGAACACAAGCCCGGTTTATATCACCCTTGTCACACAGACCATTAATAAGCAAAGAAAAAGTATGCATGGTAGGAACAAATTGCTTGGAAACCATGTAACTCCACAACTTCAGAGCCTTCTCCATTTTATCACTGTCAATAAACATCTTTATCAGCACGGTATAAGTATCCGAGTCCGGCGTGCAGTACTTGATAATGCGGCGGAAGAACGTAAACGCCTCCTCATTTTTCCCAACTGAGATCAGAGAGTTCAGTATGATGTTACAAGTTCTTGCATTGGGTGCAATACGTCTCCTTGACATCTCCTCCAAGACCTTAAATGCATTTTCTAGCCTCTTTACCCTGCAGAAGGCGCTGATGAGAGCATTGTATGCAACCAGATCAGCCTTTATTCCACTTTTTTCCATGTCAAGAAATGTAGCCACTGCGTTTTCAATTTTACCCTCAGTTCCATAGGTATGAATCAGAACACTGTATATGAAAGTAGTTGGTCTGCAACCCCTGTTTTCCATGGTTCTGATGACATCCACTGCTTCATTCACTCGCCCTGCCTTGCATAGGATGTCAACCATAATACCATAAGTGACAATGTCAGGTTCGCAGCCACTGTCAATCATTTCACGGAAAGTGTCCCTGGCTCTGGGCAGGTTCGGTTCCCGTCCCCAGCCTTCAATCAATATACTATATGTTTTCGAATCAGGTTCGAACCTATCTTTCATGTTGTAGAAGATCTCCTCTGCCTTCCTCACATTCTTGGACTTACAAAACGCGCTTAGTAGGCTATTAAACGCTGCTGAATTCGGAGTGACCCCATACTTCTCCATGACGTTGAAGGTATAGATGGTTTCCTCAACCTTATGAGCCCTGGCATATTTCCTCATTATAATAGCAAAGGTCTCGATGTTCAGCAGGTCTTTGCTCCGCATACTGTTCACAACATCCCACATTATCTGATACTGCCTAATCTTCGCCAAAGAACCTATCATGGTATGGTAGGATCTGATGCTGTGCGTGTATCCTCGCTGCTTCCCTGCCCACTCGAAGAACCGGTACGCCAGCATCCCAGCGTTCTCAAACCGTTTGAGGATTTGCTCAGCCGATTCTGGGGAAACTTCGATGCCGCTTTCATCCAGAACGCTCTCTAGGCCGAACTTGGGACACGAAATCATGATCTTGGATATGCTTTTGACGGGATCAAATCCCTCGGGAAAGGTACGAGTCGAAGAAAAATAAAGTGCAGTAGTCTTCCTCCATCCGGAGTGAAGAACTCTAGAGCTTCCAAGTAGTTTCCTTAGCATTGAGAGTGATATAAAACTGACACTTCTTTAGTACGACAGGCTAAGCATCAATGGACCAAAGGCTTTCTGGAAAGCGCGGAAAGAGTGCGCACTGGACACAGAAACGAAGCAAGTCTCATGCCTGAAAACTGAGGCACGGATTTCTGTCACTGATAGTGAAAAAAGAGTCGGTTACTGCGTGAATGAGAGGATATCTGTTTCGAGAAAGGATTGACATAGAAGCGCCGTAGTTCCTCTATTAAATCCCAAAGAAAATAGTAGTTGGAGGCAGAGCGGCCTGAAATTTGAGCGCCGGCGTGGCTCGAAGGTAGTCAGTTGATCGCCGAGATGATCATCCGGCGGTTGAACGCTTGAGTGTGAAGGTCGCCGGTAGTACAAGGTGCCGGCGAGGAGTCGCGCCTCGCGATGACGCGCAATGGGAAGCACCGGGAGCGCGAGTAGCAGCTGTGGGCGGCCGGTGATTTGGTGGGGGGTTTTTTCGGCGAACACCTGCTCGCCGTGACGCCGTCACTGAGAATAGCTTTGCAGAGTGATCGAAGTTGGTTTGATACGAATGGATTATAGGCCCAAAAGGAGGAGGAGCAGATGTTTCGTGTGTTAAAATTGGGCTGACCATGTTGGGCCGAAGAAGAGGCGAAATTGAAATCGAGCCCGTGAAGTAGAAAGGGACAGGAGAGCCTCAAGCAATGTAGCCACGAGTTTGGTTCGGTTCGGATAGCAAGGTCGAAGGCTCTGGAAGTTTTTATTAGTCCAGGACGAGGGAGGACCGGCAGTCACCCCAGGATTCACCAGAGCCACCTGCTACAGCAAGTGTCTACTAGCCCTTCTGGAAGGTGTGGCCGCCGGTCTCCGGCCACTACTTGATCAAGTGCCCGCTTCCGACAGTTCTCGGATACCACTGTCAATCCACTCCCGTCACCGCCGCGGAGTGCTTCTCAAAACCTTCGAGCTTCTTACCTTCAGATGGGAGGCAAGAATACAAAGGCGGCGCCGGCGAGGCCAGAGCGTGAGGAGATAATGGTGAAGGCCATGCCCCCACTGGACCGTGCATACGTGAAGTGGTTGGCCAGGGACGTGGAGCGACTCTGGCAGTTCGCCCCGGCAAATCCCGCACCGATAGAACCTCCGCAGCATTACATCGAGTACATGCGCTCCCAAGGATGGCTTGATCTGGATATCGAGGATCCCGATCTGGCTCACCTCCGGAAGTCATAGTGCGATGCCTGCCTTGCTTGCATTCCCAGGAAAGGTGTCGAGATGTGAATTTTGAATTGCGTGCTTAAAGTTTCCTGTGCTGTGAACTGGCAAAACCAGAGATTTCCAGACCGCTGTATAAGTTAAAGTTGGGCTTTGGTTGCTGCCATCCGACAAAAAGGAAATTTCATGTTTTTTATGTCATCATATATCTGATTTTTTTTTTATTTACATCTTGTTTGAATTTCACATGAACGAGTATCCTGATATCCTTTCTTCATTAAACACCATATGTAAAGGTTTTATCTTGGAAAAGAACAAGATAAAAAGTCATCTCAGAATAGTTGATTTTTCATGTGCAGAGTGAGTAGCACTGGCGTTGCAACAATAATCAAACAACAACATCTAGAAGGAAAACTTGTCATTAGGAGTGTTTGTGGAAGTTCTATTACACTCATTTATCTTCAGATGGTCCATAAAGAGAAATAGAGTCTATGGAGAGGGTAGATGAGGTTAAACACCGGGGAATGAGAAATTTTCGGACTGCTGTCAGCCCTTTGGCCCCTGTTTGGAAACGGTTAGTCTGGATTGGATTAGAATGGATTAGACAGGGTTAGTCTCGATTGAGTGTGATTGTGTTTGGCAACCCTGTCTGATTTTATTTGGCAACGCAATCTGATTCTGGTCAACTGGTCTGATTTGAGTCTCATTGCAGTCTGATTCTATTTGGCTACTAGACTGGATTCAGTCTGATTTTGTTTGGCAATGTAGTCAGTATCTGCTCATTCTGTCCTGATGTTGTAGAACTGTTTTAACAAGAATAATGAATGTTTAGTTGTGCTGTCGCTTAAGAAGAAGTTGGCCAAAGTGTATTATATATTAAATAACAAATACATAATATAATTAATGTATTTAAATTAAATAGTAGCAAACGTGGGTAGCATGTCTGTAGCAGAACGTAATACCACATAAATAAAAAGATAATATTATATTGGTTCCCGGGCAAATACATATGTAACATACAAACTGAAACGAGTGGTCTGCCCTGGACCTAGACAAAGCTACACAATCTAATAAGTTGGTGAGCAAGCAGCCAACTTCATGCCTCGTCGGACTCGTCGGCCAACTTCATGGCCTCGTCGTACTCGTCCCACGACACAAGACAGGCTTCGTCCAACAATTGATTTTTGTCCTTTTTGCTGGCATCTTTTGGCCACTCGAACAGCAACGGCAGATGGTGAATAGGATGAGTAACACCCTCGGCTTGTTTGTGTCCCTCATTTGGGCCCTCATCGCGTGTAGGCTCGCAATATTTTTTTTTACAAACAAGGTTTTCTTCTACATATTTTTTAATCTTCGACGGAGACATCAATAGTTTTTCAAATTTTGTCTTTGCCTTTGCCCGTGACCGCGATGATGACATATATAGTTAATAAATAAATATAAGTATTAGCAAATATCAATAATAGTAAGATAACTGTGACAATATTGAATACAAATAAATGCCCCAAACAAACTTAGCTACAAACAAGTAAGAACGTGATGTATGCATTCAATACATAACAATAAAGCTCCAACCAAACTTAGCTACATACAAATAAATGTTGCGAAGTAAACACAAACAACTACAACGTCGTGGAAATATATTACAAGTTCATGTGTTACTCTCGCCGTCTAACGTGGTTGTTTGATTCACTCATCGGTGTTAATAAGGTATTCAGCAACCCCAGGTGGGTAAATGCGACGAGTCGTCATGAAGTTGCGTTGTACGGCCAATGGCGGGGGAGGCAATACATCTCCCAAAATAAAAAGATTATCTCTTATGAACTCTCTCCTTATGTGTTGCCATCTCATCTGCAACTCAGTCAAAGATATGTACGGCTCCCCAGTTATGTTTCAGAAGTCACGCCATGCCTCCATCCAAGCCCGTGTAGTATATACTCCATTAACACATCTCCCCAACTCATATTGGTTTCTCATAATACCTCTTAGAACCATATCAAGCTCCGTACACCACATAAAAGAAGGCGTTCTTCGAGGCCCAACCATATTACAGATTTTGTAAGTAATTTATATTATACGTAATGTTGTATCGCACAATTAAGGGAATATAAAATGCATATTCAGTGCTAACTAACATTCAGCAACATCACGATGAAAAAACATACACCCTCCATAAAACATAAACCAACATTATGATAAATAACAAAAGGCTGTTAATGTCTGATGAATTTAGAAAGATTTAATGTTAAAAACATAAAATGGTGGACAATGTAAATCGATACACCAAACTAAATGTAGGTCATTGCCATTAAACGTTATGGCGTCATCGTGGGTGAAGGAATGTCCAAAAGAAGACTACAATCTTCCTCCAGACTGGCAACGTGGCGTTCTAGAACCTCATGCTCATACTTTTTTTGGGTGTATATATCATCGTAGTTGTGATGAATTTCAACAAAGTCCTTCATGTTCATTGCCTGGCCCACAGTGACTTGCACTCGACATTTAGTAACATAATCTCAGCTTTCAAAGAATCAATTGTTGGGGGGAGATCGACTGCCCAACGGAAGTATCTGCACCGATCTTTTCCCTACAATGTATTATCAAGTTTAATGAATGACAAAGAATGTGCAGCATGCACAACGCCAACCTATTATGTATGTATTTACTAGTGCACCTCACGAGAAGGACATATGTAATACATTTCGCCCGGCCTTTCACTCAGAATGCCAAAATCATACAACCCTGCATCCTCTGTGTTAAGCCGCAAGGCTGCATCTAACCCACAATCACACCTCGGAACTCCAGATGGATCCATTGACATCTAAAACATGAATGAGGATTAGTAAAAATATTGTCAGATTCTGAACATAGATTTCAAATACAACTTTCCGAACATAAAATAGGCCTAACTGCTTGTTCTACATCTATGATGTATTGTATCCGTCCTCGTTTGAAGAGTCGTTACTGCTCGTGATGTAAAGTCGTTGGCGAAGATATTGGCACCTCTCACGTAGAGTGGAAATATCTTGTTCGAGCCTATCGGTGTCTGCTCTTGTCGAACTGACAAAGTCACATTGTTCAGACCATAGCTTGCGTTCGTTGCGTGCATATGCAAGTTGTGTTAGCATAGCATCCCTAACTGCAGTAAGTGTGGCAACTATGGGTGGTACACGCTGCGCGGGCAATCTCATCTGACATCTGTTCGAAACAAGGCCCCTACCACATGTAAAATATGGTCTGTGGGGGTTGTTGTTTTCAAAACGTCCATTTATCGCGTCTGCGTCATCCATATACACATGTACAGTGCATTGAAGGCCGCATGTACAGTAAGGTATTCCATTCTCCATTTCAAGACAACCTACCGATTAATTATGTCATGTATATTATTAGGATCCAGTAAAAAGTTCGTTAAAAAACAACTAAAGGCTACAAAGTTATGTCGTGGACAATTTATCAAATAATGTCGAAGACTACTACAACTACAATTGTACGTCAACGGGCATCCCATAGCAAATTAGAAATGGATTCACGTAAACGATCGCCCTCCCTTGAATCAGCCTGAGTAGTTTGTTGGAGGGAACTCAGGTCAACCCCAGCAGAGGGAATGGCAGATGTTGAAATGTCATCTGGGAGTTCGTCCATGATAATGTCGCCATCATGTTGGCGGCGTATGAAATTGTGGAGGATACAACAAGCCATTACGAGGCGACACTGCGAATGTATGGGATATGTCGCCCCCTTTTTAAGGTAGGCAAACCGCCGCTTCAGCACCCCAAATGCTCTTTCTACAACATTACGTAATTGTGTGTGGCGGTGGTTGAACATCTCCTTCTTCCTGGTGTAGGCATGTCTGTTTCCTCGGTACTCAGAAATATGGTAAGCTGTGTTGCGATACGGTGCAAGGAATTGTCGAGTGTTGGCATACCCTGCATCAACTAGGTAAAACTTTTCCGGCGGAACTTTAAACCCGCCCGTACTCGTCGCTGACTGTAGTACCCATTGGTCAGTAGTTGATCCCTCCCACCCAGTTAGGACATATGTAAACTCCATGGAGAAGTTAACTACAGCCAAGACATTAAGAGAGACATTTCCTTTTCTGTCGCGGTAGCGATTTTGCTTGTCTCGTTTAACCAAGACGGGGATGTGTATTTCGTCAATTGCCCCGATGGCATTCTATAACACCAAAATAGGTTGTAAACATATTAAATATTTGCAAATGATTAAAGATTGTAGGGGCTAACTATTACCTTGAAGTACGGGTAGAACCTTGGGGTCTCCAATATACGAGAATGTGTTGTCGTGCATGTCGCTGCAGTTTGCATGACAATGTACTCATTGGACAACGAACACACAGCGTCCAAGACTTCGTTGAACTTTCTACTGATGGTCTCACTAGAGTGAATGTAGTCCTCAGCCAAAGCACAATTTGTATGTCTATGGCCAACCATTTGTAGGAAGTAGCACACATCCTCAACCGAACTGACGCCTCTAGTACTTCGTAACAAGGCCCGACTCTCAAGCTTGTCCACAAGGGCCAATATAGAATGTGGTCTCATTCGATATAGGTCATAAGCCCTTTGTTCATGACTGTTTAAAATTTCTAAGACCTTCTGGTGGCCACTCCTAATGCTAACTGACCTAGGTATTGTAGATGGTATGTCGGAAATGTCGTCAATGATGGAGTTTGCTATGGACTCATCTATTGTATCAGCAATGTGATTAGCTGGACCAGACAATGTATGTAGAATGTGCGTGAGGAGGTCGGGTGTTTCTGTTTGGTCAGTGGTTGACATGATGCCTACAAGTGGAAGCATAGCAAGGTTGTCATGGCAATGACAAGGAAAAAATGACTAGTCTACAATCATATGTAACCGTGGACATAAAAAATAATGGCTTCCGGGATACATAGCAAATTAGATTGAACGCAAAATAAAAGCGTGGCACTGAAATAAATTATTACAACAGTTAATCAATTTAGTTTCTGCGGTAAAATAATGTCTGGACGGGAATAAAAATATTTCAACAATACAGCAAATTAGATTATGGCGAAAGAAAATGTTTCGAAGGGAAATAGATTATTACAACAATGAAATAACTTTCTACTGATTTGCTGAGTGAAATGTCTGGCCGTTAATCAAAATGATGTTCCCCCTTATGATCCAGAAGGGCCAGCATCATTGGACGAAGGAAAAAATGCACGGTGAGATGACATAAACGAAGATGGCATACTTGAGCTGTTGCTGAAGTTGGGGGTTGGGGATTGCGTGAAAAATGCATTGTGAGATGGCATAAACGAGGATGGAATTGAAGGTGTTGGTGTTGCATTGGCAGCTTGGGACCTTTCCCAAAGGTCTTGCAACCATATGGTTATCTTTTGAGGTGTGTCTATAAGGTTGAGGTAGATGTTGCGGTTTGTTGAGTCCTTGATGGCGTTCACAAGTGTTGTAAACACACAAGTGGGGGCATCTGGGTAAGTGTCATGGAAATGTTGTAAGATTGTTGTAAACTCTTTCTTTTCAAAGGCTCTAGTTGCCACACCACTGCCTAACTCGTGAACCTTTGCATAAATCTGTGTGAATTCAGATAACACTTCATTTGAAAGCCCACATCGGTCTTCAGCCATTGATGGCCGCTTCTTGCGCCGAACGACAGGAGGCCTCCCGCCAACGCTCTGTGTATCTGTTCCGCCTCCCCCGGTGTCTCCCTCACTTTGCATCCCATATGCGGCCATATTCGGTACCCCTGATTGGCTTCCAGTGTTCATGGGTGTCTCTGACCCATATAAGTCGACACTGACATCATCCTCGGAGGCAACGTCAGAAGGGATTTGTGTGTCCATTGAAGACATTGCATGATGTCCTCTAGCAATGTTCCTCCCCGCCATCATCTCGATGTCATAGTAGTGGGGAAACGGCTTGTTAAGCAACCTAGCAAGATCCTTGTTTGCCTAAGTATATGAAAATTTTGTATTAGGAAAGTTGAAGTGTAAATATAGGACATTACTTTATTCGATTAAGGGACTGGTTTTTGGATATACCGCAAGGCTCTCCCTCCATTCAGGGCTATCGAGCAGCGTGGGCTTATGCCTAGTGTCATCCCATCCAACGCCACTCTTATTCGTCACAAGCTTCAAAGCGGCATAGTCTCTCCTCAAGTTCTTCCACTGAGTTTTGAGCTGGTCTATATTGCAGGCTGTCTTCCCCATCCTATTTTGCATTTCCATAGTTGCCTCCCGCCAAGCCTCCCTAGTGAAATGACCATTGACACACCTGCCTAGGTCATATTGTCTGCGCAATGCTGATACTAGAGCGGCATCAGAGTCTCTTGCCCAAACAATACGAAACTTGGGCTCACCAGAAGACATACCCCCACAGGTGCTGCAATATATTATGATACACAATTCGTTATGCTATCAAGATAATACTACAGTGGAATTTGATTCATGCCATCGGATTCATCTCAAATTTTACACGTTAGCTATATTTAAAGATGTGTTTTGTTTGCTGATAACATATCTGTCTTGCATTACTTGCTAAGACAACGAAAGCATGTACTGGAATGGTGATGGCTGAGCTGCAATTACACCAAAATTACTCTATACAGCAAGTACTACTATGTTGGTGTCCTGGAAGTATTCTGTAACTAAACTTATTCTATGTTGGTGTGTCCAAGCATATTTGTTTCATGAGTTTCAAGCAACAGAAATATAATGATTCAATGTTATAAATCATGACCTATAATACAAGTAATGTATAAATAAAGGTAGTTATTAGTACTCATTTTCGACCTATACAAAACTACTATGGTGATCAAATAGAAATCAAATAGACTGGATTGCCTTTCAAATACAAATAAAATGTCAGAAATAAATTATGGTGATAAAATAGACTCAATGTAATTCAACCATTGTGTAGAATCCAAAACAATAATCATTTATTTTACAGATTATCTCTTCATAATCGAAACGGATTCCATTTTGTATAGACCTAGGTATTCTATAACAGAAACACTGTTAAATTGCACATGTATGTATAAAACAGTTCTATTTCAGTGTAATGTACATGTTCAGTGCATGGAAAGTCAACAACAAGCCATGATAGGATAATCCAAGCATATTTGTTTGATGCTTTCAAGCAAAAGAAATATTATGATATCATTTCAATATTATAAATCATGACACATGCTAGGTATTATCATACATTAAATCAGTACATTAAATTGTTCACCCTTATTACAACAATGAATAAGTTGTTCTATTTCAGTGTAATCTATAGGTTCAGTGCATGGAAACTCAACAAGAACCCATGATAGGATAATCCAAGCATATTTGTTTCTTGAGTTTCAAGCAACAGAAATATAATGAAATCATTTCAATGTTATAAATCATGACCTATAATACAAGTAAGGTAGTTATTAGTACTCATTTTTGACCTATAATACTGCAATACTAATCAGTAGATTAAATTGATTCAACTTTTGACTGAGCTAGTTATTATCATAGATTAAATCAGTAGATTAAATTGTTCCCCCTTATTACAGACTGGGTTGGGTCACTGAAAACTACTATGGTGATCAAATAGAAATCAAATAGACTGGGTTGCCTTTCAAATACAAATCAAATGTCAGAAATAAATTATGGTGATCAAATAGACTCAATGTAATTCAACCATTGTGTACAATTAAAAACAATAATCATTTATTTTACAGATTATCTCTTCATAGTCAAAACTGATTCCATTTTTTACAGACCTAGGTATTCTATAATAGAAACACTACTAAATTGCACATGTATGTAAAAAATTGTTCTATTTCAGTGTAATCTACAGGTTTAGTGCATGGAAACTCAACAAGAACCCATGATAGGATAATCAAAACATATTTGTTTGATGAGTTTCAAGCAAAAAAAATATTATCATAGCATTTAAAAGTTATAAAGCATGAAATATGGTACTTCTACCAATAATACTACAAGTAATGTATAATAAAAGCTAGTTATAAGTACTGTTTATCATTTTATTATTCCCTAGATGCACATAATCAGTTATTACAGTTATTTTTTCGACAATTAAATCATTTTGGGATACTTGTGGGTACTACATAAAGACTATCTCGTCCTAGTCCAAATTATCTCCATATAGCAAGCAACAGGAAATGAAAAAAGCATAACAACGGGAGAGAAAGAAGGAACTTTGGGGTAGATATCAACCAAAAAGTTTGTATTATAGCAATCCAAACTTATTTGTTATATGAGTTGAAACAGAGGAAGTTGGGTCAAGAAAATCATTTATTTGACAGATTATCTCTTCCTAGTCGAAACTGATTCTATATAGACCTAGGTATTCTATACCATATTTTTATACAGACCTAGGTATTCTATACTGACCTAGGTATTCTATACAGAAACACTAGTTTTTACAGACCTAGATATTTTGATATCCAAGGCCTAACTCCTTAATCAATTTCTTAGCTTCATGATAAGAAGATGGGAATGTGACCAAATGTGGAAAGGCATCCAATAGAAGTTTCAATAGTTGACTAAAAGATGTGTTTGTCCAGTGAAACATACATTTTAAATTAAATAGACGTAGAAGAAATGACAGTGTTGAGAAATTCTTACAACCAGGGTAAAGCTCATTATTAGAAAGCTCACTAACTTCTTGAATTTCATGTCATCTTCAATAATGTAAAAAGACTCTTCGGCCCATGGAGAATCCATTTTTTATATTCTCTGAAAAATCCATGGAACAAAATGTCTTTCCACCTCCTCAATAGAAAACTCCTTCTTTCTATTTACTTTGCATTCACCATAATAATCAGTTATTACAGTTATTTTTTCGACAATAAAATCATTTTGGGATACTTGTGGGTACTACATAAAGACTATCTCGTCCTAGTCCAAATTATCTCCATATAGCAAGCAACAAGATATGAAAAAAGCATAACAACGGGAGAGAAAGAAGGAACTATGGGGTAGATATCAACCAAAAAGGTTGTATTATTCCCTGGCCTCCTCTCTGACCGTATTCAAACATGAATAATGAGATGGATATATTCTGACTGTCATACACAACGATTAACAATAATACTACAGAGATGGATATATTGTGAAAAAAGCATAACAACGACAAACACTGCTTAAACTATGCCATCGACTGATAAAATGTGACTGTCATACACAACGATTAACTTGTTTGGAACCAATGTCGGCTGAATAAATACAGAAATTAATGACCAATCCACCTCAGAAATGTCTGCCCTAATCGACATCACAAACAAAGAGTCGGCTACCCTATTTCGTAACCAACCTTAGCAGGAAGGGGCGACAAAGAAGAAGCACTGCGTCCTTGCTGTGTGTAGCGCCGCCGGAGCACCAGGGAGGAGAACCGCCGGATTTCATCCAGGGACGACCACCTTCCACGAACAGCTGCTCCAACAGACGTATGTGCAAGTGAAGAACCTCGCAGCACAAGGCGAATATGAAGGCAGACAGACACTTTGCCTTGGACGCGCTAGGGTTTCTCCTGTGCGTCGACAAGATGGGACAATGTCAGATTGAGATAGTCGAAGACCAGGGCAGGGTATGGCTTACCTTGCTTTTGAGGGATGTAGCCGCCCCAGTAGACCGGCGGTTGCAGACGGCTGAATTAATTCTCCACGCGGGCGCTTCGCCTGACGATGACCTATGGCCTCCATCCGCGATTTGGTCGAGGTCGCAGACATGGCTTTACTTCTCTCACACATGGACCAACAGTATTGCGCGCAGAGAAGAGATGTGAAGCGTCGGGAGGCAGAGCGCCGAGAGGGAGAAGGCTAGGGTGAGAGGGAGAAGACTAGGGTGACAGGGAGGGGCACGAGGGAGGGGCGCGAGGGAT
Organism: Alisma plantago-aquatica; assembly: GCA_963693085.1. Lineage (NCBI taxonomy): Eukaryota > Viridiplantae > Streptophyta > Magnoliopsida > Alismatales > Alismataceae > Alisma > Alisma plantago-aquatica. The sequence goes on along the minus strand of OY856415.1, from coordinate 193,695,792 downwards.
CGGGGTCGGGGGTTGTGTCTGGGCAGAAACCGGACTGAGATTCGCAATCCTGCCTCGACCGGGACTGGGATTATGCGGATTATGGGATTCCGTTATTCCAAAATGGGGATTGAACTGGGTTGGCTTCCAAACACATTTTTTGACCAAACCGGACCGGATCAGGCCCTCGTGGCGCTAAACGACGGGCGCAAATCCAAGCCCAGTCTGTTTCCAAATAGGGGCTTGTAGATTATGTGAGTGGGTCGGGTTGCCAAGGCAAATCGCAAGCTCTTAAAAAATGGCAAATTGAAAGAAAAAAAAATGTGATGTACGGATCTAAGATCTTTATAGAGGGGCATAAGAAAGGCCCAAAAAAGTTTCTTCAAGTCTAAGTTAGAGGAGCCGGGAGAAAAAATAGTTCTAGGATCTGGTATTCGAGTTCTTGTACAAGATGATTCTCTTTAAACGGGTCATATGTGTATGGGGACATCCACAACCTTATTTCCTTCACGGTAAATAAATTATATATTAAATAGACACAATGATACCATAGTTGTCTGACGAGCGTTGTCCTTTGATTGCATTGGTGGAAGGTTTGGAACTAGGCTCAACAGTGATGCATTTGAAACCAAAATCCCAAGAATACTCATCTTAGACGTAAATACCTAGTGATGCCCCATGATTCATTTGTAACCACCCCTCCATTTAGTACGTTCATCCCAGATAAAGCCATTGGCAATGGCGTGGCGGGTCTTTCTCTCAAGACCATTAGAAGAAGGTGGAGTTAATCTAATAATGATATGTACTTTTGAAGAAAAAAATCTCCTATTTGCTCATTAAACATGCTTAAAGGGGGCAGAGAAAGAATCCATGCAGATATTGACCTCCCGTGCTAACCAGGGAGATTTGAAAGTAAAATCTGTTGGATCAATGGGCTCTAGAGGGGCTGAATAGATCTACACACACTTCACAAAATCAATTAGACCACCAATTTAATCGTATTGCAAAAGCTAAAGCAAGGAACAATTTGATGTCCTAATCTAGCATACAAAGCAAGGATAAGAGACAATGAACAGCAAGCACTTGGACAAGTGGTTTAGAGTGGTTCCACATCCTAAACTTAGGAGCGATGTCAGTCCACTACTTAGAGTTGGTTAGACTCTAGGATTTGCAACTTGTTTCTCTTATATATCACAATAAGATTACAAGATACATAAACCACACAACCAAGGACTTAATTTCTCAAGCTAAGATCTTCTATCTATCCAAGGACTTACCCACAAAGCAAGATTCTTCAGCCTTCTTCAAAGGACTTACCCAATCTTACCTTTGTCTTCATCCTTGCAGGATTTACCTATCTCACTTGAGCTTTGCCTTGCACCTCTCCTTCACTTGGAGAGCTTCTCCACGTTTTCCCTTCACCAAGGGACCTGGAGCAACGAGCTATCTTCACTCTTGAAGATCAGCAACACATCTTCCCCTTCACTCGGAGAAGAACAGCAACAACTCCTCTTTCACTTAGAGAAGTAGCTTCAATCAATCTTCAAAGGGATTTGGAGGTAGGAAGAGAGAAAGGAGAGTTGCACATATTACAAGGGATAGCTCTCATACACAGGGACCTAACTCACTCTTAACTCACAAATTTATCTTGAAGGTAGAGAGAGAAAGGGGCTCAAGGGCTTGGAACACTCTCAACTAAGCTAGAACCAAGTTTGTAATGGAAGAGCAGCTTGGAATGAAGTCCAAGGGGTTCTATTTATAGTTGAGGGTGGCCCTTTAAGTTGTGGGACACTTGGATGCAAAAGTAGTTATTTTTTGTTCAAGAAAATGGCTCTATTTTTTCCCAAAACAATTCACCAACGGTCATATTACTTTTTCTGCAAATTCTGTACAATGCAATCGGTCGAGTTTTAATGGGGGTAACTTGATCGATCAAGTAAGAGGCAAACCGATATTCAAATGATCGGTCAAATTTGTCCTGAGGAAACTCGACCGACCATTTCAACTGGAAATGGCCTGCTACCCGATCGGTCAAGTTCTGTGAGTGCACAACTCGACCGATGCAATCTTCAGAAAATCGATCAAGGTTGATCAGTCGAGTTTCAGGCTAGGGAAACTCGACCGACCAAGTGCCTGTAATTGATTTTCTAATTTGCAATAAAAGTGATTAGCACTTGGTGAATTTTGTCCCAAACATTTTTCTCTTCTAAGTTACAAGCCAATTCATCATTACAAGTGATTACATGGATGTTCTAAGGTCGTTTACATACAAATCCTAAAATGCACACTTGTAGCCATTTTGACTTGAACTTGGCCCATTCTAGGGCTTTGTATATATGATCATTTTCATGTACCTAATGCCTGCAAACAATCTTAAACGCACATATTAGATACATATGAATGGAATGGTTAAGTCATTATCAAAATATAGGTAATGTATAACCTCTAGGTCAACATTCTCCCCCTTTTTGACAATGACAAACCATTCCTCAAACATATTGAAAAGGATAAGAAAGTTATACCTTTGCCTTGTGAATTAGGAGGATTCATAATAAGAACAATTTGAATTGCTCCCCCTCAAACTATGCTTCCTCTCACCTGCATGTTAGGTTTTCTATACATGGCAAAACAAAAAAAACATGTAATATGTAATCCTTTGCATGTCACATGATCAACAGCAAATTAACAAGAAAAGGATCACCTAGGCAAGAAAGCAATAGTATAATCACAAGAAATAATATGATTGAGTCTCAAACCATGAGATATTTCTCCCCCTTTTGACATTATCAAAAAGGTAGGGTAGAAGAACAAAAACTAGGTCTTCTCCAAGACTCAACCACACATATATGCAAAAGAGTAAATAACAAGGTAAAAGCATATATCATACAACCACGGAGGAGAACATACAATCCAAGTCAGAATCAAAATATAGCTCAACAAGCACCAAGCATAAGATAACATAGATTAAATAGCCAAAGTGCATAGCAATGATATTCCAACTCAGAAAGATGTCCTCATAAGCAACTACAACCATAAAGCGAGAAAACAGTGAATAAGAAAATAGTACAGCTCAGAATAATGTGCCAGGATATTGCTTATACAAAAGAGTCTAGAAAGATATATATAATAGACATGCTAGACTAGAAGCTAAGAAAACCTCCTAGACATCTAAGCTATCTATATCAACTGCTTCCTCGTCGTTGCCTGGGTTGTAGTCCTCGTCGCCATCTGAAGGCGGAGCAGCTGTGCCAGCAGCAGAACCAGCACCATCATCACCATCCTCGTCAGAAGCATCCTCAGCGTCACCATCATCAACATCAGCATCCTTGTCTGCATCCTCAGCCTGGTCGGGCATCTCCTCGTCGTCAGGACCAAAAGAGCGACCGGGCCAATGAGCATTCTGCTTGGCCCACGACATACCAAGAGCAAGGAGCTCCTTGGCCTGTAGGAAGGACGGAGCAGAGTCCCCCAAGGAAGCGAGCAGAGTGGCCAGAGGGCCAACAGGTAACGGCAGGAAAGCGGGAGTGGAACTACCAGCAGCATACTGAGGTGGAGCGACAGCGGAAGGCTCGGCAGCAAACGGTGGTGGAGCAGGGAAGTAATGCTCGTATGCCTAAGAGGCATAGGCACTACCTGGGTATGGCTAGTAGACATGGTATGGTGAAGCACAGGGCAGGTTCATGGTAGACATGATCGAACACAAATCCTGGTGGAGGTGGTCCTGAACCTGACGGTTGTACGCCTGTTCATGCATCATATATCCCAGAAGGGTTTCATTTGATGCACGGAACGACGCACGGCTAGGGCGGGAATGTGGCTGCGGAGGTGGAGCATGGATGGAGGAGGGAGGTACACCAGAATCAGAGGCAGAGCCGGAGGCAAAAGCACCAGGGGCAGGGGTAAAGACAGGGACATCCTTCTGAAGGGTGGTTTCACTAATGCACACTCCTTTTCTAGCAACCGGGTAATGGAAGTTAGAAAAGAGTGATTTATCAGTGGCGAACTGGAAAAGACTACATATCAGGGCTGGGTAGGGAGGGTGGGTGCCCTTGGTGTTCTTGCCGGTGTCAAAACAGGTCATATGGTGTAAGATGTAATGAGCCCATTTGACATTGATATTGTTTAACAAACAATACATCAGGACCGCTGTGTTTTCCACAATGTCCGTTTGATTACGCATGGGGTGGATATTGCAGTTAATCACAAGGGCTAAGATGCGCCTCTGGAGGTCAAGGGAGGATGAGGGCATGGTTGAACGCTTCCTGTAGGCCACGTCAGGTTTTTTAAAAACTGATGAATGTCCGGTAGCGTCAATTCATGATGTTTATAGAAACCTTCCGGGTCAAGAAGATCGAAATACTCGCCATAGTCCTTACGCCAAGTGTTGTTTTCTTCGTCTCCGGCAAGATAGTAGTTGAAAGTTTCCTCGGAGATTTGAAAATGTCGACCGGCAATCATTGAGGTAAGAACTATTTCGGTATTCAACGGGGGAAAAAGCGAATCGTAGTTCAAACTTAGATTTGCGTAGAACTCATGAACTGCTTTTGTGCTAGATAACTGATTATTGAAGCAGTCACGTTCGATTGCTAGGGCGGATAGGTGGTGTTTGGCAAGAAGCCTCGAAACAGAGGTGATGTACGCTTGAAAACAATTTGCATCAACTAAGGGGCGAAAAGGAAAAGGAGATCATGGAAGAAGATCCTTATACCTATTTACCGCCTCAAGGGACACAAACGTGGTGTTATCAAATGGAATCTAGTGGTTGGTCGAGGAGGAGGTTGGAGCATTGCTAGGGGCGGCACATTTTCTCCTATGGAAAGCCATGGAAATGAAAGCAAGGAGAAAAATCGTGCACACAAGCAAGATCGAACCTCAAAAGCCGAAGAAAGCACACCACAAACGCCCGGGGAGGTCAAGAACAGGTTGTTAGGTCGCCCTAGGGTTAGGAACAGGGGAGTTTAGGGCTTGGGTTGAGAGCACGGGGCTAGGAGATGAGGAATCAGTCGGCTATTTTCGAGTTGCAAGGGAAAATAGTCGGCCGATCCTAACTTTTAAGTTGGCGCAACCCGTCGATCGATCGAGTTCTGAGGGTGACAAACTCGACCAAATCGGTCCACTGAAGACAGCTCTCGGCTCCTGATCGGTCGAGTTTTCTAGGGTGGAAACTCGACCGAAGGTCAGCCTGACCTAACAGTCTAATTCTTAGATTCTAGCCATATACATGCCTATTAAATTTATTTTTCCATTCGATTATGCATAATTAACATACCTAGGCACATTTAGCTCATCATTGGGCACTATTAAGCGATAAAACACGAAATTCGATAAAACCCAAAAACAAGCATAAAACAAAGCATGTTGATAGACAATTTAAGCACAAACAAGCATGTATAGGCAACATAAGGTGAAGATAGACATGAGCAAGCATATAGGAGAGAGACAACTAGCTAGATCACATAGTAATATCATTTAAATCAACAATGAGCAGTTTAGATCGAATAAAATTAAATTCATCTCTAACTAGAGGTTTTGTAAAAATGTCCGCCAACTGATTTTCCGTGTCCACATGTTATATATATATATATATATATATATATATATATCTTTCTTGGCAATGTGGTCACGAAGAAAATGATGGCGAACCTCTATATGCTTGGCTCTACTGTGCAATATAGGATTGTAAGACAGATTAATTGCACTAGTATTGTCACAAAAGGTAGGAGAAGCATCAAAAAATATGTTAAAGTCTTGGAGCATTTGCTTCATCCATAGGACATGTGCACAACAACTCCGGGCTGCAATGTATTCAGCTTCAGTAGTTGATAATGTCACTGTACTTTGTTTCTTGGAGAACCAAGACACTAAGCATGGTCCTAGAAGGAAGCAAGTGCCACTTGTGCACTTTCTATCAACCAAACACCCTGCGTAATCCGCATCACTATATGCTTTAAGAGTAAAATCCCTTGATTTAGGATACCATAGACCAAAATTTTAGGTTTTGGCTAAGTACCTCAAAATTCTCTTAACAACAGTGAGATGCGACTTCTTAGGGCAAGATTGAAAGTGAGCGCACAAGCCAACACTAAACATAATATCAGGTCTAGAGGCAGTTAAATAAAGTAAACTTCAATCATACCTCTATAGAGCTTCTCATCTACCTTTTCACCTTCTTCATCTTTGTCAAGTTTGGCGGTGTTTGACATGGGTGTATCCATCGGCTTCATGTTCTCTATCTCAAAGTGCTTGAGTAGTTCAGTTGTGTATTTGCCTTGGTTGATGAATTTTCCTTCCTTTGTTTTCTTGATTTGAAAGCCGAGGAAGAAGGTCAACTCACCCATCATGCTCATCTCAAACTCACTCTGCATAAGAGAGCTAAACTCCTTGCAAAGATCAAGATCAGTCCCGCCAAAAATGATATCATCAACATATATTTGAATTATAAGAAAATGGTTAGAAGTGTGTTTTATAAACAAGGTAGAATCAACTGTACCCATGACATACCCATTATCTAACAAAAAGTTCTTTAATTTCTCATACCAAGCTCGAGGTGCTTGTTTGAGTTCATAGAGAGCTTTTTGCAACAAATAAACATGATTGGGTAATTTGTCATTTTCAAAGCCCGGAGGTTGAGCAACAAAAACTTCCTCCTCAATTGTACCATTCAAAAATGCACTTTTAACATCCATTTTATATAGCAAGAAATATTTATAACTAGCAAAGGCAAGTAGCATACAGATAGATTCTAATCTAGCAACAGGAGCATAAGTTTCATCAAAATCAATACCTTCCTGTTGGTTGTAACCTTGTGCCACTAACCTTGCTTTGTTCCTTACTACTTTTCCATGCTCATCTAGCTTGTTGCGGTAGACCCATTTGGTGCCAATGATTTTTCTATCACTTGGTCTTGGCACTAGGGTCCACACACGATTCTTCTCGAATTGCTCTAGCTCTTCTTGCATGGCAAGGATCCACTCATCGTCACCAAGGGCTTCTTTGATGTTCTTTGGCTCTAGTTGGGAGATGAAGGCACTATCTGCTTGTTCTTTGTTGTGAGCAGCTCGTGTCCTAACTCTCTCAAACGGGTTGCCAATGATCAACTCCTTGGGGTGATTCTTTGCAAAGTGGGGAGTGGGATCCTTCTTTTCTTCTTCTTTTTCTTTTTCTATCACATGCTTGCCTTTGTCTTTGATGTTGAGGTCTTTTAAGATCGGAATTATTTCATCTGCAACATCATCATCACCAATATGCTTGCCAACAACAGGGTTAGTTTCAATAAACTTAACATTGATAGATTCTTCAATTTTAGACAATTCAATGTTAAATACTCTATATGCCCTGCTAGTAGTACTATAGCCTAGGAAGAAAGCCTTATAGGATTTCGGATCAAACTTGTCGAGAGAATCCTTCGTGTTTAAAACAAAACAAGGACATCCGAAAACATGAAAGAAGTCAATAGATGGCTTCCTACCACGCCATAGTTCATAGGGGGTTTTCTTGAAAGATGGATGTGTGAAAACTCGGTTTTGCACAAAACATGACGTGCTAACAGCTTCAGCCCAAAACTTCTTAGGAGTGTCATACTCAAGAAGCATGCTAGCCATCTCTTATAGCGACCTATTCTTCCTCTCAACAACCCCATTTTTTTGAGGTGTGCGAGGAGAAGAGAAATTGTGCGAATAACCCGATTTTTCACAAAAATGCTCAAAAAGATCATTTTTAAACTCTCCCCCATGATCACTACGTATAGAAACAATTCGGCAAGAAGCTTCATTTTCAACCCGTTTACAAAAGCTCGAGAAAAACATCAAGAGTATCTCTTTTATAAACGAGAAAGAAAGTCCAAGTATATCTAGAGAGATCATCAACAATAACAAGACAATACTTGGAACCACGAAGCGTTTGTGTTCTCATTGGTCCGAATAGATCAATATGAAGAAGTTCAAGAACTCTCATGGTACTCATGACTCCTTTGGATTTGAAAGAGGATTTGGTTTGTTTCCCTTGTGTACAAGGTTGGCATTCCTCATCCTTATCAAAATCCAATTTAGGAAGTCCTCGAACCAAGTCCTTTTTGTTCAATTTCTTCATTTGATGCAAATTCACATGACCCAAATGACGATGCCAAAGAGAAAGATCATTTTTATCCACAACTAAGCATCTACTTAATATGGGCTTAAGAGTATCGAGAACAATAACATAAAGATTACCATTTCTAGTTCCCTTATATATAACATTGTAGGAGAGGGAATCTAGAAGCAAGCATTCTAAAGAAGTAAATAGCACGAGATAACCATTGTCACATAATTGGCTAACACTAATTAAATTGTGATGTAGGCCATCAACAAGCAATACATTTTTAATACATAATTCATTGCCTACATCACCCTAACCTATAACATTACCCTTCTTGTTGTCCCCGAAGGTAACCGGTCCTCCTTTCTTTTTCACAAATTTTTTGAAATGGCTGATTTCTCCAGTCATATGCTTAGAGCAGCCACTATCAACAATCCATTTCTTTTTAACCTGAAAGAAAAGAGGATGTCGGAACCCAACTCAAACTTTGGGGTCCTGGGTTAGCTTGGGGACCCATTTCATCTTTGGGTTGGTCCCCTTGGGCTTGTAAGGACAATAGGTAGAATAATGGTCATCACATTTGCAATGAATACAAACCATAGGGTTCTTAGAGCCGGAAGTCTCTCCATGGAAAATTGGAGGTTCCACACTCTTTTTCTTATCCTTCTTCTTCTTACCTTTGTTACCTTTGGGAGCAGTCTCATCATATCCTAAACCACTAGTACCAACATGTTTGGTAGAGTGTTCTAGGACATCATTGAGGGATTTCTTTTCTGAGAGAAACCTTTGCAAAGTAGATCTTAACTTAGCATTATCATTACTAAGATTTATAAAAGTAGTAGAAAGACTAGCAAGATCTTCTCTAGTATGCAAAAGATCGGCCTCAAGACAGAGGGCTTTAGTAAGAAGAGAATCTTTTTCTAGAGTTAAGCTAGCAACTTCATTTGTAGGCAAAATAGGTCTAGAAGATAGATCATTAATTTGAGCAAACAATTTTGCATTTTCAGATTTAAGAACAACTATTTCTCTTTGATAAGCATAGATTTCTTCTCTCCTAGCATCATCAATAAGCTTGAGTTCTACGTTTTCAGTTTTAAGAGTATCAAGCTCATCTAGGCATAGTGACCTTTGGCTCCCATCTCTTTGGAAGAGATCTCAAGATTTTGGCATTGATTGTACCTCTATCCATGACACTCCCAAGAGCTGCAAGGCTATTCAAGATTACATTTAACCTTGTGTACATGTCCGCTGCTCTTTCATTCTTCCCCATCTTGAAGTTCTCAAGAAGACCACCAAGCATGTAGGCTTTGGCCTCCTTGACTTGCTCGGTCCCTTCATAGGTGACACACAACTTGTGCCATATCTCATGCGTCGTGTCCCAAGAAGAGATCCGGTTGAACTCAGATGGAGTAAGGGAGGCGTAGATGATGCTCACGGCTTTGGCGTTGAGTTGAGCATTCTTCATCTCAACTTCCGTCCATGTGGTGATGTCCCCTTTTAGATCTTCATACTTGAGATGGACAATCTTCCACATTTCGTAGCTCACCCCTTGGAGGTAGAATTGCATTCTCCTCTTCCAATATAGGAAGTTTGTGCCATCGAAGACCGGGGGTCTCATTGAGAAGCTTCCTTCAAAGTTGAGTGACCCAAGAGCCGAATCGCCCATCTTCTCCTACTTGTTGAATTAGCTTGGAGAAGACCTGCTCTGATACCACTTGTTGGATCAATGGGCTCTAGAGGGGGGGGTGAACAGAGCTACACACACTTCACAAAATCAATTAGACCACCAATTTAATCGTAGTGCAAAAGCTAAAGCAAGCAACAATTTGATGTCCTAATCTAGCATACAAAGCAAGGATAAGAGACAATGAACAGCAAGCACTTGGACAGATGGTTTAGAGTGGTTCCACGTCCTAAACTTAGGAGCGATGTCAGTCCACTACCTAGAGTTGGTTAGACTCTAGGATTTGCAACTTGGTTCTCTTATATATCACAATAAGATTACAAGATACATAAACCACACAACTAAGGACTTAATTTCTCAAGCTAAGATCTTCTACCTATCCAAGGACTTACCCACAAAGCAAGATTCTTCAGCCTTCTTCAAAGGACTTACCCAATCTTACCTTTGTCTTCAGCCTTGCAGGATTTACCTATCTCACTTGAGCTTTGCCTTGCACCTCTCCTTCACTTGGAGAGCTTCTCCACGTTTTCCCTTCACCAAGGGACCTGGAGCAACGAGCTATCTTCACTCTTGAAGATCAGCAACACATCTTCCCCTTCACTCAGAGAAGAACAACAACAACTCCTCTTTCACTTGGAGAAGTAGCTTCAATCAATCTTCAAAGGGATTTGGAGGTAGGAAGAGAGAAAGGAGAGCTGCACATATTACAAGGGATAGCTCTCATACACAGAGACCTAACTCACTCTTAACTCATGAATTTATCTTGAAGGTAGAGAGAGAAAGGGGCTCAAGGGCTTGGAACACTCTCAACTAAGCTAGAACCAAGTTTGTAATGGAAGAGCAGCTTGGAATGAAGTCCAAGGGGTTCTATTTATAGTTGAGGGTGGACCTTTAAGTTGTGGGACACTTGGATGCAAAAGTAGTCATTTTTTGTTCAAGAAAACGACTCTATTTTTGCCTAAAATAATTCACCAACGGTCATATTACTTTTTCTATAAATTCTGTACAGTGCAATCGGTCGAGTTTTAATGGGGGTAACTTGACCGATCAAGTAAGAGGCAAACCGATATTCAAATGATCGGTCGAGTTTGTCCTGAGGAAACTCGACCGACCATTTCAACTGGAAATGGCCTGCTACCCGATCAGTCGAGTTCTGTGAGTGCACAACTCGACTAATGCAATCTTCAGAAAATCGATCAAGGTTGTGCCAATTCATCATTACAAGTGATTACATGGATGTTCTAAGGTCGTTTACATAGAAATCCTAAAATGCGCACTTGTAGCCATTTTGACTTGAACTTGGCCCATTCTAGGACTTTGTATATATGATCCATTTCATGTACCTAATGCCTACAAACAATCTTAAACACACATATTAGATACATATGAATAGAATGGTTAAGTCATTATCAAAATATAGGTAATGTATAACCTCTAGGTCAACAAAATCTACAGCTAAAGCATCATACATGACAACATGTTTAACAACATCATCAACTACCATAATGTAGTATCTATGGAGGAAGTACGTAGAAGAAGAGTTGCAATAAGTGTTTTTTTGCAGATACTCCCTGAGGTGAGGCACTTCGGCAATATCCAACATTAGATTTTATGATATTTTCATATAAAGGCACTCTCTTTTTTATACCTAACACACAAACAATGACGGTTTTATGATATTTTCATATATACATGCACCCGCAAATCACGATCTTCGATGAACAATACATGATTGTTCTTTTAGCGATCCCTCAGACAGCATTGGAGGCAAACAACAGAGGGAGAGAGTTTTTGTGTTTTGTACACAAAAGACTCGACAATATTTTCGTTTTATAAAGACGTTGCAACGACAATTGCCAAATGAAAAGACATGATGGTTCTCAAATAAAAAGACACTGGCGGTTGGACTCTTCCAAACTGTCTCAACTACATCTTTGAAAGGTGCAACACATGTTAAAAGCATCCAGTGAACCAAGAGGCAAAATCAAGTTGAGGCCGCTCCCACTCAAAGAGCTCCGAAAGGTGGTAATTGTAACCTCTGCAAGCGGTGAAGCATGTATCCTTTTATGTTCGATTAAAGGGCCTCCGGATCAGCCCGACCCAAATCCAATTGGGTGTCCCACCATGCACGTGTGAAGCATGTATCCTTTTGTGTTCCTTAAATATTTAATGGATAAGAACTCATATATAAAGAGGAGGGAAGTTTCATAATTTCCCAATGTAAAACTGAAGTCGATGTCTTTTGGTTTAAAATACAGCAGAGAACACAACAATCTCTCACGATTTCAAAACAAAACAATATTAATTTCGAGCAAATCACTGGAAAAATTTAAACAAATGACATGCATAAAATTTAGCAGAACTAAGTTCTTTAAACCAAAACACAGAGTAGATGTACGTAATCTGTAGAGGATTGGTAGAACTATGTTCTTGAACCAATTTCCTTTTATCAGATTAGATGTTTCTTACTCACATGAAATTCATAAAATTAATTGTCATTCTTACGGTTTGGTGCTTTTCGGACATGCACCTACTGAGAATATTTGTGAGTGCTCTAGAGATCTGCCTAAATCTTAACAGGATTTCCCCCACTCCACGTTGATATAGATGGACTTTCATCAAATATACATCGTAGATATATATACTTCCATCAATGGCTATGGCATCCATTAAGAAAACATATGAAACTTAATAATTGTAAATTATTGTATACATCATAAGAATGAGATGCATATATTATGATAAATTGAGTCGTTCAGTGACTTAGTTTTTCCCATTGAACCTTCTTCCTGGGATCACCATTCATGAAGGTTGGGTATCCATCACTTTGACTTATGGTATGAGCATAATCTCATTCTCCTCGATGTTGTGCTCACTATTCTTTGATTGAATGGCTTTGTTTAAGGATCGACCAAGTTCAACTCTGGTTTACATAATACATAGAGATTATGCTATCACATATAAGTTGTCTCACAATATTGTGATGTAGACGAATATATATACTCTTCTCATTATAAACTTTATTTTTAGCTCTCGCTATGGCATCTTGATTATCACAGTGTATAAACATTGGTGGAGAAAGTATCACCCAAATGGGAAGATCCATTAGAACTTGTCTCAGCCATTCAGCTTCAGTTCTAATCTTTTCTAAGGCAATAAACTTAGATCCCATAGTGGAACGAGCTATATACGTTTGCTTGGTGGATTTCTAATACACAACACATCACCCATGGTGAAGATATAGCCACTTGTGGATTATAATTCATTTGAATCAGAAATCCAATTGGCATCACAATATCCTTCTAGCATAGTTGGAGATCCACAAAAAAATCAATTCGTGATTAATTGTGCCTTTTAGGTATCTTAAAACCCTATGTAGATCATCTCAATCCTTGTTAAGATTTTGAGTATATCTACTTAATATCCCCACTGCATCTTCTAGACCTGTACGAGTACAATTCATTAACTACATCAGGCTTCCAATTATTTATGCATATTTGACTTGTTGAACACTGATACTTTAGTTTTTGCTAAGACTGTAATTAGAATTAAAAGGTGTGCTAATTGGCATACAATAAAATAGTGAAACTCTTTTGAGGACTTTTTCAACATAATGTTCTTAAGAGAGCATGATGCAATCATTACTTTTAAAGTTTGATTCCCAAAACTACATCTGCTTTTCCCATATATTTCATGTCAAAATTAGAAGCCAAGAAACTTTTTGTACTAATTATGATATCAATATTAGTGCCAAAAATAAGCATGTCATCTACAAAAAGACATATAATAACACAACTTTTGTTATTAACTTTAAAACATATACATTTATCTCCTTCATTTATTCATATGATAATTTGACTTCAACAAATTTATCATGCCATTGTTAGGTGCTTGTTTCAAGTCATAGAGAGATTTGATTAGTTTGCATACCATATGTTCTTTTCCAGTAACAATATAACCTTTTGTTTGATGCATATAAATTTCTTCATTTAAATTCCATTCAGAAAAGCAGTTTTGACATCCATTTGATGTATAATTAATTTCTTCATATATGTCAAAGCAATTAAAATCCCCATTGAAGAGATTCTAATTACATGAGCAAAATTCACTAGTACAGGAATGGTCTGTAGCGTCGGTTTTTTAAGCCTATAGCGTCACTTTTTAACCGATGCCTAAGTGGTCATCGCTATAGAATTTTCTCTATAGGGTCGGTTTTTTTACCAAAGAAAACTGACCTTATAGAGTAAAAACCGACCCAAGAGGCTGTAAAAAACCTGACCCAAGCGAGAAAGAAGAGGTTGTAAGGTCGGTTATTCATAAAAAACCGACCTAAAATGTCTTGTAAGGTCGGTTATTGTTAAAAAACTGACCCTATAAAGTAACAGAGGTTTTCTCGGTCGAGAAATACTTTGACCGGGAACGGTTTCGGTTGAGAAAATTGTCGATCGAAGCGTCTTCTAAGGTCAGTTATTTAAAAAAAAACGACCCAATAGAGTACAAAAAATGAGCATTCTTATTCCTAAAAAAACCGACCCTAAAGTTAAAAAACCGACCCTATAAAGCAACAGAGTTCTGTAAGGTTAGTCTTGCTCGGTCGAGAAATACGTCGACCGAGAAGGATTTCAGTCGAGTAAATTCTCGACCGAGGATGTACTGTCTTAAGCTTCTTAGAGCTCTTCTAAGGTCGGTTATTACTAAAAACCCAACCTTATAAAGCAACAGAGGTTTGATCAGTCAAAAAATATGTCGATCGAGAGATCTCTAAGGTCACTTATATTTGAAAACCGACCCTAGAGATCTCTAAGGTCAGTTTTTTTAAATAACCGACCCAACAAGAAGTGAGTACCTGATAAGTTTGCTCGGTCAAGAAATACGTCGATCGATAGATCTCTAAGGTCGGTTATATTTAAAAAACCGACCCAATAGAGTCTGCCGTGTTGGGATATAGTAGAACGGTCGTGCCGCGTAGCACGACTGTGTTAGATATGGTAGCACGGCTGTGCTACCATATGCCAACATGATCGTGCTACGCGGCACGGTCGTTCTACCATATCCCAACACGGTCGTGCTACGCCGCACGACCGAGATACCTATAAGGTCAGTTTTTTAAGATAACCGACCCTATAGGGTACAATTTTTTTTAAAAAAATCTGCAGAAACATAACAGAACAGAAGAACAAGAAGAATCAAGATATGGGAGAGGAGAGTATTGATGCTCAACCGTCACCATTCCAAACCATACATTCATAACAAAAATGATTCATATATTCAGTTGAGTTACACATAATCACATCATAATTTACAAAATGATAGATTGCAAGTCTGAGATGATATTAAATGTCAGATTCAAAAGTAAATATGAAAGAGTTCCAAAACCACATACATAAATGGAGCTGACATATTTAATCCAATGCTATAGTCACTTCATTAAGAAAATCCTATGACCACTCTTCTCAAAATTCATTTAACTCATCAAATGTGTAAGGCTGAGTTGTAAAGATCTGCAACAAAAAATGCACATGCTAATATTTTATAAAATGAGTACATCTCACTTGTAAATTAATGACGTTATTCTTTATTACCTGATCTATAGTCTGAATGTCATTTGATGCTCCTTTGACAATAGCTTGTATATATTTCATTACATAGTAGCCACAATCCCAATCATTATTTTGTATATGACACTACAAATAAAGAATTATACTTAATGTTAGTAAACTACTATAAATAGAGTTGAGATAAGACTATAAGGGTTGACATATAAGAGTTGACGTCATATACATTACTATAAGAGTTGTACATATATAATACTAAGCCATCAAAGTAGTTACCTTGATATTTTTCAAAGTCAATGTCTTTAATTTGGTGGGTATTATTCCTCCACCTTCACGAAAAGCGTTTATACCCCTATCAATTAATTGATTACGATAGTTGTCAAAATAGAAATTATAAGTAGAAATACCATGTTGAAGCATAACAATTGATGTGGTAGAAACTAAATTTATGCTTACTTCATAGTTGGCAATTTCAGTTTGTGACTCCTTGTTGTTATTCCCATTGGGTCAAGATAATAGAAAGTCATCAATTTTGGGACAACCACCACTAGTTCCCAATGTCTACATCTGAGTAAAATGCATATTGAAAACAAATATTAGAATTATAAATTTAGTCAATATTAGAATTATATTGAATAATAATACTTACTTGACGTTAAAAGGAATTAGGATAATTTCCTTTCCCACACTAGAAAAATATTTGAATGCAGTACAGAAGTACTTATTCACATCCTCAATATGTGTCTCCACTTGACTAGTGATTGAAGGAACTAAGAATCCAACATTCCTTATATCAACGTTTGTTGTCTCGGTATATAAATGGCTGTAAAACATTTGTAATCATTTCATATATTAGAAATAAGCTAAAAATGTATATTGGAGTTTTCTATATTGATGAATTCTTACCTTATCCATACTTCTAATATCAAAATATTTAGCCAATCATACCGGAACAAATCTTTTATATCATCAAGAAAAATAAAACTCTCAAAGTCCCTCCCAGCTGCATCTTCTGTTAAATTGATCAACATATGTGATCCCGAGCTTTGGTTCGCTAAGTATCGACACAAACATTTACATTTGCTTCCCAATTTTTCGAATGTAGCTTCGGGAATGAAAGATGGCTTGGACATAGGAGGATGACTAGTAGAATTTTTACTTTTTGGTTTGCAAACTTGTTAATTAAATTACATACTTATATTACACGAGTTCATATATGCAGTCAAATATGAAAAACATGGTAGAATTCAAGTATACCTTGTCATTGATGACCAAGTGTCTAGGCCAACCCACCATAGCACCCTATGCTTCTTCAACTGTACTATATTTAGGATTAGGTATGGGTAGTGGTTTGTTCCCCATTCCGTCATACACAAGATGGATGGACACACGACAAATGTCATCAGTAATTTGTTGGCAATGCAATGTACCACCAAGGTTGTATACCTTGCCCGCTGCCACAACGTTGTATTCTAGAACCTACACTGCAAGTTTACAATTCATACCAACCTAGAATTGAAATAATATAAGTTATATATGAAGCGGTAAACCTTATACCTACTACAACAACCTTAATATATATATAATCATATATATAATCATATATATATCATACTAATAACACAACATATAGAACAAAAAATTACTACATATTGTTGGGTCATTGGGAGTGCTCCCATGACCTTCTACAGTTGGAGCATGGGCCTGTACCTCATCATCTGAGAGACACACAGCAGGTTGAGAAGGTTGAGTAGGCTGAAATGAAGACATTATTTCTTTTACTTTCTGTGCTAGTGATGCTTCAACTTCCTTTTGTGTAAGACCTCCTATACAACCTCTTTTAGATTGCGAAGGGCCAAAATAAGACTTGAATCCTATGCCAGCTCCTAATCCCCTAACACATCCAGGATGCTCCTCCGTGTTGGATCCTAGATGGGTGATTAGATACTCTAAGGGGGTGAATAGAGTTGAATGCACTTAAACAAAATTCATTAGACCTTCAAGATATATCACAAGATAAGGTTGCTAAATAGGAAATTTGAGTGCAACTAAAACATGCATAGCAAGGGAGAGAGAGATTGAACATACACCAAGAGACAAGCTATTTAGAGTGGTTCCTCACTTCAAACTAGAAGTGAGTCAGTCCACTTACCTAGAGAGATCAGCCTCTAGGATTTCCTAACCATTGCATTCTTATATTCATTCATAAGACTTACAATACATGACCAACCAAAGGGCTTACCTATCCAATACAAAGAGTCTTCAACCTTACCAAGGACTTACCCACTTTGCAAGAGTCTTCCGCCTTCTTCCAAGGACTTACCTACTCTTGCACAAGTCTTCAGCCTTCAAGGAATTACCCACTCTTCTTGGATCTTCTGCCTTTGACTTCACCTTCACTCGGAGAAGCTTCAACCAAGGACTTACCCACTTGAGCAAGGAGTCTTCTACCTTCACCAAGGGCTTACCCACTCTAGCTCCAAGTCTTTAGCCTTGATCTTCACCAAGGGATGTCTTCCCTTGTTCTTCTTCAGCTCTCTTAGCTAAGAGAGAGAACCTTCATCTTCATGATTGAAATGAGAGAAAGGGAGGTGGTGGAAGTGAGAGCCTCACAAGATATACATGTAGGATGAGCTCTCTTAAAAATCTCCTACTCACTCTAATGGATGTAGCAAGTGATTAAGCTTAGAGAGAGAGGAGGTTGTAGGAAGCACTCAACTATAGAATAGAAACCTCACATAGAGTTTGCATTGAATGCTCAACCTTGGAATGAAGCCCAAGGGGTCCTATTTATAGTTGGGGATTCCTCTTAGCCTTTGGAAACAGTTGAGAACGAAAACTAGCTATTTTGTGGCTAGCAATAGATATATTTTCACTTGTTGCAACTCCACAACGGCTAGAAGTACTTTTCTGCACTATTCTGTACAGTGCAATTGGTCAAGTTTCTATAAGGGTAACTCGACCGATAGAGTAAAAGACAAAGCCGATATTCATACCATCGGTCGAGTTTGTCCTAAGGAAACCCGACCGATCAATGAAAATCGAATTGGTCAGCTACTCCATCGGTCCAGTTCTGTGTAGTGTAAACTCGACCGATTAAAAGTCATTTTCAAGATCCAATCAGGATCGGTCGAGTTTGCAACTCATAGAACTCGACCGATGAACAACCTGATGTGAATTTTAGAAAATGCTTTTGAGTGCTTAAACATTCAATCTAAGTGCTCCTGATTTTTTCTACTCTTAATTACAAGTCATACAATCATTACAAGTGATTTACAACATGATTCTAATGGATTTACATCATATAACAAAAACGTGCACTTATATTGACTTTGGCTTGTCTTTTCTCCAATTTGATATGCGCAAGTTAGGGCATTTGGAGTGTGTCTATACCTAATCTGAAATCACTCAAGTAGAGATGTTAGACACCAATATGTGGAATGGTTAGTCATCATCAAAACACGGGTTTCGTCAATTAGACGTGAGTCAATATTGACCTAATTGACCTTGAGTCAACATTCTCCCCCTTTTTGAAGATGACAAACCATTCCATAAATGTATTGAAAGCTTTTAAGTAAAATCATACCTTCGGAGAAACCTAGGGGTTTCAATAGGATTGAGTTCATATGCTCCCCCTCAATTGATGCTAGTGGAGTTCTCATACTCCCCCTCAATTGATGTTATTTCTCCTGCATGGTTAGCTTTCATAACATTTATAGAATACTATGTCTTCTACTCATATATGTTCTACACATATATGTATTCTCTACTTTACCTTCTCCCCCTTACATGGACATACTTCTCCTCTTCATGTAATACATGCCTTCTTCCTCTTTTAAAAGAAGACATACCTTTCTCCCCCTTTGTCATTTCAAAAAGTGGGGTTATGAAGAAATAAGAAACATCACTTAATAAAGAGAAAGGAGATAACACAAATATATATAAGGAGAGTAGAATAGCACATATAGGGGCTTGTGCAAGCATAGAAAGAAAAACAAGTTAAAGCATATACTTGAACAACCCAAAATGCAAGATAAGGTGCTGCAGAAAAACAATAAATCACAATTTTGACCCTCAAGATGACAAAATTTGCCCAAAAAGTGTCAGGGCTCATGGAAAAGCAATGAGCCTTGCTCAGAAGGTAGTTTCTACATGAAAAACACTAGTCTTGCACCAAAAACTGAAACTAGAGCAAAATCTGCATAAAATCCAAAAAAATACTCCAATTTCTACATACAGTGTAGATCTATGTATCTTTCATCACAAAGTTATGCAAGCAACTCAAGATAGTAGATATGCAATTCAAGGAACAAGCTTGAGCATGTATGAGACAAGATACAAGCATATCATATATATGAGCAAATATGCCAATTATAAACAAGGTTAGAACTACATGTATATGAACTACTAGTAGATGATATCACAAGTTAGGACTACTAGTAGGATCTAGATCATAGCAAGAGATACCAAAAGATACACAAGATAGAGCAAGCTATGAGAAGATGTAGAGATATATCCAAACAAAGAGATATGCAATTTTAGAAGCATGAAAGGATATAACTCACATACAAATATGCATCCTTACCAAAAGATGATTACCACTAAGAACCTCAAGGTTGTATAAAAACAAGATATACACCTAGATAGATGTAGCAAGTTAGAGTACAACGGAAGCAATTTTAGACACAACCAAGAGATCCAAAGAGATCATCATCAAAACCTGTGAAACAACTCAAAGCAAGTAATTACAAGATATATATATACCAATTTAGAGCAATTTGAAAGATAGAGTTGTAAGCAAGATAAGCAATTTAGAACATGGCAATATGCATATATAAAGGTACCAAAGGAGTGCCAAAGAATAAGGATATTGGTTGAGAAAATCTAGTTGAGAGGGAAATTATCATTCAATAAGCCAAATGTATATTCTGTGCACAATGTTATCGGTTGAGTTCTATGCATTGACAACTCGACCGATGATAGCTGCTAGCAACACCCATTGGTACCTATCGGTCGAGTTTCAAATAGGGCAAAATCAACTGATAGAGAAGCTGTCAAAAGGCACATATATTTCATAAAAACATATTTAAAGGCATGCTAAAAATGCAAACCATATCCAAACATATCTAAGCAAGTTAGTAATGCACTATGAAAGCATTAGAAACAGTTTTTGAGCAAGAGTGTGAAGAGAAATACAAAATACCACTTTTGACTCAAAAACCACATGCATAGTGCACACTAACTTGACAAAAACAAGTTATAAATGGTTATAAGCAAGAAAACATTACCTTTGTTCTTACCATTCCTTTTTCCACTTGTTTTCACCTCATACACGTCTCACCTTTCTTCTTTCATGTGGATTGAGAAGTCAATTTGCAATTCAATAGCTCAAGTCAATCCATTAGCAAGTACCTACAAGAAGAAAGATGAAATGGTCCCCAATCATGTTTTTGGGTCCGGAGGGGTTAGTTTAGAAACCTAAGTCCTATTGTGCTTGGGTGCTTTTCTAAAAGGACAACAAGTAGAATAATGACCAATTTCATTGCAATAGTTGCATGTACCCATAGTCTTGGAACTAGAGGATTCTCCATGGAATATTGGTGGTCCTTTACCTTTGTTGTTCCTTTGACTACTATCATATCCTAAACCATGTCTACCCATTTATTTAGTAGTATGGTGTAGGATATCATTAAGATTCCTTTTACCAACTAAGAATTTTTGCAAAGAAGATCTCAAACTATAATTATCATGCATAAGAGAGGTAATAGTAGAAGACGAATTATTGATATTATCTCTAGCATACAGGAGATCATTTTCTAAGCAAAGAGCTTTAGTTAAATAAGAATCTCTATCAATATGAAGAGTAGCAACATCATTCTCTCTATTAGTAGAACTCGAATAAGATTCATGCACATTGATTTTAGCAAGCAAGAAGGCATTTTCTGTTTCAAGCAAATCAATCTTGGAAAGATAAACACCATTTTCAGATTCGAATTCTTGCAAAACAAAATCTTTGTCCTTGTTTTCAGATTTAAGAACATCAATATCATGCATGAGAGAATCAACAATTAAAGTATGCTCTTCATTAGAACTAGGCATGAGAGGTTGAGCTTCTAGAAATCTAATCTTATCAAATAAACTAGCATTTTCAAGTTTAAGGGAGTCTACTTGGCTAAGACAAGCATTTTTATTATCAAGCAAGCAAGAATTAGAATGTTCAAGATCATTTAATCTACATGGAAATTATCAACAATTCTAGCAAGCTTTTTCCTTTTCCTTTTAGAAGACTTAAGATAGGCACAAGTATCATGAATAATAGCAATAAAAGATTCTTTATCTAAGGAGTTTAGATTTACCTCACTTGAGTCCTTACTTGTTGATGCTATAAGAGAAAAATGGCATTCTTCTTCATCACTAGAGCTTGATCTTGATCTTTCACTTGAATCTTCACTTGAGCTTGAGTTGGAGGATTCACTTGAGCTTGAGCGCCACTTATATTCTCTTTTCTTATGATGATGGGTCTTCTTGCCTTTGTAGAATCTACCCTTGGAGTAGATGGCATCTTCTTTAACTTGAGAGGATGGAGAGATTTGTTCCATGATAGCTTCAATTTGAGCCTTTATTTCAGCCTTCTTCATTCTCTTTAGCTCTTTCTTCTCTTGTCTTTCTACTTCCCCCCTCTTGTCAAGTGTGGCTTAATGTGCTTGTAGATTTCCAATGAGCTCTTCAATAGGGACATCCTTAAGAGACCTTACTTCTTCAATGGAAGTCACCTTGGGTTCCCATCTCTTGGGGAGAGTTCTAAGGATCTTAGAGTTGATCTCTCCTCTACTAATAGGATGTCCTAGAACAGCAAGACCATTCACAATGGTGTTGAGCCTTGAGTACGTGGTGGTTATCCTCGCCTCCTTTCCCATCTTGAAGTTTTCAAGCAACCCTTTGAGCATGTAGACTTTTCTTTCCTTCACTTGATCTTTACCCTCATAAGTAATGCATAGCTTTCTCCATACCTCATAGGTTGTTTCACATGAAGAAATCTGGTTGAACTTAGTGGGGATCATGGAGGCATAGAGGATGTGCATGGATCTAGCATTCAAGGTTGCTTTCTTCAAGGTAGCTTCATCTCATTCTTTAATCTTTGTCTTTTGTAGCCCGTATGGGATGTTCACCATTTGCCACATCTCAAGACTTGATCCTTGGATGTAGAATTGAAGCCTTCTTCTCCAATAGAGGAAATTGCTCCCATCAAAGATTGGAAGGTTGATCAAGTATCTCCCTCCTTCATAGTCACCCATCTTCTCCTACTTGTTGAAGTATTCTTGGAGAAGCCCGCTCTGATACCAACTGTTAGATCCTAGATGGGTGATTATATGCTCTAGAGGGGGGGTGAATAGAGCTGAATGCAATTAAACAAAATTCATTAGACCTTCAAGATATATCACAAGATAAGGTTGCTAAATAGGAAATTTGAGTGCAACTAAAACATGCATAGCAAGGGAGAGAGAGATTGAACATACACCAAGAGACAAGCTATTTAGAGTGGTTCCTCACCTCAAACTAGAAGTGAGTCAGTCCACTTACCTAGAAAGGTCAGCCTCTAGGATTTTCTAACCATTGCATTCTTATATTCATTCATAAGACTTACAATACATGGCCAAACAAAGGACTTACCTATCCAATACAAAGAGTCTTCAACCTTACCAAGGACTTATCCACTTTGCAAGAGTCTTCCGCCTTCTTCCAAGGACTTACCTACTCTTGCACAAGTCTTCAGCCTTCAAGGAATTACCCACTCTTCTTGGATCTTCCGCCTTTGACTTCACCTTCACTCAGAGAAGCTTCCACCAAGGACTTACCCACTTGAGCAAGGAGTCTTCTGCCTTCACCAAGGGCTTACCCACTCTAGCTCCAAGTCTTCAACCTTGATCTTCACCAAGGGATGCCTTCCCTTGTTCTTCTTCACCTCTCTTAGCTAAGAGAGAGAACCTTCATCTTCATGATTGAAATGAGAGAAAGGGAGGTGGTGGAAGTGAGAGCCTCACAAGATATACATGTAGGACAAGCTCTCTTATAAATCTCCTACTCACTCTAATAGATGTAGCAAGTGATTAAGCTTAATTAGAGAGAGAGAGGAGGATGTAGGAAGCACTCAACTATAGAATAGAAACCTCACATAGAGTTTGCATTGAATGCTGAACCTTAGAATAAAGCCCAAGGGGTCCTATTTATAGTTGGGGATGCCTCTTAGCCATTGGGAATACTTGAGAACGAAAACTAGCCATTTTTTGGCTTGCAACGGATATATTTTCACTTGTTGCAACTCTGCAACGGCTAGAAGCACTTTTCTGCACTTTTCTGTACAATGCAATTGATCGAGTTTCTATAAGGGTAACTCGACCGATAGAGTAAAAGACAAAGCTGATATTCATACCATCGGTTGAGTTTGTCATGGGGAAACTCGACCGACCAATGAAAATCGAATTGGTCAGCTACTCCATCAGCCGAGTTCTGTGTAGTGTAAACTTGACCAATCAAAAGTCATTTTCAAGATCCAATCATGATCGGTCGAGTTTGCAACTCACATAACTCGGCCGATGAACAACCTGATGTGAATTTTGGAAAATGGCTTTTGAGTGCTTAAGCATTCGATCTAAGTGCTCCTGATTTTTTCAAAGCTTAATTACAAGTCATACAATCATTACAAGTGATTTACAACATGATTCTAATGGATTTACATCAATTACAAAAACATGCACTTGTATTGACTTTGACTTGTCTTTTCTCCAATTTGATATGCGCAAGTTAGGGCATTTGGATGTGTCCATACCTAATCTGAAATCACTCAAGTAGAGACGTTAGACACCAATATGTGGAATGGTTAGTCATAATCAAAACACAGGTTTAGTCAATTAGACGTGACTCAATATTGACCTAATTGACCTTGAGTCAACACTCTGTACCAAGAGCAACTGATAGTTCATCAATGCGGCCAGTTGGGATGAACTTTCCTTCCTTCCTTTGCTCATGGAGATCAATCAATTCATAGTTAATAAAAATATTAAATCACAATATCAATTAGATATAAATAAATCTAAGTTTGTGGGAGTTACTCTTTACTTAGTTGGGATAAACCTACCATCTTTTATGCCACCTCCTTAGTTGCAGGGTTGACAATTTCACCTGGTTGATTATTTCTAGCATCAATCCACTACAAGTGTCAGGGTAGACGCTCAACTTGAGTTGTACTAGACTCTCCAGAAGAGAGTTGCTTCTCTTATAGTTGGCTGCGGAAGGCATAACCACTGGGCCCCAAGCGATGGTCATGCACATTTTTGACCCGTCTTTCCTTTTGGACCTCATGAATAGCCTGATCCTTTAAAATGAGGTATTGCAATTTAGACTTTGCAAACATATATAAAAACATTCACCTCCTTAATTGTATAAAATTAAAGATTCATACAATACATCACAATCTTTATTACCTAAAACTCTTCTAATTTCCTAGCTGCAACGAATCTTTCCCACACCTCAGGATCTATAAAAATATATATATATATTTGTTGTTTTGTTTAGGATTATCTATAAATTCCCTTTTGAGATATGTCTTAAAAGCCCTCCATCATACACCACAACGTTGCAATAATTTTTTCTTGTAATCTTTTTCATTTAGATGAAAAACACCCTATACATGCAAAATAAGCAATAATGTTGTCTTAAAAAGGATGTCTTTCTAAGAAAATTAAATTAGAATCAATAAACAAAAATATATTAAAATAATATCACTTCCACTCACAGATATATCTTTCCATAGGAGGTCTTTTAAGGCATTAAAAACATCATGCCAATTTTCTATATCTATTGCCACCTTACTGCGCATGGTTTCCCCTACGTAATGCTTGAAATCACTAGCATGTTCCCCAATAGGTGCTCATGTGACATCAAACTGGACTGCCAATTTCTCCCTTTTGGCCCTGAGCTCTTGTAGCCTACGCATCAGTGTGGGACCTCTACTTTTCTTAGCATCACCACTACCATCATCATGGTGCTCATGCTCAGAATGTTCATCTTCACTTGCCATTTTAGAACCTGTAAGTATACATGATATAAGAAACATAAGTGATAATAAAAGCACAAGTGGTTGAATGGTATATGATGTATATTTAAAAGATTACGTACTTGAATGATAATAAAATAAATAATTCAAAGAATACATGCCTCTAGTATTGGTTGAGTTGTTAGTCAAGTAAAATTTCTTCAGCATGGTCTTGACATTTATAGTATTCATCAGTGTTATCTTCAACATTTACACTTAGCAAACCAGCTGAGAATGGGCTGGAATCATCATACTTTTAGTATTCTTCTTCTTCATTTATAGGATCTACAGTAAACTATCTTTTTCCATGAAGAACGACAAACTAATTTTTATTTGTCGGGTCATCAATATATAATACTTGTTTTGCTTGGTCTGCCATGATGAATGGCTTATCTTTCTCACCAATCTTTTCAAAATTCACCAATTTGAAACCCCACTCGTCCACTAAAACTCCTTTGTTATTGTCAGCCCAATTACACCTAAAGATAGGAACTCTAAAATTTGTATAGTCCAATTCCCATATATCCTCAATGACGCTGTAATATGACATCTCAGCTTTGCGTGGTCTTTTATCTTTGGCACTAGAAAAATACAACGGACAAGCTTGAACAGTGACCCCACTATTTTGGACTACACTACTTTCATCTTGACGCTTTGTGTAGTATGAAAATCTGTTTATGTCATAACCTTCATATGACATGACATCCATTTTTGGCTTAAAGGTGAGTCATTTTATGTTCTCAGCAACATTATTCGGTGATTTAGATAGTTGATTAAATACTTTCTATTCAAACCACCTAATAAATGTTCAATTATGCTCTCTTGCAAGCCACATTGAACTGGATCACAGATGATTTCTCTTGATAAGATCATTGTGTTATGTGATGTAGCTACTAACTTCATCGATGTTGTGTAAAATATACAAATGCGCTTGTTCCCACAACTCACGACTGATTCCTTTCACTCGTCCTCCCAGAGTTCCTTTGCTACAATACGATTCAGTGTGATGGGAATTTTTTAGATCGCTATAAGTTTCATTGCAATTCAAAAAATCATTACAAAAGTCCATCACCTCCCTAGCCATGTAATCCTCAATAATACTCCCTTTAGGAAGATAACGATTCTGAACATCACCTTTAAAAACACTCATGTAGCGTTCAAATGGATACATCCAGTGTAAGAAAATTGGACCCAACATCTTCACCTCCCTTATAATATGTACTAAAAGATGAACCATGATATCAAAAAATGAAGGAGGAAAGTACATTTCAAGCTGACACATGGTAACAATTACATCTTTCTATAATTTATCAAGAGTATCAGGATGTATCACTTTGTTGCATATTTCATTGAAGAAGAAACATAATCTTTTGATTGCAAACCTTACATGCTTCAGTAATATAGATCGAATAACCACATGTAAATTTTTTTGCATTAAGGTGTGACAATCATGAGATTTGATACCTATCAAATTCAGATCCTTCTTTGATACCAATCTACAAATATTAGAAGAGTATCTTTGTGGAACCTTAATATTATACAAGCACTCACATAAAGTCTTTTTCTCCTACTTTGACAAAGTATAACAAGATGGTGGTAAATATGTGCGGCGACCCCTGATCTCCACTGATAATTCTTTTCTTATACCCATTAATTCTAAATCTTTTCTAGATTTGATGTCGTCTTTAGTCTTTCCTGGTATGTTCAATAGCGTACCAATGATGCTATCACAAATATTTTTTTTCAACATGCATGACGTCAATGTAGTGTCTAATTGCCAAAGATCTCCAATAAGGAAGATCCCAAAATATTGAACTCTTCTTGTATAGAAATTTGTCACATACGAGTGTATAACTACTTTAACTCTTTCCAAATTCATTAACAATATGTTCACCCTATCATATACAACATTTCCTGGTATAGGTTTAGGAGCACTTCATTCCTCAGTTGACCCATTAAAGGTTTTGTGTTGCCTTCGATAAGGATGCACTAGTGGGAGAAATCTCCGATGACCGAGATATATAATTTTACCACCATGTTTCAGTCGGATTGAATTAGTATTTTCCTCACAAACATGACATGCTTTGTATCTTTTTATGCTATATCCAGACAAATTTCCATAAGTTGGAAAGTCATTAATCGTGCAAAACAACATAGCACGCAAACTAAAGATTCTCTTTACGTGAAGCATCATATGTCATAACATCTTCTTCCCACAGTTTCATTAGGTCATCAATTAGAGGTTGAAGGTAAACATCAATATCATTTCTAGGTTGCTTGGGCCCTGATATCAATATTGACAACATGACATACTTATTTTTCATACACAACGAAGGAGGAAGATTGTATATAACAAGCATAACAGGCCATGTGCTATGGTGGCTGCTTAATGTACCATAGGGATTCATTCCATCTGTATAGAGTCCAAGTCTTAAGTTTCTTGGTTCTTTACCAAATTGAGGGTATAATAAATCAATTTTATTCCATTATGGTGAATCAGATGCATGTCATAGGATGCCATCATCATTGGCCTTTAACTCCCCATGCCAAGACAAATTTTGTGCATCTTCTGTATTAGCAAATAAGCGTTGAAATCGTGGTATTATTGGTAGATACCACATCACCTTAGCAGGAGAGCCATTTTTAGTCTTAGCTGAATTTGTGGTCTTATACCTTGACGCACCATATTTTGGACAATTTATCAAATTACTACAGTCTATCTGAAATAACATACAATCATTTGGACATGCATGAATCTTCTTAGCCTCCATTCCCATTGGGCACATTATTTTCTTTGCTTGATATGTTGAAATTGGAAGCTCGTTGCCTTCAGGAAGATTTTTCTTTAACAAAGACAACAGTGAAGTAAAACTCTTATCGCTCCACTGGTTTTGAGCTTTAAGAGTATATAATCGCATCACAACACTCAACCTCATGAACTTAGTATAACCCTTATATAATGGTTTTTCAGCATCATGGACAATGTTTGCAAATAAAGAAGGTGGATCAATGACATTGTCCTGACAACTACGTAGCATCTCATCAACCATATCATCCTGAATCAGTTCATCATTGACATTATCATCATTATCTATATCTTCTATGCCACAACTATTAGTATCGACATTTTCTGATCCATAATTAAATTTCTCTCCATACCAATACCATTCATTATAACCTTGTATGATCCCATTGCATATGACATGATTCTTAATTTCCTCACCAGTATCAACTTTCAAATTGTTACCACAAATTCTACATGGACAATATAGCCTATCTATAGGTTGTTTCTTATGTTCCTTAGCAAATCTGATAAATTCATCAAGACCTTTGGCAAACTCTAGACTGCAACAGTTCTTGATAGACATCCAACTTCGATCCATTTTCTATATCACATTAAAATTAATTATAAAACTTAGCGTTTAATATTGATACTATAAGCTGTAAGTTTTTATTGATAGGAAGTTAATTAATTTTATACTAAAGTGTACCACATATCCCATGTTTGAATATTTAATCTCACTAGTAACTATATAATGTATGTTTAGTTTTGAAGAAAATTTCAATAGCATTTCCCCTAAGTTCTCCAAGTACACCAATGTAAATGGAAAATAACCACTCACATATGTACCTAGAGAATAAATGAGAAAATCCTATTGAAATTTTCTTCAAAACTAGACATACATTATACAGTTACATCCTAAGTGAGATTAAATATCCAAAAAAGTCCCAAATCAGGGACTATCCAAAGTTTACTCCTAATGCGTAAATTTTGAATGGATTTCTAAGTTAATATATAAATGTATTATTTTCATATTTTTATATTAAGTTAAACATCATGCATCGATGATCTCATCTATAAACCCTAAAGTGTCAATTTGGGAGTACACATGTCTAATCTCATATTAATTTCTAAAATTTATATAATGATTACATATGAAGAAATACATGTTTTTATTATTGGTTGGGTTATCAATCATATAAAATGGAAAAACAATACAATTGTCCAGTTAAA
Source organism: Alisma plantago-aquatica (assembly GCA_963693085.1). NCBI lineage: Eukaryota > Viridiplantae > Streptophyta > Magnoliopsida > Alismatales > Alismataceae > Alisma > Alisma plantago-aquatica. The sequence continues at coordinate 193,666,393 of OY856415.1, read as the reverse complement.
GGCACGCATGTCCACTCTCGGACGACAATTCATCGACCGAGAGTCCACCTACGCGCGACGTCTAGGTCCACTCTTGATCGACGAATTCTCGACCGAGAGTAGACCTGGATGCCGCGTGCAGGTGGATTCTCGGTCAATGAATTATCGACTGAGAGTGGACCCAGATGCTACCGTAGTCGTGGCGGAGATACCACGGTGGGCATAGATAGACCTATATAAACAGAAAGTCTTACCTCTGCGACCGTGGCGGCGTCTACTTTCACTTCGATGGCGGCAACTTCGAGCTCCACTTCGGTGTTGGCCACTTCAAGCTCCACTCCGAGCTCCTCTTCTCTCGGATGATGAAAATGGCAACGGGAGAGAAAGCTTTGGCGGCATGGGAGAGAAAGAAGAAGTAGGTCTCGGCGGCGTGAGAGAGAAAGAAGAAGTAGGTCTCGCGGGAGAGAAAGAAGTAGGTCTCGACGCAAGAAGTAGGTCTCAGTGCAGGAGAGAAAGAAGAAGTAGGTCTTGGCGGCGCGGGAGAGAAAGAAAATTATGTTTCGCGGGAGAGAAAGAACTAGGTCTCAGCCACTTCAACCCCCGGGCATGACCTGTAGGGTCTGTTAAAACAAAAAAATGACCCAAGAGATAAGTGGTGCCCGTGTTGGGTAAATAATAAACACCAAAGCTTCAACTAGTCGAGAATTTTGTCGACCGAGCGAACCTCGGTCGATAATTTCATCGACCGAGGGGACCTACAAGGTCGGTTGAAAGGGAAAAACCGACCCTAGAGGTACTTATACACGCGCAAAGGCAAACTGGATCCAAAATTCAACTCGGTCAACAATTTGGTCGACCGAGCGAACCGTGGGCGATAATTTCGTCGACTGAGGGTACCTACAAGGTTGGTTAAAAGGGAAAAACCAACCCTAGAGGTACTTATGCACACGTGAAGGCAAACTGGATCTAAAATTTAACTCAGTCGACAATTTCGTCGACCGTTGGGACCTACAAGGTCGGTTATAAGCAAAAAACCGACCCTAGAGGTACTTATACACGTGGGAAGGCAAAATGGAGCCAATTCTTGTCTCGGTCGAAAACTTTTCGACCGAGATGCCCTATAAGGTTGGTTATATGCAAAAAACTGACCCTAGAGGTACTTATACACGCGCGAAGGAAAAATGAAGCCAATTCTTATCTCGGTCGAATTTTTTCAACCTAGATGCCCTACAAGGCTGGTTATAAGGAAAAAAACCGATCCTAGAGGTACTTATACACGCACGAAGGCAAAATGGTGCCTGTGTTTTTGTCTCGGTCAAAAAATTTGTCGGCCGAGATGCCCTACAAGGTTGGTTATAAGGAAAAAACTGACCCTAGAGGTACTTATACACACACAAAAGTAAAATGTAGCCAATTGTTTATCTCGATCGAGAACTTTGTCGACCAAGAAGGCAAAATGGAGCCAAAAGGTCTTATTCCCACATTTTTTGTAGACATATAAGGTCGATCATTTGGGAAAACTGACCCTATAGATCGAGGCACGAGGCCAAAATCGAGCAAATTTTTGCCGGGGGAAACTTAATGGGTCACCTTTCTGATCGGTCTATAAGGTCGGTTATTTTATGAAAACCGACCCTATAGAGATACACTATAAGATCGGTTATTTTAAGTAAACTGACCCAAGAGGTCTTAAGTGGTGCCCGCATTTTTTGTAGACATATAAGGTCGGTTATTTGGAAAACCAACCCTATATAGATACACTACAAGGTCAGTTATTTTAAGTAAACTGACCCAAGAGGTCTTAGGTGGTGCCCGCATTTTCTGTAGACATATAAGGTCGATTATTTGGAAAAACTGACCCTACATGCAGCGACATTATTGGCCAAAAATGTAGTAGTGATTATAAAAAAAAGCCAATGTTCTTTTGTTGTTTATATCCCTTGGCAACTACTTGGGCTTTATATTTATCTAAGTTCCATTAGTTTTAAATTTTCTCTTAAATATCCATTTACATCCTATGGGTTTGATACCTAGTGGAAGATCTACTAATTCTCATGTGTGATTAGATAATATAGATTCAATATCACTATTAATTGCTTCCTTCCATAAGGAGGAATCAGATGAATTAATATCATCATTGTAAGATTGAGGGTCATTATCTATAATAAAGTAATAGAAGTCATCACTAAGATTCTTTTCCTTTCTCATCCTAGTGGATTTTATAGGTTCTACATCATCAGACTCTAAAATATCATTAATATTGAATGTACTTTGGACGTTCTCTAAAAATTCATTTGAGACTAGATAGATTTTTCAAGGGATCTTTCATAGAAAAGATATGCTAAAAAAATCAACATTTTTAGACTCAACAATCGTATTAGGTTCTACAATATTATTGTTATTTCTAAAAACCAAGAATCTATATGTCACACTATTTTGAGCATAACCTATAAAAATACCATCTAGAGTTCTAGATCCCATTTTTGTTTCTTAGATTCAGTTAATAAAATATTAGCTAATCACCCCCACACTTTGAGATATTTCAATATTCAGGACTATATCCTTTCCATAATTCATATGGAATATTATTCATCTTCCTACTAGGAATATGATTTTGAAGAAAATAAGATGATAAAATCACTCCCCCCATAAGTTGTTTGTTCTCTTGAATTAATTTAAATAGAATCCATCATCTCTTTTAGAGTTCTATTTTTATGTTCAACAATCCCATTTGATTGAGGCGAATATGGAGGAGTGTATTCATGTATAATATCATGGGTTGATGTAACATCTCCAATTCCATGTACAAATCATTATTTCCTCTTTATTTATCCCTTACCTTAATAAATACATCTTGGAGATCATTTTCGTACTTTACACTGAATTAGATAACATTTGACCTTCAAACCCTAGATTGACTCAAGTTGGGATCCATAGAGCTGAAGTCATGTGAATTTGCTAGCTTAATACCTCAATTAGCAAACTTATAAGCAATAATGATAATCTAGATTACTTTACCCTCAATTTATGAATTAGGATAGACTTGGGCATCATATAGGACTAGGATCGAGTCTAGGTGGAAGATTTGACCATTTTTTACCATTAGACAGTTCATTTCATTAATTGAATGATTTATGCACTATGGTTAAATAATAGCTAAAGTAACCTCAAAACCCAAATCTAAGCCCATAATCGAGTTTCTCATAGATTAATTAGTCAACCCTCAAAATTTGGGGTCATTTGGACATCAAATGCACCCCCAATTAGACCCTAATAGATTATGTATGCATTTACCCTAAAGTTTGGTCAATTTTATTAATTTCATTTATCACTGTCTGGACTTTGGCCCAAGGGCCGATTCTGTTCATGCAAGTGGCTTGGGTCGGGTAGTGGGACTCAGTCATCCCCTACCTATGGCTTTCACGTGATCCAGTGACCTGTTTAGCGCCGTGATTCCTCCTCTAGTTTTCACTCGCTTAGATGACTCGTTCATCGCGTTTTCTCCATCAACCGATTCCTTACTTTCCTCCATTTCTAATGAGCCCTAGTTTGAGTTGAGGAGTGCAGTAGAGAGCGAACGCCTCTTTTAGGCTACATGCATCTGCCGCTGCTCTCCCTCAGTTCATCGAATCCTCATTGTGGAGCCACCGTTCCATCCCTTTCGGTCCATAACTTAACCTCGACGACCCATCCTTCGATCCCAATGACCAATTTTGATCGTGGTCGCATGGAAGGCTTGGACGACGGTTGTCTTCCCCAAATAAAAAACCCAAAGCCCCGAAAGCTGGAGTCACCTCGGTGAAATTCTGCTCGAGGTAACCATCTCCGACCCTCGTTCCTTCTTTCCATGTACTCAGAATACCATGATTGTGTCTGATCTGTTCGGTCGTCAAAATGTCGCCATTTTCCCTTGTTCTATTGCCATGTGAGGAGACCTAGAGGTCCTTGACCCAGAAACCCAGCCATACCCATCATGGGTGATTGGAATACCAACTAACATCAATGCACCAGTGATGTATATGGACCCCTTGTGATTCTCGTTTTGGCTCCCTACGTCATCGTCTCCAGGCTACGTTTTCGACTGAGCAAAACACATGCCTCCTCGCGCGACCAAATTTCCCCCTATTTGTTGTGTTCCTCAATTGTTGAGTAACTCGAGAAGCTTTGTAATAATGCTGGAGATCATCACAATCCTCCCCAACATGTATACCTAATTGTACCCAAGGGTTTCTACCAGTTTTCTTCTATTTCTTCGGTTGCCCGATGCGGCTGGCATTTTCACCGATCTCGAACACCTCACTGCTTAAGCTGGCGCACATTGCATTCTGTATGAGGAGACAAAGATGGGAAAAGGTCCCTCGCTCACAGAGAGGGTTGTTTCGAGTGCCCCTCTCTAGGTCTCGAGCTACAACATGAGGTCCATGGCATTAGATACAGGGAAAGCGATTCCCTGGGGCGAAAGCCCAATCTCACCTATGGTGCCTGCAACTTTTATGTCATGCCCATGAGGGCAACATAGGAATTTCAGATTGTGTTTGACTTTGTTGACCCCGAAATAGCATGCTCTGCATATCTATATAGTCATGTGACATCTCATTTAATTCATTTTTCCCTTCAGGGGCAAAGTCATCTTTTCACAATTGATTTTCATATTCTCAGAAAATTGCTTAGTCTTGTAAAATTCATAAGTAATTATTGGTTTATCCAAATAATACATATAAATATGTTTTTGAGATAAAAAAAATACGACTGATTTGTTGGGATAGGTTTCGCAACTAGATTTGCAACCTATTGTAGGGTCGAGTTCTAAGCAAGAGCTTTAATGCTTTTTATATTAATTTGGTACACATATATTGTGACTAGGTTGAGACAACCCTGACCCTGAACTTAGGATGTGTTACTGAATATTTAGGTCTGATCATAAGGTATGTACATCCTCTATTTTATTTTGGGCATTATTTGACTAAAACCTACTTTCTTTTAATGAGACGTCTTTTGAAATGTTATTCCTTATGAAATCTAAATTCTTGAACATTTACATTTCTTGATGTTGACTCATTATATCATTTTGGTTTTTGGACTACCTTGTTTATAAGGGCACTTGTACCCCACTTGCTATGAATGCGTTTTTATGAAAATTGAATGAAATACTAGTCTTGCCTCTCTATTTTGTGCATGCTACATGTTTGACTAGAATATCTAGAATAGTGGTACTTATGTACAACCATACTTATATAGGGCGTGCATTTTTTCCCAGGGTGTGCGTTTCCACCCTTATTTATTTTTAGGTCGTGATCCTATGGTGTTATGGCCCTATTTTAGGTATATTTAGTCTACATTGTTATGCATGTAAATATTTGTTGTTTTAATATGAATCTGTGGATGATTGTTAAGGCAAGACACTCTTTATTATCATGCTTGTAATCTAAATTTAATATGCCTCATTTCTATTATTACTGTTCTCTTGAACATACCTAATTGTAACTAGCCCCCTTTTTCTTGTAGGAACATTTCTTTTATATTTGTAACACATTATAATGCCCAAAGTATTTTTATATATGTACATACTCAGCCTTTGCTGACCTCTTTGTAGTTTCCTATGTTTCTGGGTGATGTTCCCTTCCACCAAGGTGAAGAGGAGCCTGTGGTGACCTTAGAGGAGGAGCCTGTACTTGAGGACCCAAGGTTCAAGGAACCTATTCAGCAGTAGTTCGTGAAGTTCTGAGATGCCTAGGTTGCCCTCTGCAATCGATTCATTAGACTTAGTTTCCTTTATGTCCATGTGGACAAGTTCTTAGAAATAATTGGATCATGTAATAAATTTACACTTTACATTCCGCTGCTTTTACTTTATGCTCTATTTTGCCATATTATTTTGAGAATGAAATATCTTCCCTTCAAACTATATGTTATGTCTCAATGTATGGGAATTTCTATAGTGATCTCAAAATATTAAAGTTAGGGAGTGGTCCCCCCCACTCCTTACAGTTGCACAATAATCATTAAAAGGAGAGCAATCATATCCATCACCCCTATCTGAGTGAAGATGCTTTATTTTCTTATTAAGTTGATTTTTGAATTCTATTTCATACTTAACAAACATTTCAAAAGCTTCAGCTTTTGAATATAATAAGTATAACTTTGTATATCATGAGAAATCATCTACAAAAATAATATAGAATCTTTTTCCACCTCTAGATAAATTTCCTTTTAAATATCCAAGATCCATATGAACTAAATCTAGTAACTCAAAAACTCTATGTAAGATTTGAGGACACGATTTCTTTGTAGATTTAGTTTCATCACATACTTGACATTTGTTATTTAAATCAACATCATTGTGTATATCTTTTAGCAAACCTAAAGATTTCATGTGTTGTACATATTTAAAATAGACATGTCCAAGACTATTGTGCCACATATCAAAGGAGTCAACAATATACGCAGAAGAGAAAAATTCATTACTAGAAGAGTTTGGTACATTCAATAGAAAAAGGAAATAAAAAGGGTTTTCATGCATAAAAATAGTAATAACTTTATGATATGTTAGGTAATTGAAATATGAGTTAATACACAAGTTTTCAAAAGAAAATAAGATATGTGGTGTTTTTAGATAATTAATGGAGTAATTATCTAATCCATATTGGAAACACAAGTTTTAAGGCATCAAGTAAGAATATCTCAGTCTGACTTTTGGTATACATGAAGAAAATGACTAAACTAAGATTATTCTATAATTTGAGAGAAAAATGACTTTGCATGTGGTATGGGTAATTAATTTAAGGATATACTAAAAGAACAACTTTCAGCTGAAAAGTTATCCCAATAAATCCCACAAATTAGATAAAGGTTTAGAAAGACATTATTTAGTTTCCCTCCAAGTTTCATAGAAAAAGGGTGTTCCTATAAGCCATAGAAAACCATGAAGGATGAGGGACCTACTTGTAATATAATAAGTAAATACCGTTCCCTTATTTGAAGAGAGAAAAAAGGATATCTAGAAGCATCAGTTTGACACCAAACTTGGAAAGATGAGATACTAAAGTATTATAAGGAACATATCAAATTTTGAGATCAATTGGAGTAAGTATGAGAGTGTTATGGATTTTACAAGTTTTCCTAAAGTGGACGATTAATTAATTGAATGTGACATGTGTCACATTTAATGTAATTCGAGAAGTTAGGCACAAGACTCATTTCTGAGTGCATTTTGATGGTCGTATGATCTAGAGATCAACAAAATCCAATGCATCTTCTTCCTCCGGCCCGCTTTGGAAACTCGTGCTACAATAGATCCTTTCCATCTTTGGTCTCACTCCCTCTCTCTCTCCGATCAATAATCTTGGACGAAACCACTCCCTTTAGATCAGAGAGATGAATCCACACCTTCCTATCTCCTTTTTCACCTATTTTTGTGTGATGTCAAGATTTTCCCAAATTCCTTGTAGGAGTAGGAACTCCATTAAAACCACTAGAAACCCTATCTCTATCTCACACCTATGTAAGGCCCAAAAGACTCTCACAAAATGTCGAACAAGATTCTATAAGGATCAATCCCCGCTAGAACACTCAGTGTAGCAAGAAGATGCATCATTCCCTAGGCTTACTTGAACCATGTTTCCTGACTTGGGGATTGCTCATGGGGAAGCCAACCTTAAGCACCTACGAATGTGGCAAGGGGCTCCATGATTTTGTCCATGATTGGTAGAGCACTTGGAGCCATCTCCTAGGCTATTAGAGCATTGGAGGAAGGAGTCAACTTGCAGATTGACTAGATGATGGTACCACAATTGTAGAATGGAGTGGGTTAAATGTTGAGGATGAGAATAGGTGATGTTACATCCCTATTCCCAACTGCAAAGTAGAAAGGTGATGGTTAAACCTACTCATTTATCCTATCATTAAGTCTTAGCCAAATGGGCCACATCGGCATGGATCACCCTGATGGAAAGCCTATTGGCTCAACCCAACTCCACAACCAACATGGATGACAAGATGGCCTCTGATGTGACCTTTTCTGATTGGCCAAAATCTAATAATTTGAATAAATCATAACTAATTACTGGTAGTTCAAATCATGACAATTTTTGTGTGAAAACTGATAAGAAAAATGAGTGGAATATGATGAAAATACTTGCAAACTCTAATTATGTCTTTGGTTCAAAAATTACTTTGGGTACATGGTTAATAAATAGTTAATACAAGGAAACCCTAAAATTGAGTATTAAGATGTGGAATACATGGAAAACATTTATTTTTTTAGTGAATCTAATATTGTTGAATACAATGGGAGCCTAAGATGATGATGATATTAATGATGAATAATTAGGGTTTCTAAAGTGAATAACCATATATAATATGAATTAGTGTATTGAAACCAAAGATCATAACTTGTGATAATCTTAATGAACTTAATTTGATATAACTATTCATAATGAATGGATATGATAAATCTAATAAATTAGGGTTTGACCTAATGTTTAATGTGCGATGGAGTTAGGGTTTATACCCTTATTCCTTATCTAAACCTGTGACAACCTCAAAACCTAGATTACGACCCGAGTAAGGTTTAATCTGAATAATATCATAGTGACACTTTACGATATACATACATGTAGACTAAATGTTGATTGCTTGGATTCATATTTGCTTGCTTAATTGGATGACATTGTTAAAGTACATGAATTACATGATCAACATGGTTCTCCATTGAGGTACGTCGTTATGACTATGAATACTCACATGTATTGACTGCCAGATATTGCCGATGGTTTCTCAAAGAATGATGAAAATAACATGTTGGATGTTTATTTACATTCTTTTCAATTATAATTCTATTATTAGTATCACATATAGTAAAATATGATATTATGAACCCTAGGTTGACATGCATAAAGGGGTGATGCACATGAGCCCGAGAAGGGACAATGATCATGCCCGAGATAGCATATCAAGCATGGTTCAGGATATGTAAGGGAAATTCTAATTCTTGTTTGCAATAATTGATTGATTATATATTGTTATATTACTTGGACATTTTTTCATGCACCGCATGTACACAATATAGCAATGTACTAATCTACATTTTTTTCACATCCTTTTAGGTAAATGCTAGATGTGAAGATATCAAGACATAATGAACCAGATGAAATCAGCCGAGGGCACTAAATCTAAGTAAATGAGGATTAGGTAGATACTTCTTCTCATATGTAATAGGTCTCATGTTAGAAATTCATGTAACTCTTTAGATGAGCATCATTTTATATCATGTAAACAATATTTGTGAAATAATGGAAATTATTTGCTATTATTTGTTGTTTGGTTAAATCTAGATCTTGGGATTTTTAGGTAATGGATCTCAAATTTAAGGTCCTTTATTAATTGGGGGATGTTGAAAAGTGAGGTCGTTACATTTGGTATCAGAGCCCCAGATTTTTCAAATAATATTTGATAGTTTACAATTTCAAGTAATTTGTAGAAATATAAGGAAACTTATTCAGGCATGACCTGATGGTAATGGTGTCTTGAAAGCATAATGGTTTTGGGTCTGGAAATATTTTCCTGTGTACCATTAAGTTGGTATATGAGGACTCTCTTAGCCACAATGATACCATCCTAGCCAGAACCTAGGGTTTGCCTGAAGTAATGTTTCCTCTAAGTCTTCTCAGTTCTAATTTCATCCACAAACCCTAAAATATACCCCCCTCATCTTTAGTTAGTGTTATGAGAAGAAATAGGATTAAGGCATCCTCCACCATCAATACATGTAATGTGGAAAAATGATAAAGTAAAGAAAAATGATTTTATGGGTTTCCTTACAAAGGTAAACCCTAAATGGAGCTAGGGTTTCCTTAGGTAAACCCTTGGTTGGTCAAGGAAATAAAAATACCCTAATGTTCAAGGGTATCCCCTAACCCTAACCCAAACCATAAGCTTGTGAAATGGGAGTAGAGTGAGTGATATAGTAACCCTACCCATATGAACCCATATTAGGGTAAAAGGACTAAGAAAGATCCAAATGAGTTTAGGTGACCCAGTCTCGCATGCATGCATGCATTTGGAGAAAGGAATTCATGTAAAGGGATTAAAGAAACATAAGTAACCAATGGTTACCTAAAAATGAAAATGTGAATAAAGACCCTCAAGTCACATGTAGGGATAAAGTACCAACCAAAGGTGGGTCATCCCATGAACGGGAAAAGACATGTGGGGAAGGCATAACCCTAAACTCATGGGGTTAGGTTATGGATAGAGAGCCTAACCTCCTCATGTGATCCAAGAATGTACCTTAGGTAAGGACCTTACCTAGAAGGGTGAGTTGACCATTCAACTAAAAGAGGATGGTAACCTTTAATGTCACCTAAAGCTTGAAAGTTAAGTACACAAATCATCAAAGAACATATATTAAGTATAATTCTTGAACCCAAGTATGCCATATATGAATATCACTAAGAGGCCAAGAACATGAGGGAAGACCACCATGGAGAACAAGCCCAAGTGGGAAGGTCATTAAGAAGACAATCCCAGAAGGGAAGGTTTCCATGAAGACCAAGCGCATGAGGGAAGGTCATTAAGAATCCAAGTCAAGGAGGAAAGGCTATTATGGAGACCAAGCCTAGGAGGGAAGGTCATCAAGAAGCCATGTCCAGGAGGGAAGGTGTACAACCCCAAATTTTACACACTCACATGAGCAGAAGAATCAATTCCTAACTCATAATAGTGTTGGGGTATCACATATCTTGAACATCAAGCATAAGAAATAATTGTAAGTGCAACCAACTGAAGATCACATTTCATTTCTCATTCTCATCAGTTTACATTCAAAGGATAACTTAATTATCCAATGACATAGTTTAAAACCTAAACATAAACAAACTACTATGATACATAAAAAAAGGTTGTTGTAGATAATGGCACCCCAACAGGGCACTCGTAGTCCCTCATTAGGTCCTTCGTGTCCTTAACCCGATGTCCTAATACTCCTATTCTCTTAACCTGCGGACATATCATTCCTAACCGTGCATTTTAAAAACATAATCAGTAAATGGCATGAGTATTCTAGATACAAAATAACTGGCATAAGAAAATACTATACATTGTTCTTAAACATTATGCATGAAAGACAACATGAAAATATGAAGAGAACATTGATCATAAACACATGATCTTTCTTTAGGCTTAGTTCTTATATTTTCACATAACTTTATTTGAGACCTGTACTCTATACCTGGGTCTCAGACCTACACTCTGATTCCTGGGTCATTTTATCTGAGTCGACTTGTACTAAGGGCATGGGCCTCAAGACCTACACTAAGGGCTTGGGTCATGTCTCTTGAGTTGACCTGAACTAAGGCCTGGGTCTAACTCCATAATATGATGTCATCTTAATTCTTATCTTAATTTGAAACTTGTTACATGTATCTTAATATGATATTAATATTGAATCTTAGTAAATATGATTTCTTACATATTTAGCATGAACTTAGATTCTTAAACTGTAATCATTGCCAAGAAACTTCATAGACATATCTTTAACTTGAAATCTTAAAATATAATATTACATAAATCATGAGCATTATACTTAACAACATGAACATTCTAAGAATAATAAATGTTGAACACTCATGAGCATGGACCACTTACCTAATCAGTAGGAGGAAAATCCCCCAAAGGTTTAATGACATTGATCTCTTAATTAACCTAAAATACCCAAAACCATAATTAATACTTTATAAACCCTAATTAACCCTAAGTCTAAAATATCATGAGAATACATTATAATTAGGTACTAAAACCATGATCAAAGAATAGGTCTCCAAAAATCAATCAACTTTCATATATAATTCATTCTCAGATGAGGCTTGTAGCATTTACTATGATTTTTTAAAGATTGCACATATTCTAGCCAATGAGAACCAAGATAAATCGTTCAAAATGATTCTTGGGGTTAGATTAAGGAAAAATACAAATACGAATGTTCCCTTAATGAAATTTTCAAACTATATGGCATGACAAGATAACCTTAATCAAAATTGTATTTAAATCTAAGTGCTATTCTATAAGAAATACACACTGAAAATTTTGAATAAGCCCAAGGCTTGCGCGACACAATGAATTGAGATATGAGGGTAGTTGCGTACATGAAGCATACAAGATATTCCCTTCCAAACCTTGGAATCAAGAAGTTCTCTGGAGCATGAAGCTTCATGTTGACTTGATATCAGATCTTCATCTCCCCAAATTAACCTACCAAGGAGATCCCTCAAGCTTTACTGGACTAGAGAAAACATTGCTGAGGCTTTTGTGGAGCGTGTAGAGTCATCTCCTAGCCACATTGACAGAACAGTGAAGTGAATATCACGATGAGAAACTGATGCTACAAAGGTGAAATCTCAAAAACGACTACGGTAATAGCTCCTCCATGTTCTACGCAAGATGGTCAGAGAAAAATCCAAGAGAAAACATTGCAAGAAGGCTCAGGGACCATCCCCATCTCTGGTGAGATGGTGGTGTTTGTCAACCCAACATTAGGATTAATCACATCATCTAAAAACACCACAAGAATAGATAAGAGGATATACAAAAGCTTAGTGGGTATTGAATTCTACTATGGGTTCTGGGATTGCTTGGTCTAGCTCGCCATCACCAACGAAGGAACTTGGATTCCTAATGAAGGTTTAAAGTACCTCCGACAAAATTGACTGAGGATAAATATCTCTTGGAGTTTGTAGGATCTTTCATGATCTTTTTTCTTTGCCTCTATGCTATCTTTATCCTTCACCTACTCACGCTGAGAAGGCTAAAAAGATTGGAATTTGGGTGTTTTATTACTAAGGGGAGATATGGATGGAATGAGGGCTCCCTGGATTTAGAACCACCTCTAGAAGCCAATGGTGGTGAGATCCAAGGAGATCATGGAGGGTAGAGGGAGAGAGGAGTGGAACGAGTCTGTTATTGCTACTCCCACTCACTACCGAAATAGCAAGAGGTAGGCAACGAAGGCTCCACCTCTAGATCAAGATCCAACAGTCCCACTAGGACCCAGACTAACACATACTATAAGACACATATTAATCAAATATGAATTGATACTTAAACAAATCGAGGTTAATCAATTATATTCAATAGATATCTAGGTTAATTTCTACACCTTGCTATCATTTTCTTGTTAACATTATTTGGTTTATCTATGGTCATCTATACTTGCTGAAAATTGGAAAATTTTACTAAATCAAACCCAAGGAATTCAAATATCAACTCAAACCTTACATTAAAGTTACTGAAATACATGATTTACATGACTTGGCATCTAGGGAATATAAAGCACTAATAATCATTAACCATGAGTAACATTACCAAAATTTAAAGGAAGCTACAATTTCCTATAAAACTCATATGAAAATCAAAGGGGACACATTATGCACATATGTGGGATCAATTTTCATTTAAATTATAACTAGTCATCATTTCATATCTAGGGCTAGTTTGTACATACTATTTGATTAAGATGCGACATATGCTTAAATGATCACATGTCAGACTTATTTTTTACTTCTATGATTTTATATATTATAAGAAAATTAACTTGGTGTCTTAGCATTAATAGACATGTTTATTTTAGACTAAAATTCTAGGGATGTTACAATAATACCCACATTAAGGAAATTTCATCCTTGAAACTTGCATGTACATACATGGTACTACCCACCTTAGTGTTTCACATATATGTACGCTAACACCTTAATCTTGTCATAAAGACTCAAAATTCATACCAACATGTTCATGATATGCCATTAACATGGATAACTATATCATGTTGGTCATTATTTACAAATGTAACACTACAAATTTTACTAATAAAGATTGAAAACTAGACCATACTTCACATGAACCATGACAAAAGTGCTCACATACCCTTATAATTAACATAACTTATTTCTCACTAAGTCAATTTAGTCGAGTTCTCCACATAACCTTGCACTAAAGTGCTCATTACTCGCAAGACCTCATTGCACTAAAATGCTCATTGCTCCAAAGATCTCATTGCACCAAAGTGATAATTTACCTTGGAGAATCACTTAATTAACATTACTTTCATTAATGTACTCCTATTTACTTTCTTGATCCTCATGACTTAATCATAAATGTGGCTTTTACTAACCAATAATCATAAATGTGGCTATTACTAACCAATTTTATTCATTTTAGATAGCTGCCTAATTTATATTTTTTGTATTGACCATCCTTAACTCTGCCTATATTTTCATACATTTTGTGCAAATATAGTCGGTCCCAAGTCCAGGTAAGGGAGGAAGGTCGGTGGTAGGTTGACAGCCAACCATTAAAAAATTATCTCTCTTTCTATGACATGGATCCTTACAAAAATTTCATTGGAGCGTCCCTACCTAGCGACGCGCTGCGTCGACGCCCGAGTGTAGTGATAAATATGCAAGGGGTTTCGACACAATGACGCTTGGTTGCGTTGAAGGACAATCATGGGTTTCCACATCTCGGATGGGTGTGGGTAAAGAAGCTAGTCCTGCTGCATCATCACCCAAATGTAGCAAAAAATGTGCAAGGGTTTCCACATCTTGGACGCGTGTGGGTAAAGAAGCTAGTCCCACCACATCATTGCCTAGATGTAATGAAAAATTTGAAGGGGCAACATTTCTAAAGAAGGTAGGTAAAGAACCAAATTAAAAAAAAGGATTAGAGTTGGATCCTAGAAGATTGGCTCTCTGATAGGGAAATCTTTGGAGATAGTGGATACCATACTGAGAAGAAAAGTCAATATAGCTTGCTTGCAGGAAACCAAGTGGATAGGGGAACATTGTAGAGATATTGGAGACACATGATATAAAATCTGGTATACATGTATTGATAAACATAGAAATGGCATAGGTATTATTGTTGATAAGATGTTGAAGGATGATGTTGTAAAGATCACAAGGATGGGTGATAGAATCATAGCTATCAAGGTTGTTCTTGGGGGAAATATTTTTATCATTCCCCAAGTTGTCCTTAGTGAGGAGGCTAAGAAGGATTTTTGGGATGACATGGATGAATTGATGCAAGGAATACTGAAAGAGGAGAACATTATTATTGGGAGTGATTTAAATGGCCATGTGGGAAGTAGATATGTGGGATATGAGAGAGTTCATGGTGGCTTTAGATATGGCAGTAGAAATGGAGAAGGAGAGAGGATTTTAGATTTTGTAGTTGCATATGATATGATTTTGGCAAATAACCATTTCAAGAAAAGAGAATCTCATAAGATTACTTTCAAGAGTGTGCACAATTTTATCCAAATTGATTATCTCCATATGAGGCGGGTGGATCATAATATATGCAAGGACTGTAAAGTGATTCCTGGCGAAGAACTCATGACCCAACAAAGGTTGGTGGTTTTGGATATTAACATGAAGATAAAAAGGCAAGCATAATAGAAACTGAGATAGTAGGATCAAGTGTTGAAATCTTCAAGGAGAAAAAAAATTGAATTTTCATGATAAACTCAGAAAGGAGGGAACTTGGAACTTGGATTCTGATGTTCACACTATGTGGCATAACATGAGTTCCTTCATAACAAAAATTTCCAAGGAGGTTTTGGGGGAGTCCAAAGGTTGTGGGCCTCCACATAAAGTGACTTGGTGGTGGAATTATGAAGTATAAAAGGCTATTAATCTGAAAAGGGAGATCTATAGGAGCTTGCCTAAAACTCGAGATTATGCAATGTTCCAAAGATACAAGCAAGAAAAGGAAGAAGCTAAAAAAGTTGTTCAGGAGGCAAGGTCTAGATACTTTGATGATATTTATAAGAAGTTGGACACAAGAGAAGGGGAAAAAGATATATATAAAATGGATCATATAAGAGAAATGAAAGGAAGAGACTTAGTCAAGTTAAATGCATCAAGAATGAAGATAGCAGGGTGTTGGTGAAGGACGATGATATCAAGAACCAGTGGAGAAATTACTTCCATAAGCTTTTCAACAAAGATACTGCAAATAATATTAGAGACACATGTGACATGAATACAAGAGATATCATATACACATGATGAGCTTCACCATTTGAGATCAAGAATGCTTTGAAGAAGATGAAAATGCGAAAGGTATGCGGACCAAATGGTATTCCCATTGATGTTTGGAAGAGTATGGGGGATGAAGCAGTTATGTGGTTAACAAAGCTCTTTCGCAAGATCATGAAGACCAAGAAGATGTCAGATGAATGGAGAAATAGTATTTGTAAAGAAGTGAAACCACCTCTCTACTAAAAATTTAAAGAATCAAACCTCCAGTCAAACATACCCAAAGGATATGTTGGAGTGGGTGTAAAACTTGTAATCTTATAAATGGTATTCAAAACAACCAAAGTATAGCAGCAGAATAAAAATATTGACTATATTCAATTTCACATAAGGTTACAAAAGAACAACTTAAACTTACATGTAGGGTACATCATAAGGATCCATGTAGAGGGAAATCTAAACCACATCAAGATTGTCTCCAATCTTTAACTTCTTAAGCTAAGTCCACATCTATAAGCCATGCCCTCCATATCCTTCACCACATAGGGTTGGAAGCATACCCCAACAAGAAGAGAAAATAGAAGACATCAGCAAAGGCTGGTATGTGCATACTAAACAGTAAAATTGAGCAACATATAGAATAGAGGACATCAAATAAAGTGAAGCTTCCCATAGAAAAGTAAAGGACAACCCAAGTGGGTATCAAGAGAAATGAACTGTAAACTAATGATAATGAAAGAATACTTGACATAAAAAATATTAAAGTTGTGCCATACTCACACATATATAGAATTAGGGTACACACCACATAACCATCAACCTACATGCATGTGAGATAAACATAGTCCAAGAACAATATAAATAACAATGGCTGCCAAGGCTTCACATCCTTGAAACCTGATAGAGAATGATGCACTGCCAAACTCCCAATATATAAAGTTGAGCCAAGGCTTCACATCCTTGAAACTCGGGTATGGGGCACCACCACCACCAGCCTAAAAGAATAAAGGGGCACATGCCCAAAACCCAATGCAATTACACTACTCTAGTTTTACTGAATCACATAGCATGCAAAATATAGAGGCAAGTAGAAAAGTATAGTTAGAATTATACAATGTTGCCATCACACAATGAACAACATAAACATATAAACCTCCACTTCAAAGTGGGCACATATCAATATATAAGACCTACATGCACCAAGGCACAAGACAAGAGTCAAGAGAATATCCATGATTACCACAAAAAGATAGTTCACAAGATCCATGATATCAAAGGAAAAGAGCAATGTGTATAGGCTAATGTCCACATGACCAAGAGAAAGAATAATATAGGTTAATTGTTCAACATAGAAGAATGGGGGATACAACATACCTCAACTTTAGATTCTACTCTATCCAAAACTAGGTCTATGTCCAAGCCTAAGCCTCCAAAAAAACCTATTAAGCATATAGGTAGATTTGTATCAATTTCATATTCATTATTCAAACCTTAAAAATCACCTTTTTCATGACGTGTCAATCAGGTTATGAAAACCATACCACATTTTAGTTTACATTATTATAAGTCCATAACATATTTTATTAATTTTTCTAACTTATAAATATATAGTTATGATTTTTATAATTTAATTCTTATTTAATTAGATCCATTGAAAACACATGTTATCAAACATTGGATTTAGCCATCAAAACTTATACCATTAGTTAGGTCTTATTTTTTTATTCCAACGAGTATTTATTTGTATTTTCTGACCAATAGATAATTAGGTATTAATTTTTAAACACCATGCCAATCAGAAAAATACAAGTCAACAAAATGATTTGCAAAAGAGAAGAGAGAGAGGGAGAGGGCCACTCAGACTGAGCCGACCCACTCAAAGCTGCCCAAGTCAGTAGGAATCTCATCCAACTTAGCGAGCGGGCCAACAACGAGACTCACATTCAAGGAAAAGAAAACAGGGTGAAATGTCCAGAATACCCCTGACAAAAAATAAAAAATATAAGAGAAAAAGAGGGGCATCTTAGACCAACCACATCAAGGATTCAAACCCCAACTCTTCTCCTTCACCATGGGCAAGAGGTAGCTCTAGGAGCTAGAATCGGAAGCAAGAAGACCTATCAAACTAGCCTCTCACAGGCAATGATGACATCCTTCGGCTTCGCAGCCCGAAATGAACACACTGAGACCAAAATCCAGCAGAAACAGTGAAGAACCATTGCTAGCAAACTTACTGTTGAAAATGAAGAAACGAGTTTTGTGGACAAAACAACAGACAAACATACAAGCTAAACATGGGAGTGTCTCCACAGAAGCAAGGAGAAGATGCAAGGGGTCTTACCGGGACCAGGGAGTCACCCGAGAGATCCTTGGACGAAGGTCGACGGTGGCACCATGGTAGTGTCAAGGGGATAAAGGTTGCAAGGAACCCAAGAAGTGGCGAGAATAGAGAAACGTCCCAACATATGAGAGGATGGTGTAGAAGAGTCTAATTGTAGGGAGGTGACCGGAGTTGCAGTGTAATGGCCGCGACGCCTAGTAAAGAAGATGGACTTCACTGTGCTAGACAAAGATACTACATGGTCAATTGAGGGTAGCAAAGATGAAGAGGAGGGTCGACGGTGCTTTAGGCATGGATATATGGGCATGGGGAAACTCATATCATTGTCTATGTGATCATGGCAGCGAGCCACAAAGAACCCCAATTGGGAATTTCTTATATAGATCACAAAAGGCAACGAGCAAAGGCTTGAAAGATCCACAATAAAGGAAACTTGTGAACCAAAAATCAAGAAAACCCATTAAGAATCAAAGAAGAACTGTGGCGAGGAAGATCGTGCATACTGTACTTAACAAAATCAGTCTCCTACCCAAGGTAGGAGACAATCTCCAAGCTATCATATCGAATTCAACGGTCACAAAGAAATCCAAAATCTAAAGGGTTTAGGAAAGGAGCGTGACAAGTAAACCATAGAAAAATCAGAAATAAAACCACGTGATATGTAAATCGATCAATTTAATAAAGTGATATTTGCATTAAATGTCCTTTCTCTCTCTCTCTCTCCAATTAAAGGCTCAAAGATTATCCGAATTAAATAAAATTTTGCACAGAGGCCGATTAAGAGATGTAGATTCTGATTCTTCAATTATATTTTCCTTTTGATGACTTTTAATGTATTAAATAATCCATTCTTTGTTTCTCTCTCCTCATGCATTAATGACATTAGAATTATGCAAATTAGGTGAAACTTCATCCATAAGTTAACTTATGTGTGTTGAATACAAATTTGCCTTTATTTCCATCTTTTGGTGAAATATATTACCTTATTGATTTTTTTTTGGTAACCCAAGAGACTCGTAAGGCTTGCGCCGAGCCCAACATGGGTACCTTATTGATTACTTTATAGCTTTTATTGATTTTCTCTCTCCTAAACTTACCCTATTATATCAAGGTTGTCCAAATCAGATGAAAATTGACATGTAGGCTTGTTTTAATATGTAGATTATGAATTTGGAGTTTGTTTTCACTTTTGAGACTTATTTATATGAGTTATGTCATATGTCCCATTAGTGGACCATTATCTCAATTACTCATTCAATTAGGTTCATTAGGGTGATTTTTCATGCATTTGCTCATTATGAATATTTTAAACATCTTTTAATTCTAACGTTAAACCTTGTTTGGCCAAACCCAAAAGATCAAAGCTCTAGGGTAGGGTCCAAGATCTAGTATGTTACAGTACTATAGTCTCCCTCTACAAGAACAAAGGTGATATTCAGAGCTACACAAACTATAGAGGTATCAAGTTGATGAGTCACACAATGAAGCTTTCAGAGAGGATTATTGAGCAAAGGCTAAGATCTATAATGTAGATATCAACCAACCAATTTGGTTTCATGCCTGGAAGATCAACAATAGATGTTATTTTTCTGATAAGGAGGCTTATGGAGAAGTATAGGGAAAGAAAAAGAGATCTTTATATGATGTTTATTGATTTGGAAAAGGCTAATGATTGAGTACCTAGAGAAGTTTTTTGGATGGTTTTGAAGAAAAAGGGTGTGCCAATCCAATACATTGACTTGATCAAAGACATGTATGATATCTCTACTACAAGCGTGAAGACTCCTTGAGGAGAGACACCAACTTTTCCTATCCCAGTTGGGGTACACCAAGGATCAAAACTCAGCCCATATTTGTTCATTCTTATTATGGATGAGCTGACAAATAATGTTCAAGATGATATTCCTTGGTGTAGGTTATTTGCTAATGATATTGTTTTGATTGATGAAACTAAAGATGGATTAAATGATAAAGGGGAGCGGTGGAGAGAGTCTTTGGAATCAAATGGATTGATGATTGGCAGGAGCAAAACTAAGTATATGCATTGTAATTTCAACCAATCTTTTAGTGTGAATGATGGAGAAAAAATAAGTATATTCATTGTAATTTCAACCAATCTTGCAGTGTGAATGATGGAGCCAAGTTAGACGGAGTAGATATACCAATAAGTAAAAACTTTACTTACTTGGGTTCTATTATTCAAATAGACGGGGATATCCAAAATGAAGTTTGCCATAGGGTCACTATAGGATGATTGAAATGGAGTAGTGCAACTGGAGTATTATGTGATCAGAATATCCCTGTTAGGTTAAAAAGTAAATTTTATAGAACAACTATATGACCATCCATGCTTTATGGGAGTGAATGTTGGGTGGTGAAGAAACAAGGTCTCAACAAGATGAATGTGGCTGAAATGCGTATGCTGAGATGGATGTGTGGGAAGACAAGAAAAGATCATTTGAGAAATGATTATATCAGGAATACAGTGGGGGTGTCGAGCATGGAGGACAAGTTGCACGAGGGCTGACTCAGATGGTACAAACATGTGTAACGTAGACCTACTAATGCACCTATATGAAGTAATTCTATTGATTCAAGCACAATAAATAGAAGAAGAGGAAGATCTAAATTAACATGGGATGATCTTATAAAGAGAGATTTTGAATCTCTACATCTCAACCAGAATATGGCCCATGATAGAGCTGAATGGAAATGAAGGATCCATGTACCGACCCAAACATAGTTGGGACTGAGGCTTATATGATGATGATGATGATGACGATGTATTGCCCATCCTTGTGACATACCCATATATGTGTTGACCAGGCACATACCCAATGATGTCAGACCTCATTATGCAACTCTCCACCAATCCACTAGTGCACATGTCCCATATGACATGCACTAGTAAGTAGGAAAGAGACACATAATAAGTCCTTATGCTTGTGGAGTACCCTCTACACTTCTAAATTGGTTGGCCAAACCATTAAGAAATGAGAGGACATGTCATATGCAAAGGTTAATATAAAAGGTCCAAACTAGGCAAACATCTATCCCTCATATTCATAAGATGTTATAAAGAGACCTCTATACTTATATTTCATTCGTGGTTTATATGTTTAACCACTCCTCATATAATAAGGATGTCTAACCTAACCTATCCACTTCATTGTCAAAATGTAGGATGTATAAAGAGATTTGTATCTCATGGACCTAAACCATTATCTAAATAACTGAGAATATGATAGTGTCTGGTATCCAATTATATTATCTAAATAATTAAGAATATGACAGTGTCTGGTATCCAATTATACTTTTGCTCTGATAGCAAGTTGTAACACCCTTAATTTTACAACCATTCACATGAGCGAAACCATCAATTCCAAACTCATAATATTGTTGGGGTATCACATATCTTGAACATCATGCATAAGAAATAATTGTAAGTATAAACAACTCAAGATCACATTTCAATTCTCATTCTCAATAGTTTACATTCAAAGGATAACTTAATTAACCAATGACATTGTTTAAAACCTGAACATAAACAAACTAGTATAACACATGAAACAAGGCTGATGTGGATAATGGCATCCCACTAGGGCACTTGTAGTCCTTCATTAGGTCCTTCATGTTCTTAACCTGATGTCCTAATCCTCCTCTACTCTTTACCTATAGATATCTTGTCCCCAACCATGCATTTGAAAAATGATAATCAATAAGGGGCATGAGTGTTCTAGATACAAAATAACTAGCATAAGAAAAGACTATACATTATTCTTAAACATTATGCATGAAAGACAACATGAAAATATGAAGAAAACATTGATCATAAAAACACGATCTTTCTTTAGTCTTATCTCTTATATGTTTACATAACTTTACTGAAGACATGTACTATAGTACCTGGGTCTCATGACCTGCACTCTTGTAGTTAGGTCATCTTATTTGAGTCAGCCTACACCAAGGGACTGGGCCTCATGACCTGCACTAAGGGCCTGGGTCATGTCTTTTGAGTTGATCTGCACTAAGGCTTGGGTCTAACTCCATAATTTGATGTCATCTTAATTCTTATCTTAGCTTGAAACTTGTTACATGAATCTTAATATGATCTTAATCTTGAATCTTAATAAATATGTTTTCTTACATATTTAGCATGAACTTAGATTCTTAAACTATAATCATTACCAAGAAACTTCATAGACATATCTTTAACTTGAAATCTTAAAACATAAGACCATATAAATCATGAACATTAACCTTATGTCTGAAATATTGTGAAAATCCATTACAGTTGGGTATTGAAACCATGACTAAATGATAGGTCTCAAAAATCAATCAAATTTCATATATAATTAATTCATTTTCAGATGAGGCTTGTAGCATTTAGTATGAAATCCTGAAGATTGAGCATACTCTAGCCAATGAGCATCAAGATAAATCACTTAAAATGATTCCTAGGATCGGATAAAGGAAAAATGCAAAAACTATTGTGCCCTTCATGTGATTTTCCAACTATACAACATGACAAGGTAATCTTATTTAAAATTGTATTTAAATCGAACTATTGTTGTATAAGAAATACACACTAAAATTTTGAATAAGCCCTAGGCTTGCGTGACACATCAAATCAGGATACAAGGGTAGTTGCGTAAAACATCCATGATCTTCTCTGCCAAACCATGGCATCGATAATTTCCCTAGATCACGAAGCTCTGCCTCAAGATGAGATCAGAACTTCATCTCCCCAAACTAACCTACCCAAGAGATCCCTCACACTTCATCAGACTAGAGAAAACATTGTTGAGGCTTTCGTGGAGCTTGGAGAGTCATCTCCTAGCCACTGCCTTTGTGGAAGAGAGAAGTGAAGATCACAATGAGAAACTGATGCTATGAAGGTGAAATAATGACTATGGTAATATCTTCTCCATGATCTACCCAAGATGGGTGGAGAAAAATCTAAGAGAAGACATTGTAGGAAGGCCCTGGACCATCCCCTTTCCAGCAAGATGGTAGCATCTTTTAAAAAAAATACTGGGATCAATCACATCATCTAATGATACCACAAGAATAAATAGGAGGATATACAAAAGCTTGCTAGGTCTGGAATTTGATCTATGGTGGCCAGAGTTGCTTTGTCCAACTCATCATCACCAATGAAGGAACCTGAATTCGTGGCGACGGTTCAAAGTACCTGGGATAAAACTGAATAAGGATAACTCTCTCTTGGATCTTGTAGGATCTTTCACGATCATTTTTCTTCACCTCTATGATCTCTTTCTCCTTCATCTGCTCATGTTGAGAAGGTAGGAAAGACTGGAATTTGGGTGTTTTGTCCGTGACTGGGGGTATGGATGGAATGAGGGCTCCCTCGATTTGGAACCACCTCTTGAAGACAATGATAGTGAGATCTGATGAGATGTTGAGGGTAGAGGAAGAGAGGAGTCATGCGAGTATGTTGTTGTTCTCCCACTCACTATGGAAACAACGAGAGGTAGGAGATGACGTCTCCACCTCTAGATCAAGATCCAACGACCCCTCTAGGACTCGGACAAGCCACATACCATATCACACATATTAATCTGATGGTAACTGAGACTTAGATAAATCTAGGTTAATCAGTTATATTCATTAGATAACTATGTCGAATTCTATGTCTTTCTCTCATTTTCTTTTTAACATTAGTTGGGTTATCTATGGTCATATGGACTTACTAAAAATTGAAACATTTACTAAATCAAACCCAAGAAATTCAAATATAAACTTAGGTCTTACATTTTAGTTACTAAAATACATGCTTTACATGATTAGGCATCTATGGAAAATAATTCATTAATAATAATTAACCATGAGTTACATTACCAAAATTTAAAGGAAGCTACAATTTCTGATTATATACTCATATGAAAATCAAAGGGGTCATATTATGCACATATGTGGGGCCAATTTCCATTGAAATTTTAACTAGTCATAATTACATATTTATGGCTAACTTGCACATACTATTCTATTAATATATGAAAAATGTTTGAATCATCATGTGTCAGACTTTTTTCTTCTTCTAGGGTTTTATATCATTATAAGAAAATTAACTTGGTGTCTTAGCATTATTGGACATGTTTTTATGTTTATTTTAGACTAAAATTCTAGGATGTCAAAGAAGGCTGCCATGAAGACCAAGCCCAAGAGGGAAGGTAACTAGAAGGCCAAGAAAAGGAGGAAAGGCCACTAAGAGTCCAAGCCTAGGAGGGAAGGTCGCTACAAGCCCAATGCATGGACATAAATTAAATAATGTGTACCCCAAGAGTTGAAAGAAATCCGGGTTAAAGAATTACATGAGAGAATAAGATGCTCAAAAATATTTAGAACTATGATATCTTGATGAACCTTGGGTAGGGTAGATCCCTAAGTCAATTCTAAGATCAAGTCTGGAGAATTAAAGGTACATAGGAACTATGGGGTTAGAAGGTGATCATTACCTAAAGTGCATAAGACCATGGGTCGGGAGATGGACATCCATTTTGCCTGAGGCCCATGGGTTAGGAAATTGTCAACCTTCATGAGTTCATGAGGCCTAAGGGGTAAATGTGAGACTCACTCCTTAAGTGTAGAAGTCCCATAAGGTAAAGAGGAGATCCCTCCAAAGGTATATGTAACCTTAAAGACCTTGAGGAAATGATTAATGCTAATGAGAAATGAGTGAGTACAAGGAATCGCAATGGTGATAAAATCTTGAAGGGAGTAGTGCATAAACTCTAGGATTATGATTTTCCATGTGAGGACATGAAAGTTAAAAAAATTGTTCTATTAAAAGTAATCATGGTTTGGAGTCATTATTCAAGATGATTCAACCTAAAATTCGAAATTTGAAGATGTGTGGATGCACCATATCTACCCTTGGAATGGGATGAACTTTGTTCTTGGGCTACAACCAAACACTTATTTCATTGTATTACAATTGAGAGAGATTGGGTAGACACATGTTATGCTTTAAAATGAGCATAGATAATGAATGCCCTAAGTTAAATTTAACAAAATAATCTAGGGTTTGATGTGTTACCTAACCCTTATGTGGAAATAAATGAATAATATGTTGGAAACCTAGGTGAAAATGTAGTTACCAAGTGAAATGGAAATCACAAATGAAAATATAACCACCAAGATATGATATCATGTAAATATGATGGATGTGGACGTACCTTGAATTGAATTCAGGTACCAATCTTAATAATAATGGGAAGATTTTGTATATCATTAAAAGATGTTAAGATATCTAAGTAGGGTTGCTAACCCTAAGGTTTGATACTAAGGTGGGTTATCATTCACGTTGACCTTACCAGTTGTAAATTTTAGGGACAAATTCATTTTAAGGAGGGGCCAATGTAATATCCTCCAATTTTGTGAATTTTATATAAGGCTTGAATTGATAAGTAAATTCCCAGATTTTTTTATTGATAGAATAATAAAGATATCCAATTTGTGGCGTGGGTGAAACCCATGGCCCAAGTAAGGATCATGAGACTATTTTCTTTACAAATAGGTCATTATTGCACAAGTTTGAGAAATAAAAAGAGGATTAATGCATAAATAAATAGTAATAGCTTTGTGGTTTGTTAGGTAATCGATGGCAAACCAGCATTGTCTA
The DNA here is from genome assembly GCA_963693085.1 of Alisma plantago-aquatica. Lineage (NCBI taxonomy): Eukaryota > Viridiplantae > Streptophyta > Magnoliopsida > Alismatales > Alismataceae > Alisma > Alisma plantago-aquatica. The sequence goes on along the minus strand of OY856415.1, from coordinate 193,640,400 downwards.
TCATCCCAAAAGTAGAAGAAAGCCTAATCAAACCATGGAAGTATGCAGTAATGGTCCGCTTACTCAGATCCGACATAGGTTATATGACCTTGAGAGATAAGGTGAAGCTTCTTTGGCATATTACTGACCGCTTCAATATGTATGAACTCAACCTGGGGCATTTTTTGGTGTAGCTGTCATGCCTACATGATTACGAGAACGCTCTTATGGGCGGACCATGGAAAGTTTTTGGCTTAAATCTCCTAGTCTAGGACTGGTATCCTTCCTTCAAGATGAGAGAAGAAATCTCAGAGCTCGTGGTCTCCTGGGTTCGTGTTTTGTACCTTCCACTTCACCTTTATGTGCCCACTATCTTTGAGTATATAGGATTGGCCCTTGGCAGGCTAATAAAAGTTGACACGCACATGATGAACAGATCAAGAAGCAAGTTTTCCAGACCCACTCTGGAACTGGACACAACTAGGTTGTTCCACCCTTATATTCTCATCAATAGAGTTGAATACAAAGTTATCTATGAGGGTTCCCCTTGTACTTGTGCTCACTGTGGGGAAAAGGGACATACATCAAAAGAGTGTCATTATGACCATGAGATGAGAATGCAAGCCACAGATCTGGTGCAGGAGTAGAATGTGACACATGGAGTAGATGTTACTAGTGTTCAAAATGCCTGGCAAACCCAGAAACGGAGAGGAAACAGATGAAGGTACCAGGAAGATACTGAACAACCCACAAATCAGATCAGTAAGAATTGTTTTGCTAATCTGGAAATGGAGAAGCAACACATGGAGCACAACTAGATAATTAGGTTCATCCTGACATTGAAAATGCCCCAGATTTCTTCATAAGATATGAGAAGATATGGAAGAAAAAGAAAGCTAGTGTCCAAGAACAAGCAACCAATGAAACCAGAGTATCACTGGGTGACGTATCGAATAAGTAGACAGAAAAGGATGCCCCGAAGATGCAAAAGAAGCTTGCCCATATTGTTGTTAACCTTGGAGTGGATGAGGTTCTAGAGGTGATCAACATGGACATCATAAATAGCCCAACCAATAACATAGCCATAGCCAATGCAAACACGGAGGAGGATGTGCCTGAACTCTTAAAAGAAAGCAACGAAGTCCTAGCAACTTTGCTGACCTATGAGGGGAGAAAATCCAAAGCACATGGGACCAAAATGAAACGAAAAGGGAAAATACGAAGTACCCCTGTTGAACCTATTAGAAGAAGCCCTCGAAGTATAGAGAAAGAGGTAGGGACCATAGCACGTGAATGCGGTACTAACACCAACATTGACACCGAATAAACAGTGATGGAGGATGAAGAGGAAGAAAGTCCATCAAGAAAGCATCTTACTTAGAAAACAATGCGAATTAATTTGTGGACGCCTGATCTGTTGAGATTTTTCTTTTTATAGAATGCACAAGGATTATGTGGTTTTATGTGTAACAAAAAATAGAAATATGATATAATACATAAGTTTCCAAAAGAAAATAAGATATGTGGTGCTTTAGATAATTAATAGAGTAATTATCTAACCTAGATTGGAAACACAATTTTTGAGGTATTGAATAAGAATATCCCAGTCTAAATTTTAGTATACTTGAAGATAATGACAACTACGATTATTCTATAACTTGAGAGAAAAGGACTTTCCATGTGGTGTGGATAATTAATTTAGGATATAATAAAATAAAAAGTTTTGACTATGAAGGTTTTCTCAATAAATCCCACAAATTAGATAAAGGTTGGGAAAGACATTGGTTAGTTTTTCTCCTAGCTTCATAGAAAAAGGATGTTCCTATAAGCATAGAAAATCATGAAGGATAAGGGGCCTACTTGTAATAGGTAAATATTATTCCCTTATTTGAAGAGAGATAAAAAGGATATCTAGAAGAATGTTTTTGACACCAAACCTAGATAGATGAGAGATTAAAGATTATAACAAACATATCAAAATTTGGGATAAATTGGAGTAAGTATGAGAGAGGTATGGATTTTGCAAGTTTTCCTAAAGTGGATAGCTATTAAATGAGTGTGACATCTATCACATTTAATGTGATTCGAGAATTTAGGCATGACACTCTTTTATGAGCATATTTTGATGGCTGTCTAATCCAAAGATCAACAAAAGCCAATATGCCTTCTTCCTCTAGCCCACTTTGGAAACTTGGTGTATAGATCCTTTCGGTAAGTTGGTTTCTTTATCTCTCTCTAATTGATAATCTTGGCTGAAACCACTCACTTTAGATCTGGGATACGAATCCACACATTCCTATCCCCTTTTTTCCACTATTTTTGTGTGAGTTTAAGATTTCCCAAATTCCTTGTAGGAGTAGGAACTCCATTAAAACCTCTAGAACTCCTCTCACTATATCACATGTATATAAGACCCATACGAGTCTCGCAAAACCTTAACCAGGGTTTCATAAGGATCAATCCCCTCTAGAACACATGGTGTACCAAGGTGAGATGTTATTCCCTAGGCTTTCTTATTCCCTATTTCTAGACTCAGGGGCTGCTCGTAGGGCGACAATCCTGAGCACCGATGGATGTGGTAAGGGCTCCATGAGTTTGCCCATGATTGGTGGATCCCTTGGAACCATCTCCTGGGTTTTTAATTAATGTAGGCAGGAGTCATCTTGTGGATTGACCAAACCATGGAACCATAGTGGTAAAGTGGCATGAGTTGAAGGTTGAAGATGAGAACATGTGATGTTACATTTGTGCCCCCGACTGTGAAATAGTAAGGTGAGGGTTAAACCTGTCATTTATCTTATCTTTAAGTCGTAGCCATGTGGGACAGATGGGTCTGGCTCGCCCTGATGGCACAGGATATTGTCTCAGTCTGACTTTGTGGCCAACATGGATGTTGAGCTGGCCACTGATGTGGCCTCTCCTGATTGGCCTAGATTGAATAATATTTAATAAATCATAACTTGTTACTGGTATCTCAGGTCAAGACAAATTTTTATATGAGAAAAATCTAAAGAGAATATTGCATACACTAATTATGCCTCTAGTTTCAAAAGTACTTTGTGTACATGATTAATAATTAGTTAATAAGCAAACCCTAAAACTGAGTATTAAAATGTTGAATACATGCAAAATGTTTATTTATCATTCAATCTTATATTGTTGAAGACAATGGGAATATAAGATGATGATGATAATAATCACAAATAATTAGGGTTTCTAAAGTGAATAACCATATATAATATGAATTAAGGTTTTTGAAATCGAAGATCATAAAATGTGATAATCTTAATGAACTTCATTTGATCTAATTGTTCATAATGAAAGGATATGATGATTATAATAATTAGGGTTTTACCAAATGTTTAATATGTGATGGAATTGGGGTTTTTACCCTTATTCCTTATCCAAAACTGAGAAAACCCTAAACCCTATATTAGAACCCGAGTAGGGTTTAACTTGAATAATATGATAGTGACACTTTACGATATACATAGATGCATATTAAATGATGATTGCTTGGATTCATATTTGCTTGCTTGATTAGATGATATGCTTAAAGTACATAAAGTATGATTGCATGATTTTCATGGATCTCCATTGATGTACATGGTTACAATTATGAATACTCGCATGTATCGACTACAGGAGATTGCCAATGGTTTCTCAAAGATAGATGAAAATAACCCATTGGATGTTTATTTACATTTTATTCAATTATAATGCCATTATGAGTATCGCATAAAGAAAGATATCATATTTTGAACCCTAGATGACATGTATCAAGGGATGATGCACACGATCCCTGGAAGGGACAATGATCACGCCCAAGATAAGCACATAATAGGATATAAAAGGAAAATTCCACTTCTTGTTGCAAGTAATTAATTGATTATATCTTGTTATATACTTGCACATGTTTTCATGCACCCCACATACAAAGTATATCAATATACTTATCCATGTTTTGTTCACACCATTTAGGTATATGTGAACATATCAAGACATGATGAACCAAATGAAATCAACTGAGGACATTAAAGCTGAGTAAAGGAGGATGAGTTAGATACTTCTTCTCATATGTAATAGATCTCATGTTATGAATTCATGTAACTATCTGGAGGAGCATCATTTAATATCATGTAAACAATATTTGTGAAATAGTGAAAATATGCTATAATTTGTTATTTGGTTAAATATGGATCTTGAAAATTTTAGGTAATGGCTCTTAACTTTAAAGTCCTTTCTTAATTATAGGACGTTGAAAAGTGAGGTCGTTACAGAAATGGTCCGTGGAGAATCCTTTACCGAAGCCTGGTTCCACTTCAAAGAAATCCTCCATCAATCATACACCATGATGTTATACATGTGCAGTTAGTTTGAGACATTCTACCCAGGTGTTGACAAAGACACCAAAAAGTTTTTTGATTCGTCATCTTGTGGAAACTTCATGTTCCAATACTATGATATCACTTGGGGACTTGTGAGATGTGGTGATAAAACAAGTCTCTATTATGGAAGAGGACATGTTTGTGTTCTCAAGGTTTCTTAGGCTAAGGATAGTTTTGATCTAATGTTGATTGTCAAGTCCTTGAAGAAACTAACCTTAAAACAAGACTACCTTGAAACCTCTTTCAATGCTTATGAGCAGAGAGGGTAGCCACATCCACTTCAGTAGCAAGTGAAGACAAGACATATTTTCTATGAAGAATGCATGGCAAATGACCAAATTATCTTGGGATGGCAGTTTCTATTTGACATCATGGTGAATAACTCACAATCCCAAGGTGATTACAATCAGTTGGATGATTTGAAATCCATCCATGACATTCCTGAACATGGCTACTACATTTCCAACCAAGGCAGAATTCATCTAGGATTCTAGTATAGAAATCCAAAAGGTGGAGAGAATGCTTCTTAGTTGAGGTCCTTACAAGTGAACAAAAAATTTCTAAGTTGTCTATGTTTCCAGAATTACCAACAATAGAATTTAATAAACCAAGGAAACTATAAGAAAGGAAACTACATGAACAACAACAAGTGTTAAAACAAAGCACACTAATTTCAAAACCCAAATCAAGAGCAAAAAAAAGTAGATCAACTTGGGTGTAAGGAGTAGGACCTGAGAGATGATCCACTCCCTACTTAATTTGAGAATAAACACATATATCAAAACATACATTCAAGCATGCTCGAATAGACATAATTTTTTTTCTCAAATGATGATATACAAAAATAGACCAAAGTATACCAGAAGAATAAAAATACATGACTATATTCAATTTTTCAAAAGTACATTGTCATCTCCGATATAGGAGCTAAATGAAAGTTACAACATAAGTATCTAATAGCGGGATATCTGACTATCTCAAGTCTGTCTCCCAAGAGTTTTACTGTAATACCTGGGCCCACTACCCAAGGCTCTAGTAGAGTTTCAGGAATGACGATTGGCCTCACAGACCCCCACTAGCCTTAACTGCACGCATTATCATCACTCACGTGCAAGCCAAGATCAACTTCCCAGCTGGTCACCCATCCTAGTACTACTCCAAGCTGAGCACGCTTAACTATGGAGTTCTTTAGTGATGGGCTCCCGGAAAAGGAGGTGCACCTTGGTAATATGGGTAGTTTAATCAATTCTTTTAAGATCATGTTATCTTGGGCCTCAAATCCTGGGACGTTACAATCTCCCCCACTTAGACTCTTGACGTCCTCATCAAGGCTCAACTATATGGCCTCATAATATTTCCCCATTTCAGTGCAGACCCAGAATGGCCCATGGACACCCCATCTCCCAATCATGGAATACCAGCGCAAGGGTGGCTACGTCACCATGGACAACCCTTTCCTACATACCTGGATTGTACGGCTCAAAACTGGCATGCCACATGCCCATGTGGGCCCCACCTACTGGAGGGGTTATGGCTCTGATACCATTTGTAACGCCCAGTCCCACTGCCCAAGGATCTAGTAGAGTTTCAGGAATGACGACTGGCCCAACAGACCACCACTAGCCTTAACTGCATGCATTATTATCACTCACACGCAAGCCAGGATCAACTTCCTGACTGGTCACCCATCCTAGTACTACTCCAAGTTGAGCACAACTCAAGACTGGCATGCCACATGCCCATGTGGGCCCCACCTACTGGAAGGGTTATGGCTCTGATACCATTTGTAACGCCCAAGCTCACTTCCCAAGGCTCTAGTAGAGTTTCAGGAATGACGACTGACCCACAGACCACCACTAGCCTTAACTGCACACATTATTATCACTCACACGCAAGCTAGATTCAACTTTCCAACTGGTCACCCATCCTAGTACTACTCCAAACTGAGCACGCTTAACTATGGAGTTCTTTAGTGATGGGCTCCCAGAAAAGGAGGTGCACCTTGGTGATATGGGTAGTCCAATCATTCCTTTTAAGATCATGTTATCTTAGGCCTCAAATCCTGGGACGTTACATTCACCGAGAAGGTCCATGTCACTATGTCCAATCTTCCAAGTCCTACACCTGGGGTTGGAAGCATACCCCATCAAGAGGAGAAAAGTAGATACATTAATAAAACATTGGTATGTGCATACTAAATTGGGTATTGAGCAATATTATGAAATAAAGGAAGTCAAATAATTAAGGTTTCCCATGGAAAAGGAAAGGACTACCCAACTGGGAGTAAAAAAATATGAGTTTCAAAATATATTAAACAAGATAATACTTACCATAAAATAAAACATACAGATTGTGCCACACATGCACATATAAATCTTGGGCACAAAACCCATCACAATTATAACAACCTGCATGCATGTGAGATAAGCATATCATTAGAATAATATAAATAACAATGGTGGACAAGGCTCACAACCTTGAAACCTGATAGAGTATGGCACACAACCACCTCCCCAGTATACATAAAAGTGGGCACAAAACTAGGTATGGGAAACACAACCTCCATCCCCGAAGATATAACATGGGCACACAACCCAAAAACCAATGTAATTACACTACTCTAGTGTTACTGAATCACATAAAATGTTAAATGTAGAGGCAAGTATAAATTTCAATATTTTATAAAATAAATGAATTTTCCATAAAAAAAGTGGACAAAATAAACATTATTCACATAAATGGCAAAATTAGGGTTTCAACAAGAATAGAGATACAAGTTAGAGTAAAAAAATCCAACAAAATAGGATGACCTTTGGATCATAACCAAGTAAAATGTTTCACATGGAATAAATTCTCAGAAGAGAGAGATTGTGTATGCTAGTATGTCAAGAGAGTGAGAAACTAGGTTTGTTGATCAAAGAGAATAATATGAGATGTAAACATACATTAAGAGACAAAATAGATTTATTGGTCAACAAGGATAATAGGGGATGCAAACATGCATTAAGAGAGGAAATAGATTTATTGCTCAATAAGGATAATAGGGGATGCAAATATACATTAGAAGGGAGGAAATTAGAAATGTCTCAATATAGAAATAATATGGAATGCAATCATACTTTACATGAAGTCTACCTATGTCCAAGGTCAAAACCCTAATTCTATCTCAGTCCACAAGCAACCTATTAAATGCATATATGAGATTAGGGTTAGGTTTACATTAATTGTACAAACCCTAAAAGTTGCATTTTAATTAATAATTATTTAGGTTATAAAAACTATACTATCTTGTAGATTATATATTTTTGAGTTTGTAGCAGATTTTACTTTATTTTCTAACCTATATATTATTAATTATGAATTTTAGAAAGTCTAACCAATTGTATAAATTTGTAAAAATCATACATTTATTATATTGAAATTAGGAGATGAATCTAGTAAAGTTAAGTAGAGAACAATATTAGAGTTAAAACATGTTTTTTTTAACTCAGTATGAATTATTTAAGTTTTTTTTATAAATCTAAGCCAATGAAAAACTCAAGAAAAACCACATCAACTAATAAATTGAAATCCTGGACGTGTCCAGCTGTCATGGACCAATGACAATTGGCAAACTACCTATGTGGTCCATAATGTATCAGTGCACAAATAACACAAAAATTAGAGTGAAAAGACAGTTTTGCCCATGGAATTATGCCACATAGAAACAATAAACCCAAGGGTAGTGAAATAAAGTACTAGCAACCTTTGTTGCTTCATGGTGACAACTACTCGCCACGTGATGGATGGAAAAACCTAGGATCAAGGGTCTGTCTCATGTTGTATTTCTATTCAAGAAGATGGCACTGTTGGGCTCTTGACATCAACCCGAATCATTGAGCCTAAACACACATCATCGGGGTAGCTAGAGCCCCAAAAATCTCCCTACCACCATGAGTAGAAATCAGAAGAAGGTTGTAGGTGGTGAAAATAAGAAATCAAATGAGTAAGTCATGCACCACTGGTGGCAAACCATAAATTGAAGTCAGACAATGAGAATGTATGAGAAAACCAAGTTAAAATCACCTAAACTTGCCTCTGAGATCCACGACCTAACATACAAGATTCAAAATTGGGGATTTAGTACTCACCACATCTCCTACCCTGAAAAAGGTCTGCAAGGATCTATGGAAATTCTAGGAAATGAATTTGGGTCTTGAAAGGGGCACTGGGGCGTCAAAACCTTCGCCAAGAATCCAAGGAGTCCTGATGAATCAAATCAAGTAGAGGTGGTATACTAGGCAGACGATGGAGCCAAACAGTACCATAAAAAAGGTCTCAGAGGGTCTAGAAGAGGTACCACAATGGTAAAATAGAGGTACAGTGCCATAGTATCATAACAAGAAGAATAGGTGGAGCAGAACAGGGGAGGAATACAGGAGAGGGAAACTAGGGTTAGTGAGAACCATTCCGAGCACAAGGCCTATATATACCAGGGTTCACCAAGTTTCTTGTGATAAGAGGAATGTGAGGGAAAAGGAAAGTTAGATAGAAGAGGGAAAGTGAGGGAGAAAAATGGGCAAAGAAAATTGGGATGTTCACGGTGTGTACATGAGTAAACGGTCCACAAACTGGAGGTAGGAGATAAAATTGAACCCGTCTGATCTAAATTCAAGGGTTGGATCTCAAGCCATATAAGAAAATGAGGTGGGTCAGCAAAACCTTAGTGTGAATGCATAAAACCTTGTGTAACACATGTAAAATTGGAGCTTAGGTAAAAACGTAATATTAAGCATATATGGGTAGTTTTAATAATTATTCTTTCCTCTTTCAAGTGGGTTAGCTACCAAATACCAATTAAGATGAAACTTCACAGATAGGCTAAATAAGACCCAAAGAATCCAATTTTAGTAGTATATTTTGCTTTAAGACTTCCTTCTATCAATGCTAATACAATTATTACTTCATTATTTATCATTACATATTTACATGTATCATCAACATTTATTATTTCAAGTCATTTTATCTTTATTTCATTTTCAAACAAGTTATCACATATTATTATGCACAAATTTCCTTATTTTACTTATTTACTCCATTTATTCAATATTATTCTTATTTATGGACATGGGAATTCACATTTTTGTCCCTATACATGTGTTAAGCACATTGTGCCACTTATTAAACATATTTTATCTATTATTTGCATATTAGTTGGAAAATGAAATATATGTGACATATTTAATAAATTTTCCCACATGTTTACACATGATTAAGTTGTTATGTTAATATGAGAGGATTATGATATGTGATGTTTATTGTAGAAGTTATTGTCACATAGTATGTCACATGCATTCACAACGTTCATTAAGGCATAACTATTATCCTTGTTTAACCAATTCTAAAGAACCAAGTATACCAAATCTCTTATCCACAAAATTGGGTTTATAGAGTCAAAAAGCTAGTTTGGGTATGTTAAATTGGGAGTCCACCTTCTCCTAAACAAGATAAGTTTGTAACAATTGAAAAGATCTTGCAATCTCAATAATCAATGTGGAATAATCAATTGGCTTAAAACAAATGAATAGTTGAAAATGAATAGTTTCAAATGGCTCAACCTTCTACTAGTCTACGCCCATGTGCCTGTTCTATCGACAGATAGCCCGAGAACAACCTCAAGCATCAAGAATAGTTGAAGGATGTTTCCAAGTATTCAGTGAAAGTTTTATTAGAACCCCACCTACACCTACAACCCCTATGGTGGCTATTAAAGACGATGATAACTTTGTGTTAGTTCCATAGATATGAATACCAAATGTAGGAGACTAGGGTGGAACTGGATTCATGGATACTAGGAAGGATAAAAAAGATGGTTTAGTGACTCCATCTATTTTAGTTGATCCACCTATTGTAATATACATACCACACCCTCCCTATCAAAACCCCCTAGAGAAACTAAGCTTAGATGCCCAATTTATGAAGATCAAGAGATATGATGAAGATTCATGTTTACATCCCAATTATGGTTGCTTTAGTTGAAATACTAGCATAGTCTAGATATTTGAAGATGTTCCTAACAAGAAAATGCATTACAGCGGAGTACAAAACAATAAAATTGGCTTGTACACATTGGATATCCCCAAAAGTAGAAAGATCCTAGTTCGTTTGGCATCAAATGCTACATTTAGGACAATACTTGCAAGAAGGGATGAAACAACATAGGGTGTATCATCTCTATAACAATCATCAACTTATGATAGAGACTGGGGTTCATAGAGTTACTACCACAACCATGAAGATTCATCTTGTAAATTTCCACATGAAAAAACCCATGGGTATCATTGAAGATGTCTCAATCAGAGTTGGAAAGGATCTTATGTGATATGTGATGTTGTTGTTATGAACATCAAGGAAGACCTCTGGTACCTCCTCTTCTTTGGATGACCTTCCTATCTATAACATGTGCCTTAATAGATGAGGAGTCTGGAACCTTGTTTCTAAGATTGAGCAAGGAGACATTAGAATTTAGAGTCTTTGACCGTCTAAAAGGACCAAACATTCATGAAGAAATTTTCTTACTATACTAGTTAGAGAATATATCTCAACTCAAGCAAGAAAACCCAAACCTTGATGATCTACTCGAGATGTCCCTTTTCGATTTGAAGTAGCTGAGTGAGACAATCCCCAAGTTGAATAATGGCTACTACATGTCAACACTTTTGAGGAGGACCCATTGGCTAAATTTGAATAACTTAAAGTTATATATGTTGTTGAAGAACAAAAAAACAACCCGTAACCCCCCCAAGATGAATCCCTTTTCCTAAGGTCTAAAGTATGTATTCCTTGATGACTTTGAAGTTTCCCCATAATAATAAATGCTAATATTACTAAAAAAAGGAAAACAAGCTATTGACGTAGTTGAGAAAAAGTCAAAGAGCCTTAGGTTACAAGATGAATGACCACACAAGAGTTATTCAATCTATTTGCATGCATAAAATTCCTATATTTGAAGACTATAAGACTTCTAGAGACCCAAAAAGGAAGCTAAATTACAACATGAAAGAAGTGGTTTGCCTTGGGGTTATCAAACTACTTTATGCTGGAATCATCTACCTCATATTTGAGTCTCTAAGGGTGAGTCCCATTCAATAAGTTCCAAAGAAAGGGGTCACTACAATGGTGCTTAAAGAAAAAATGAGTTGATCCCACTCACATAGTTATAGGTTGGAGAATTGCGTCAACTATAGGAAGATGAATAAGGCCACCCGTAAAGACCACTTCCCTCTTCCCTTGATCAAGTTCTAGAATGTTTGGTCCACTAGGAATTCTTCTGTTATCTTGATGGTTATTTATTTCCTATCATAATCTTATTCATCTAGATTTCAAGAGTAGACCACATTTATTTTCCCCTTTAAAACATACACCTTGAGGAGGATGCCATTCGAGTTGTGCAATGCACTCGCCACCTTGCAACAATGCATGGAATCTATCTTCTCAAGATTGATAGAGATAACTAAGTAAGTATTGATGGATAACTTATCCATATATGTAAATTCTTATGATTCGTGTCTCCATAATATTATTGTAGTTCTAGCCCAATATAAAAAACTCATTTAGTTGTCATTTGGGGAAAATGTAACTGTATGATAAGAGAGGGCATAATACTTGGTCATTGAGTGAATAGTAAGGGAATTGAAATGGATGAAACAAAGATCAAGGTTAGTGCCAAATTAGATCCACTATATATAGTCAGTAAGTCATTGCCTTTTTAGTCCATGTATGATTCTATCAATGCTTCATCAAGGACTTATCAAAGATTATAAAACCCCTCACCATTCTGATCCTTAAAGACTCATACTGTCACTCTGAATCATCTTGTATGGAGAGTTCTAAAGACCTAAACGTGTCTCTTATTTCTACCCCCATACTCCATGCACCAGATTGATTTATTCCATTTAAAATCACGTGTGACACTATTGAATAAGCTATAAGTGTAGTTCTGAGGAATGTCAAAAAGAAGCATCATGTCATTTGCTATGCTAGAAGACACTACATGACACAGATAAATTAAGCAAGAATTGGAAAGGAGCTTCTAGCCATTGTCTACACCTTTGACAAACCAAGCTCCTATCTGATTGGATCAGAAGTAATAGTCTACACCTACCATGCTACTATCATGTACTTAATGTTGAAGAAGGAGGCAAAGCCCAAACTTATCAAATCAATCTTATTACTACGATAGTTTGATCAAGAAATAAATGAGAAAGGGGAAGTGAGAGCATTGTTTACAATCATCTCATCTAATTTCACATCCAAGATAGTGGCCAAGTCCCTATAAATGACTCATTTCCAGATGACCACCTATTGAAGGTAGACACATTCTTAACATAATATTTTGATTTCATGAACTACCTTTCTATGGGATTGCTTCATCTAGATTGCATCGGGAATGAAAATAAGAAGTTCATGTCTGACATCCTTCATTATTATTGTCATGAGAGTTATCTATTATGGTTGGGTTCAGATGACCTTTACTATTATTGCATCTCTAATGAAGAAGCTACTCTCATTTTGGAGCACTACATTTTATCTGTATTGGGGGCCATATGATCTCCAAAAAGACTTTCATCAAAGTCCTTCTATGTGGATTCTTATGGCCCTCTATTTTTATGTATACTCACATCTCTGCTGAGTCCTATGACCAATGGCAGACATCCAATACTATTTCCAAGAGGGATGAGATTACACTCAATTTTTTTGCAAGAAGTTGCGATCTTTGATGTTTGGGGTGTGGACTACATGAGTCCATCCTTTAATCTTATGGTTTCTCCTACATTCCAGTCAATGTTGATAATATTTCCAAGTAGATTGAAGTCATCGCCACCATTTTCAGTGACTCCAAGCCAATTATCAAACTTCTCAAGGACAATATCATTTTACACTTTAGATTCCCTCACACTGTCATATTTGGTGGATGATCTTATTTCCTTAAGTGCAACTTTGAAGTGCTCCTTTACAAGTATGGTGTATCCCATCTTATGGATACTCTATATCATCCTTAGACGAGTGTCTAGGCGGTGGTTTCCAACCAAAAAATCAAATGCATTCTTTAAAAAATAGTTTGTAGGACAAGATGTGATTGAGCTCATAAGATGAGTGACACATCTTGGGCCTAAAAAACTGCTTACAAGACCCTACTAGGCACCACACCCTAAACTATTTTATAGGAATTCTTGTGACGTACCAATTGATATTGTACAAATGGCTTGGTGGGCAATTAAACTACTCAATTTTGATATCCATGTTGCCAAATACAACTAACTACTCCAACTATAAGAACTAGAAGAGCTAAGCCTGACATCATATGAGATTGCACACATATATAAAAAGCACACTAAAATGTGACATGATGGCCATGTAACGAACCAGAACTTAAAATATTACCCTATTCCATGTTTAGAAATCTAGTAAGACTGATTTCCTAGATATGACCCAAACAAGGATAAGAATGAACACATATTTACATAATAATCTAATTATGTGCCAATATGTAAATAAAATCATGAAACATGTTACATACATTTTCTTTACTGACATGATGACTAAATAAAAATGAATAATCTACTTTGGAGTAGCAAATGGTAATTTTATATTAATATTGTCATATAATTTATTAAAGTGGAATAAATAAACTAAAGATGTTGATTGTGTATAAGATGAATTTTCATTCATAATAAATGTATACAACTCATTTTGTAACAAGGTGATATCAACATGAATTAATTAAGTGTGATTTAATGTTTTGATAAATACAAGGATAATGTGTCAAAATTCATAGTAGTGGCATAAATCATAAAATAAAATCTCAAAATTAAAATATAATGATAAAAATGTGTTTCTTGGGTGCCAATCAACTTGGCTTCCAAGTTTCACATTATTTGCACAATAATAACTATCTTAATTCTATTTGGAAAAGAAAACATGATATGAGCCAAAAGTATTAAATAAATTATTTAAAAGTCTAAAAATGTGAAAATAAACCTAAAAATCCAAATCCACATACCAAGATTATCATGTGTGTGAATTTGCATCTCATTTGGATAATCTTAAATACTCTAGTGTAGTTTAGGAGAGAATGTACATATAAGCCCAAAATATTAAATAACATGTTAAATAACTCAAAAAGGAGAAATTAATTATAGAATCATGTTACTTGTTCTTAGGTTTGCTTATGGGCCAATTTCCACATCTTTGAGGAGTTTCTATATGCCTCAAATTCATTAAGTAAAGATAATGTATGAGATAATCTACCTCCCAGAGCCCTAGAACAAGATCACACCTACAAATATGCATACCCCTCCCATCGTTGGACTTCACATAAGTGTTCACTTGCTTCAATTTCACCCAAGATTTCACCTTGTGTCATTGCAAGCCTGTGAGTTGGAGAGCAACACTAAAAGCTTGTTCTTCCTCCTCGCATCATGTCGATCAAAATTGACATCTGGGTAAGATTCAGTGAGAGTTCTTCGTCTTCGTGCGATTAGTTTCGTATATTGTCACCCCACTTGAATCCCCTAAAATCCAACCATGGACTTGCCTATAAGTTTGCAACCATGGCAAGGAGGTTCAAGGTAGGGGATAATCATTGTGATTTCTCAACTTTGCGCCTCACTCTCCTTTCTTTTCTTTTTCTCGCCAAGTGCAATTTTCTAATTTCACCTCATGTTTTAATAATAACCACGAATTTGATTATATAATTCATGGATGATAATTCCATTTCACACTATAAAGTCTAGATAATTGATATAAGGGAAAACGGGTCATTTGCAAATTAGTTTAGATAATAAATCAATAATTAGCGTGAATCTTGTAAAAAATCATATCTTTTATTGGAAGCTCCAAAACTTATAAAAAATATGTTATAGAATCCTTAAAATTTTCTCTATCTTATGGTATAATTCTTCACCTAATTCCAAAGTTTTAAAAACTTGGTTTTTAGGGTTTAATAGTACACATTCACTTAATAGTAATTGAAGAAAGATTTTAATGGGTAAAAATTGGATCCTAGATAAAATCCATTATCAGTATCCTTGTACCCACTTTCTAGACTAAAATCATGAGTTAATCTAGTTTTGCCGAAGGTTTGGATTTTTAGGGTTTCACCTAATATAAACATGAAACCCTAGTTGATGGATCATATATCATTTTTAGGTTTGAGTTGACTCTAGAATTGGAAGATTAGTACTTGATCTTTGACTTAACACTCAAGTCAAGGTATGTTTGCATCTCATATAATTCTCTTTGAGCAATACACCTAGTTTCTCACTCTCTTGACATACTGGCCTACACAATCTCTCTCTTTTGAAAATTTATTCCATGTGAAACATTCTAATTGATTATGATCCAATCATCATCCTATTTTGTTGGACTTCCTTTTGAAATCTAATGTGTGCCTTTATTCTTGATGAAACCCTAATTTTTCCACTTATGTGGTTGATGTTTATTTTTTTCCATTTTATGATGGAAACATTGTTTATTCTATAAAAGACTAAACTTTATACTTTCCTCCACATTTATTGCATGTTATGTGTGTCAGTAGCACTAGAGTAGTGTAATTACTTTGGTTTTCAGGTTGTGTGCCCATGTTATATTTTTGGGATGGAGGTTGTGTTCCCTACACCCAAATTCTGTGCCCACTTTTATATTTGTTGGGAAGATGGTTGTGTGCCATACTCTATCAGGTTTCAAGGTTGTGAGCCTTGTCCACCATTGTTATTTATATTGTTCTAGTGCTATGTTTATCTCACATGCATGCATGTGATGATTCTTGTAATGGGTTTTGTGCCCAAAAATGGATATGTGCTTTTGTGGCATGACTTTTATATTGATTTAATTGGAAGTATTTTCCTTGTTTAACATCTTTTAGAAATTCATATTCTTTTATTCCCAGTTGGGTATCACTTTCCTTTTCCTTTTGGAATCAATTCTTATTTTATGTCCTTTATTTTATAACATTGCTCAATACTTGATTTAGTATGTACATACCAATGTTTTGTTGATGTATCTACCTTTCTCCTGGGGTACACCTCCAACCACAGGTGTAGGTCAAGGAGAAGATAACCAAGTTGATCAGGACCTCATCGCATTTAACTAAAACCTTCTGGGAGAAATTTTGGAGTGGTTAGGTGACCCTCATCCGATCCTTTAGTTTAGTTTGTTTTCATATGTATCACTCTACGTAGTGAAGTTTTGAGACAATATCAAGATATGTAATAGTTAGATATTTTTGTTTCTACTGCTACATTTAGTTACTTTAATCATACTTTTGAATAGAATGGATTACCATCCCTTTACAAAACATTTATAGTGGTATTTGTTATATGGGATGTTTCCTTTTTATTTAATTAATTAGGGAGTGGATTCCCTATCATGCCCTCTCCTTACAAAAATGGCTTCAGATCCAGTGGTTGTCAGTTATATAACTATTTGAATCTTGTCTCCCTTAAGATGTTTACCTTTTTTATAGGTTTCTTATGCCTAGTACCCTTGCCTTGTGCAACAAAACCTAATGGTGGGATATAACTCATTTGTTGACAACCTAGTTGGTTATGAGACACCCCAGAATCCTAAATACAGAGTTCTGAGGATGGATCCTCACTTTACCACTCTAGTATCTCAAGTAACCCTCTAACTAGAAGTCAGTCATCAATGGGTCAGGATACCCCTACCTCTATTGATGCTGATGTGGGTGTAGCCATCTCTCTTGAATAAGAGTTGGTTTTGTTCTGACAGTCATCTACACTGCTACCCTAAAGAAGAAGGAAGATAAATTTTACAATCTGAAACAAGGTTCTCTGTCTATCTCTGCTTATGTGTAAAATTTTATGTTGCTTGAACGTTATGCTTCTAGATTGACTGAGGATCGTAGGGATGACCTATTCTTGCAAGGACTCAACTACAATGTGGGTCATTCTCTTATCCCACAAATTCCCCCAACTTTTCCAAAAATGGTTGATAAAGATTTAGCTATTGAGTCTTATCCAGGATACCAACCTAAGGAACATGACAAGAAGAAGGAGTTCTTAGGTGATGATTAGAAAATGGACAAGTGTTCTAAGTGTAAGGGTTATCATACTCATGGGAAGTGTTCTCACAATGGAAATCAAGATAGACATTGACCTGGATCTCAAATTATATGTCATCATTGAAACGAGCCTGGTCATATCCAACCTAGATTCCCCCAGCTTCGTGATGGACATGCACTAGTACAACAACAACAACAACCTCAGGCACCTCCTCAGAATAATGGCAATAATAATGGAGGAAGACCAGTTGAGAGACGTTATAGAAGAATCTTTGCTTTGGATGGCCAAGGAGTTAGTGAAGAATATCATGTTGAAGGTAACCCATAATCTCTTAGTTATACTTCAAAATTTGTTTTCTATTTTCCATAGTACCTTGAACATGAAAGTGATGAATTGTATGAGTTTTAGAAATACTATTCTTTGAACCTATAGTGTTGTTTAATTTATAAGGTAAAACCTTTTGAAGGGGTGGACTATATGTGTTTGTTTATGTTGGGATGATTAGATTTTGAGAACAAAATCATCTAAAGCGGTGGAGTGTTGTTATGAACCAAACATAAAATCTTACCCTATTCCATGTTTAGTAATCTAGTAAGATTGGTTTCTTAGATATGTCCCAAATTGGTTTCTTAGATATGTCCCAAACAAGGATATGAATTAACACATATTTACATAATAATTTAATTATGTGCTGAAATGTAAATAAAATCATGAAATATGTTACTTACATTTTCTTTACTAACATGATGACTAAATAAAAATGAATAATTTTCTTTGGAGTAGAAAATGGTAATTTCATATTAATATTTTCATATAATTTAATTTAAATGGAATAAATAAACTAAAGATATTAATTGTGTAAAGAGTGAGTTTTCGTTCATGTATTGTAACAAGGTGACATCAATATGACTTAATTAAGTAAACATTGATTTAATATTTTGATAAATATAAGGATAATGTGTTGAAATTCATAATAGTGTCATAACTCATAAAAGGAAATCTCAAAAGTAAGATATAATAATAAAAACATGTTTCTTGGGTGCTAATTAGCTTGGTTGCCAAGTTTCACATTATTTGCACAATAATCACTATCTTAATTTTTATTTGGAAAAGAAATTAGGATATCATTGAAAATTATTAAATAAATTATAGAAGTCTCTAAATGTGGATATAAACCTCAAAATCAAAATCTACATACGAAGATTAGCCTATTTGTGAATTTTCATCTAATTTGGACAATCTTAAATACTCTAGTGTAGTTTAGGAGAGAGAATGTAGATTTAAGCCCAAAATATTAAATTACATGTTAAATAACTCCAAAGGGGAAAACGGATTATAGAATTGTGTTCCTCATGTTTAGGTTTGCTTGTGGGACAAGTTTCACATCTTTTAGGAGTTTCTAGATGCCTCAAATTCATTAAGGAAAGAGAATATATGAGATAATATTAAAGATTTAAATAACATAGTAAAAGTCCCCAAAAGAAAAAATAATGTTATAATTGGTTTTTACATGTCATATTTATGCTATGTTTGGTATGTAGTGAATGAAGGGGAGGGGAAGGGAGGGGATGTGAGGGGAGGGGAGGGGAAGGGAAGGGAGGGGAAGGGAGGAGAAGGGAGGGGACACTTATTTTAGTCTGTTTGGTTAGCATTGGGAGGGGAAGGGGAGAGAACATAAAAATAAAAAAATATGTCACTCTTTCACAAGCCATATTATCACAAAAAAAAAATGTAAAATCTTGTAGATAAAAATGTGAAAAGAAGACAATTGTTAGGAACCATCACCATAGAGGAGGGAATGATAAAAAAATAATAATTTTGGCATATTATCACGATTAGTGATCAATTTCATACTTTTATTGTTGTCGCTCCCTTTCAACGGTAATGTCTGGCTCTATGAAACTTATTATCTAATGATGTACAACATTGTTGATGCAAATAGGGTCTGACACTTCTCTTTTCATATCCATTGTGGTTATACATGTAGTTCCCTCAAAATTTACAAATTTCTCTTCATTTATTTAAGTTCCCTCCATAATTTAAGAGTTTCCTCCACTTTCCTCCACAATTCCCTCCATTTCTCTATTTTTCCATTTATTTTAATTTTCCCCTCTAAATTCTCCCTCCAAATTTCCCAACATTTTTTTTATATCCCTCCAATTGAGGTGAGAGGCTACATGCTCTTTATTTTCATTGGTTGTGATCTATACACATATTTCCTGCCATATTATTTATACTTTTCTTCCACATTTTATATTTCCCTCCAAGCTTTATAATAAATTTCTTGTCAAGTCTTTCCCCTTCCCCTTGTCTCCACTCCAATTTGGTGGGGATAAAAGTGGCTGAAAATACACTGATTCTTTCCCCTCCATTCCTCTCCATTCCCTTCCCTTCCCTTCCCTTCCCCTTCACCATGTGCAGCCAAAAAGTATAAGCCCTTCCCCTCCCCTCCATTCACCGTGTACCAAATAGGCCATTAGCCTAGTTGTAAAATTTCACCTCATTTGAAAATTAAATACACCCTCAAATAGAAATATATATTTAAAAGGTTAATTAAATAAATATTCCAATTATTACATTTGATTTTGTAATGTTTTTCTAAGATTCATTTGTCAACTGATATCTCGAATTTGTGCCGAGTTCTAACCCTAGGGACACAACTGATGGGTGGCAGATCGTCTCCTAGCCCGAGTCAGAGGGCCTGGATCGTGTGAACATAAAATTTGGCTGTGAGGCTTGGATCTTCACAAATTTCTCACCCAATTATTGACTATTTTCTGAGATTCTTCATGTTAGAAAACTGTGAGAAGATTTTACACCTAATGATCCTTTACTGACACCCTAGTTTCTAGTATTGGTGATTTGCCTAATTATGATTTTTAGCTTCTCGAAGCTTCTACGTCCCGGAGCCCTAGAATGAGATCACACCTATAGATATGCATACCCTCCCATCGTTGGACCTCACCTAAGCTTTCTCTCGCTTCATTTTCACCCAAGATTTCACCTTGTTCCATTTTGAGCCTGCAAATCAGAAAGCAACATTGGTGGCTTATTCTTCCTCCTCACATCATTGCAATCCAAATTGACACCAGGGTAAGATTCATTGAGAGTTCTTCTTCATCTTTATGCAATTAGTTCTGTATATCGTTGCCCCAACCGAAATCCCTTAAACTCCCACCATGGACTTTCTTGCTACTTTGCAGCCATGGTAGGGAGGGTTGAGGAAGGGGATAACCCTTGTGATATCCCGACTTTGCCCCTCACTCATCCTTTCTTTTCCTTTTCTCACCAAGAGAAGTTTTGTAATTTCACCTCATGTTTTAATAATAGCTACAAATTTGATTATATATCCATGGATGATAATTCCCTATCACATTATAAAGTCCTGATAATTGATATAAGGGCAAATTGGTCATTAGCAAATTAGTTTCAATAATAAATCAACAATTAATATGAATCTTGTAAAAATCATATCTTTTTATTGGAAGCCCCAAAAATTATAAAATAATGCTTTATAATCCTTGGAATTTTCTCTAACTTATGATGCAATTTCATCAACAGATTCCAAAGTTTTAAAAACATGATTTTAGGGTTTAATAATCCATATTCACTAAATAATAATTTAAAAAAGATTTTAATGGGTATAAATTGGATCATGGATTAAATCCATAATCTAGGGTTTTGCCAAAGGTTTGGAATTTTAGGGTTTTGCCTAATATAAATCATTAAACCCTAGTTGATGGATCAAATATCATATGTTTGTTTGAGTTGACTTTAGACTTGGAAGATTAGGACTTGATATATGACTTAACACTCAAGTCAAGGTATGTTTGCATCTCATATTATTCTCTTTGAGAAATAAACTTAGTTTCTAACTCTCTTGACATACTAGCCTACACAATCTCTCTCTTTTGAGAATTTTTCCATATGAAACCTTCTACTTGTTTAAGATCTAATGATCAACCTATTTTGTTGGATTTTCTTTTGAAATCTAACTTGTAATTCTTGATGAAACTCTAATTTTACCACTTATGGTGTTGATGTTTATTTTGTCCATTTTGTGATGGAAATTTTGTTTATTCTACAAAAGACTACAATTTATACTCACCTCCACATTTATGCATGTTATGTGATTCAATAGCCATAGAGTAGTATAATTACTTTGGCTTTCAGGTTGTGTGCCCATGTTATATTGTTGGGATGGAGGTTGTATTCCCCATACCTGGGTTTTGTGCCCACTTTGATATATATTGGGGAGATGGTTGTGTGCCATACTCTATCGAGTTTCAAGATTGTGAGCCTTGACTGCCATTATTATTTATATTGTTCTAGTGCTATGTTTATCTCACATGCATGTATGCGATAACTCTTGTGATAAATTTTGTGCCCAAAAATTATATGTTCTTTTTTGGCATAACTTTTATAGTGATTTAATGGCAAGTATTTGCCTTGTGTAAAATCTTTTGGAAATTCATATTCTTTTATGCCCAGTTGGGTAGCCCTTTCCCTTTCCTTTAAGAAGCCATGCTTATTTGACATCCTTTATTTTATAACATTTCTCAATACTCAATTTAATATGCACATAACTACATTTTGTTGATGTATCTACCTTTCTCCTTTGTGATGGGGTACACTTCCAACCCCAGGTGTAGGTCAAGGAGAAGATAACCAAGTTGGACCAAGACCTCATCAAGTTTAACTGAAACCTTCTGGGAGACTTTCTCGAGGTGGTTAGGTGACCCTCATTTGATCCTTTTGTTTAGTTGGTTTTCATACGTATCACCCTACATGGTGAAGTTTTGAGACAATATCAAGATCTATAATAGTTAGATAGTTTTGCTTCTACTGCTACATTTGTTACTTGAATCATATGTTTGAATAAAATGGATTGCCATACCTTTGTAAAAGAAACATATAGTGGTATTTGATATATGGAATGTTTCCTTTTTTATTTAATTTAGTATGGAGTGGATCCTCTATTGGATCCCACTCCTTATAGGCCACCTGAAGAGGATGGATCGATAGGTTGGAGATCAAGTAGTACTGCATAATTCTCATATTCAACTGTTTATAGGAAATCTTAGGATATGATGGTCTTTTCCATTCATCATAAAACATATATTACCTCATGGAGCCATCATGTTTCTAATAAAAAAGACTAGAGAATTCAAAGTCAATGGAAAACTTCTCAAACACTACTTTAAAATGGACAACAAGTAGGACAACCAAACACTTACGATCCTTCCTCCTACATATAATGATTGTTTGTCAGATGTCAAGTTGTTGAAGTTAAACAATATCACTTCTTGGAAGGCAACTTGAGTGTTACTTTCATTTCTAGATGTTTTCCATTTTACTTCAAATTTGCATCAGTTAGTTAGTACATCTCATGACAAGATCATATGTTCTAACAATTTTGATTGTAAGTGAATGACTTTAGCTACATGAGAGAAAATAGAGATCTTGTTCCAACCAATAAGGTTCTTCCCCTCCATCTATGGTTTAGTGTTTTCTCAAGGACAAGAAAATATCGAAATTTAGGGTGGAGGGTGGGTGCACATAGGGTTGTCAATGGGGAGGGTATGGGAAAGGTAAGGGCTGACCCTTACCCTTATCCACCAAGTGTGGTGGGTTAGGGTATGGGTAATTACTCATTCCACCAATATCCTTTCCCTTCACTTACCCTTACCCTCTTACACACAGGGTAAATGGGGAGGGTAAGGGTGAAGCGGGGAATTTATGTGTCTTCTAAAAATATATGTTGATTATAATAATAATGGTTTGCCTAATACATTTATATATTTAACTAAAATATCAAGATGCTCTAGAATGGCTATTACTTACTAAATATTATTTGAATCAATCTTTTAGAATATTATAACTATGGTTGGTGTTGTATTGAAAATTTAATATCAAGGCAATGGTTGTTGCATATATAAATAGGAGTAATCCTAAATTTGGTGTATGAAAAATAAGTTGACCTCTAAATTAAATGAAAAATTGTTTCACTAAAATGATATTACATGACAATACATCACAAAAACTTATTATCGTAAAATACATCTCTTATAACAATGAAAATGTTGTTGCATGCATAACAAGTGAAGAGAAAAACAAGTGATAAGATCACAACAAATATGTATAAAAGGATACATTAATGACTAGATCTTATTATTATATACTAGTGTGTCTTACAACTTCTAGTTTTATAGCATACTGATCAAATAAGTCCCAAATGAAGTATAAAATATTAGACAAAAAAGTATAAAATGGTACATAACTTGCAAAATATCTTTACTTTGTACTGTGTATCTTACACCTCCAAATTAGTGTTGTATACATGACTAAATTAGCTACATAAGAAGAAGATAAGTGCATCATG
This sequence comes from Alisma plantago-aquatica, assembly GCA_963693085.1. NCBI lineage: Eukaryota > Viridiplantae > Streptophyta > Magnoliopsida > Alismatales > Alismataceae > Alisma > Alisma plantago-aquatica. Next base: position 193,616,587 of record OY856415.1, on the reverse strand, counting down.
TATTTTATTAAATGATATCCTATTAGTTGGGTGGTCCATAGACTTAAACAACACACTGACTATACATTTAATATATTATATATAAATATTGGTTGGTAGAGGGTTAGAGGGTATGGGTAATGTCTTACCATTACCCTTACCCACTAGGGTAGTGGGTAGGTAGGTAAAGGGTAAGAAAATCATTCACCCTTCCCCTTCCCCTATAGGGTATGGTTAAAGGGTAAATGGGTTTACCCTTACCCATTGATAGCCCTAGAATCACATATTCCACTTTCCACCCACACCTATCCGTATGTAACTTGTGATCTTACCGTTTCACTTAGATAATTTTTTCACAGTAAAGTTTTTTTTCTTAGAGTAAACACATGCATTATCTGTCTGACTTAGTTTCATTTTTTTGTTGCGTCCATGCATGATGTCATCACTTAACTCCTCTTACTCAAAGAAACACCTCACACAAACCAGTTTCTAACACAAACCAAATGGTAGAAATTACCCTGTGTGAACTATGAACCTAAACATCATATTTCCATGGAAAAGATGGTAGGTATTTGCATAATTGAGAGGGATCAAATACTTTTTTCTTCTAACTGACTAGTGAAACAAATTTATGGAATGATCACTTTTTCCCTTATCATGTCACTAGTTGAGCATAATGGGACTAGGATAATAACCTAGTGCATTGAATTGTAAATCAAGATGCATGCTCATCCACCCCTCTTCAACACTTCTACTTTTCATAATTGCATGATCATCCTAGTTTTAATTGCATAATTATCTAGTCAACTGTTGGAGTCCTCACCTACCAAGGACCCATATAAGTCATGTATAGTGACTAACAATCCTTCTACTTTTCCATCTATTCCACTAATTTTCTTCCTACAAGTTTCCTTTGATGAGCATGCTTCACTTGTTCTTCTATTACAAACCTACGATGGGATTCTAATATTCATCAACCGATGATACTCCAATGTAGTTCCACCAACAAAACTCCCAAGTGCTAATTTATAGAAATCATGCAGTCCTCCACTGATGAAAAGTTTACAAAATTTAACCAATAAAGTTCCTACAAGGTCGTCTAACGATGATTGGAAGACTTCAGCCAATGTTGGTTGTGCAAACTTTGTCCACTAATGGTTAGGAAAACTTCATCCACTAGTGATTGGGAAAACTTCATCCGTGGATGGTTAGGAAGATTCCACCCATTAATGGGAATCATTTGTGTTTATGTAATGGACAAGTGTTGTAGATATCCAAACCAATGAAGAACCTACTCTTATCCACCGATGGGGTTCTTACCCTTTTTCTTTTGATGGGAACTCTGGGACTTGTGAGACCCAACATCTTTCTCCCAGAGTAGCCTCTTCAAATCTATGACATCCAATACTTAACTACAAGCCAAATTGGTTGGATTTCAAAACCCTAGTCCTCTTACATAAATGCATGGCCATGGCCTCCATAAAAAAAACCCGATCTAATGCCTCTAGGATACCAATAATGAGTGTTGCACATCCATTTTTGTTTTCCATCAGCTACTTTCATGAATGGACCAAAAGACAAGACCTTTCCCTCCAACAAGACTCCAAGATCATGAATTCAAAACAATCTAGATCTAAGATCTCTTTTGCCCATTGATCCACCATCATCCTCCACCTTCTTTGCCTCTATAGAAGAAAATCCATCCCATAAGGAAAGGAGATTGGCAACTTTATTCTAATACCAAAGAAAGGTTTCTCCACAAGGAAAGGAGATTGTCAACTTCATTCTAAGACTGAATAAAGGTTTCTTCACACCATGGCTTTGGCTCCATTTTATATTATGATGATGGCTCCATTTTCCATGAGAGAGGATTCCTCTTTCTAGTGTGGGAGGAGTAGACCCACTACCTAATTTTCCTATTTTCTACTTCTATTATGCATACATGAGAACCACTTGTTTTGAGAAAATGTTTTATTGCTTGCTTGGCCAATTGTTTTGCATATTAATGGGATCTTGAATGTAGATAACTTCAAACTTAAGATCTTGGATATCATTTTATTTGTACTAAACCCTTAATGAGAACTTAAAATAGGTGTTTTTTGAGGCAATAGGTAAATGATGTCTAAGTAACACAATGAAGATCATAGAATAATATTTATCCAATTTTAATCCTAATACAAAAAGTGATATAATAACATATTTCTAGATATGCAATGTTTGTACTTATTATGATTTACTGTGAGAGTGAATGATGGGTTTGTTCATAAGTTGCAATCTATCCACACAAATCCTAAACTCATGACTGCTCTGGTGAACCGTTATGATATCAGTAGCAACACATGTAGGATCCCATGTTTTGAGATCAATGTCACACTTTAGGACATGATACTTGTTCTAGGTCTTAGGGTAGATGGGGCTCTAGTCATATCTACATATCCTTTAGACCAAATGAGAGATAGTTTCAATCATGTGATCATATTTGTGAGCACTAATTGGGGAGCCATCCAGATGGGATATACATGGATTACATTAGTCTAAGATGGTTGCCTAAGGAATTTTGGGTATGGATTCCACCCTACAGACTCCAATGCATCAAGAAGTGATAAAGGTTTTGTATACTAGATTCTATCTCGTATATTTCTTTGGAGATTACCTTATTCCTTGTAGTAGTAGAGATCGAGATCATATATGATATCTTTCCCTTATGGTTGACTTCCATAGGTGTAGCACCTTGTATTGGGGTGATGCACTAGCATACTTTTATTAGGAGTTATATGAGGCAACTATCTGATGAAAATCAACTATCATTTGTCTAGTTGTCTATGTCTACTTAATATGTGGTTCCAGGAGATAAAGATAGGAATTGAACACCAAGTATTACCGGTTATGAATTGGTTTTAATGGCCTAATGATGTTCCATTGGGGATACAAACATAAAACATTAGATAGTAGCTTAACAAATTTCATACAATATATCTTTATATGACTTGATTTTGGTTATGAACATATGTTCATAGTTGTTACAAGAGCTAATACTGTATGAGGAATTTTCCCATTTCATGATGTTGCCTTTGACCAGATTTTTCCCTCTCATGTGACATTTAGTTTGAATGCTTTGATTTACTTGATTTATACTAGTTGCATCATTTGTTATATGACATTTGTAATATTAAATTTAACATATACAGTTAACTCATTATACAGATGAGCTTTTATTGGGGATTCCACAATATTATTCAGAATGTTAAAAGTTTTGGTTGGTCGAGTACCTCTTCTTGAATGTATGGTAGTAGATTGGTATCTCCTACACAAATTGCTTGGAGAATTTAGATGTATTCAAGTAGCAACCTACTATTCAATTCCCACAACTCTAGTAAGATAATTGTGAGGGGTCATTCTAATAAGGATTGGATGCATCACTAGAGGTAGGGAATGCAAATTTAGAAGAAAATACACAAGAATCTAGTTTATTTGCCACTCTAGAGATACTTTTCAATCCATAGGTTCATTGTAGTTGTTATCATCCAGTCTATTTAGTGGGATTGCCACATCAACCATTAGTGAAATAATATTATAGGAAATATAAATTTGTGAGTATAACTAATACTTTTGTTCATCTCTTTACCTAATATGTTCCATTTGATTTTTATTATTTTTATTGTATATATAATCATGTTAATAGATCTAGGAACAATTGTGCATTCAAGAAACTATATAGAATGCACCTTAACATACTAGCGGTGTGATCTATAACATCCAGGGGGCTTAATTTGACATTCTTTCTGAGTATGCTCGTCTGTATCACATGTAGTCATCCAATTATCCCACTCCTACTCCTCATGCCACTCTTCCTTCCCTTGATCTTGTTCCTACTCATGCTCCTTCTCATACTCCTACTCCTAATCCTACTCCTACACCATACCCAATTCCCCTTTTATCTCCTTAGTTAGTAGGTAGAGGAAGTCAAGACAATATACTAGAGGAACTCTACTTGTAGTCCATACACCACCCAAGTCCACCACTATAGACACACTACTTTGGAGGTGTAACTATGTGCCATTACCTGTACCACTTCATGCTACTTATGGACCCCCCTTGAGTTATGCATCACCCTACCAAATTTTAGACATAGTTTGCAGAGACCACTCACCCCATCTCCACCTTTCCAGCTTAGGCATGACATTTATCAGCCTCTTGCTAATCAATTGAGACCCATGGAAGATTCTCCAAATGAGACCCATTGAACGTGCTTAGTTTATTTTTGTGCTTATTCTAGTATCACGTCGACCAACCTCTGTGTAGACATCCATATATATATATATACTTTGTACTTGAATGCATGTATATATAGACCATTTACTCTTTATATACATGGATCATGATTGACTGATATGTGTCTTTATAATGTCTATTTTGCAAAATCAATAACTATTATGATTATTATCTGACAGACAAATTTAAATAACATGTGCAAGGTACAATGCTAAATATGTAAGTTATTACATCTTATAATTTATACAGATTATATATAGATCATTCCAAAAATCAAATTTGTACAAAAAAGTAATGCACATTTAAATGTGATGCATTGGACTAGGTGGTACCACCATGTCCTACATGAAGTTGTACTTCCCTCTCTAAAAGAAATGCATCCTCGCCTGGGATGCATTGATGCTACATGGCTAAATGCGACCCTACTAGAGACACTTTGCTCCTTTCTAGGATCAATGTGTTTTTAGCACAAACATATTGTCCCATGTGGGGCCAGTGTATCCCATGCCAAGGCGCATTGTTGTAATAGAGGCAATGCATCTCAATCGGGGATATATTGTCTCAACTAAGAGAAATGCTTCTCATATGGGGACATATTGCCCATGAAACATGACATTATGGTAATTAAGATGTGAATTGTGACATCTTGCTAATAAGAAATAAATGCTATTTTGAATTTTAGCCTTAAAATTTGTATTTCTAGATTCACTATGCTTGGATGCTCCCATTATTAATTTAATTTTAGACTCTAAATAAAACTCTATGAATTAAATTAATCGTTAGGTAGATAGAGGCAATGCCGCCGACAAGGAGTGGCTCAAGTGGTCAAGCACGGTGTCCCCAAACAAAGGGACCCGGGTTCGAATCCCAGTTACCTCCTTGATTTACCACCCTCCCGGGCATTCAGTCTCTGCCACTGGTATGGGAGAGGGGGAGAGAATACCTCTCTTAATCCCAGGCAATGTCACAATACTGGTTTTGGTGTGAATGGATATTGTCTTTTGGATCTTTTTTTCTACATATCTTATTAGAAAGAGAAATTATACTTTTAATGCTCAATTATTGATCCAGAAATCTAATTTAAATTGTATCTATACATATTTGGAAAGAGTTCACAAGAGATTCTATATCTTTCTTTTTTGTTGCTATTGGTTTTTGGGAATCATATATAGTCAAAGATGTTGGATCTATAATGGGTACTAGAGGGGCCGGTTAAAAGATTTGGAACCACTTAACTAAATTCATTAGACCTTCAAGATATTTCTAAGATAAAATGGAAAGTATGAACTTTGAGTGCAACTAAACATGATGCATAACAAGACAGAGAGATATTGAACAAGCATCAATTAACACAAGTTATTTATAGTGGTTCCAACTCCAAACTGGGAGATGTATATCCACTACCTAGAGAGGTCAACCTCTAGGATTTTCAACCATGTCTCACTCCTTATATTCCATTATAAGAGTTACAACATAAGACCACCCTTTTCAAGGTCAAGGGTACTAAACCGTCCCTTTAGGATCAAGGGAGCCAATAACCTTACAAAGAACTTACCTATCCATAACCAAGAATCTTCTACCTTACAAGGACTTTCCTACTCTTGCAATGAGTATTTGGCCTTCTCCGATGACTTACTCTTGCAACAAGTCTTCTTCCTTAAAGGATTTGCAAACTCTTGAGTTGGATCTTCCATCTTTGACTTCACCTTCACCAAGGAAAAGCTTTTCACCAAGGGACTCCTTCCCTTATTCTTCACCTATCAAAGATAAGAGAGAGAATCTTCATCTTCATGGTAGAAAGAGAGATTTTGAGGTGGAGGAAATGATATATTCATAAAGTATACATGTAGGACTATCTCTCTTACAAATCTCCTACTCACTCTAATGGATGTAGCAAGTGATTAAGCTCACGAGAGTGGATGGAGGTTCTTGGGAGGTAAAACTCTTTCAACTATAGTATAGGAACCTTCATAGTGCTTGGATAACCATGAGATGAAGCTCAAGGGGTCCTATTTATAGTTGAGGTTTCCTAATATCCAGTAAAGACACTTAGGACTGAATTTCTTGCTGTTTTGGGTGTTCCAATGGATAAACTTTTGAGTTTTGCAACACTCTAATGGCTAGAAACACTTTTTTGCACTTCACCATATAGTGTTGTCAGTTTAATTATCTTTTGGGAAACTTGAATGACATCACTATATGACAAGTCAAAGTACAAGGTGTCGGTTGAGTTGCCATCGAGACAAACTCAGCCGAACCTGGGAATTGCCAAGAGCCAGAGTGGATGTCGGTTGAGTTGTTACCAGAACAAACTCGACTGGAAAAAAAAACCTGTGATCACTTTTGACAAATACTAAAAAAGTGTTTAAATGTTCAAATGAAGTGATCTACATTTTTATTAAGCTTAATTACAAGTCATACAATCATTACTAATGACTTAAAACAAAGATATATGGAAAAAACCATTTATTCTTCAATCTTAATCTTTATGCATGTATTGACTTGATTTCTCCAAGTTAGGATGTGCAAGTTTAGGCATTTGGAATGTGTCTATCTAATCTGAAATCACTTAAGTAGAAGAATTATAAAAAAATAAGTGGAATGGCTTAATCATCATAAAAAAAAGGGTTCAATCAATTTAAACCTTGAGTGACCATTCTTCCCCTTTTTGAAGATGACAACCCAACTCCATAAATGTTTTGAAAGATTTTCAATAAAGTCATACCTTTGGTGAAACCTAGGGGTTTCATTAGGATTGATTTTATTGCTCCCCCTCAATTGTTGCTAATGGAGTTCACATAATCCCCTCAATTGATACTATATCTCATGCATGATTAGCTTTCGTAACATTTATAGAAACTATGTTTTCTACTCATATATGCTCTACATATATGTGTTCTCCCCTTTACATAAGACATGTCTTCTCCCCATTTGTTATGCCAAAAACTGAGGGGGTTGAGGAGATAAAACACAACTTCTTAGAAAAGGAAGTTTAGAAAAGAAAAAACTATGAGCTTGTCCAAGCAATGTATACAAAACAAATGAAGACATGCATTCGAACAACCCTAGATGCAATTATAGGAAAAAGTCAAGGTAAGGATATGCAAGCAAGTACCTCAAGATAGTAGATATGCAACTCAAGGGATAAGATTGAGTATGTATGAAAAAAGATACAAATTAGTATATAGTTGGAGACCAACTGATGTGTTAGATACCAACTGATGACAAGACTAGAACTAAATGTATATGGACTACTAGTAGATAACATCACAAATTAGGACTTCTAGTAGGATCTAGATCATAGCATACGGTTCACAATTTAAAATCAAGCTATGAGTAGATGTAGAGTGATATTTAAACTAGGAGATATGCTATTTCAGAAGCATGAAAGGATATAACTCACTAAAAATATGCATCATTACCAAAAGATGAATACTATGAGGAAACTCAAAGTTGCATCAAAATATATACAACGAGATAGATGTAGAAAATTAGAGCAAAATGGAAGAAAATTAATCACAACCATAGGTTTAAAGATATCATCATCAAAACATGCATCACAATTCAAGACAAGCAATTGCAAGATATAGAGATATCAATTTAGTGCAATTACAGATGAAGAGTTGTATGCAAGATAGGAAATTTATAGCACAAAAATATGCATATCATAAAACTGAGAAGAGTAGTGTGATAGAATAAGGCTATTGGTTGAGAAAGTCTAGTTGAGAGGGAAATTCTCATCCAAAAAGATATATGCATATTCAATGAACATTGTTGTCGATCAAGTTTCTAGGTTGAACTTCTTGCCCAAAAATAGTTGTGGAAGAATCCATTGGTACTTGTCGGTCGATTTTCCTCAAGACAAATTTGGACGATGACAACTACTGTCCAAAAGCACACATTTTTCCAAAAAAAGATATCTAGAGTCCCGATAAAAATATAAATTATATCCAAACATGTATAATCTAGTTAGAAATGCACTACGATAACATCAGGGGCACTCTTTTGAGTAGGAAAGTGATGAAAATCCCAATATACCAATTTTGACTCGAAAACCATATGTAAAGTGCATACAAACTTGGGAAAAAAAGCAATGATCGAATATGGGTGATAATATCCTTACCTTTGTTTTTACTATTTCTTTTCCACTTATTGGCAAACCCATACATATCTCACCTTTCTTTTTTTATGTGTATTGAGAAACCAATTTGTAAATCATACCTCATGTCAATCCCTTTGCAAGTGAACTACAATAAGAAAGATAAAATGGTACCCAATCATATTTTTTGGTCCAGAGGGGTTAGCTTATCAACCCAAGTCATATCTCTTTTGGATTCTTTCCTAAAAGGGAAATATGTATAATAATGACCAATTTCATTGGAATAGTTATAATAACCTTGGAACTAGAGGATTCTTCATGAAATATTGGATGTCCTTTATCTTTGTTGTTCCTTTGTGTACTATCATACCCTATACCATGTTTACCATTTTTTTTAGTAGTATAGTATAGGATATCATTAAGATTCTTTTTACTACATATAAACTTTTGCAAAGATGATCTCAAACTATTATTATCATGCATAAGAGAAGTAATACTAGAAGATAATTGTTTACTATCATCACTAGCATGGAAAAGATTGGTTTCTAAGCAAAGAGCTTTGTTCATATAAGAATCTTTTTTAATATAAAGATTAGCAACATTATTATGTCTACCTGTAGAACTAGAACAAGATTCAAGGACATTTATTTTAGCAAGCAAGGAAGTATTTTCTTTTTGAAGCAAAGTAATCTTACAAATATATACACTATTTTCATATTCTATTCCTTGCATAACAAAGTCTTTGTCCACTTTTTCAGTTCTAAGAAAATTAATATCAAGCACGAGATAATTCAAAATTTTGTATGCTCTTCATTAGAACTAGGCATAAGAGGTTGAGGTTCTAAAATATAATCTTTTCAAGAAAGATAGCATTTTAAAGTTTAAGATCATCTACTTGTCTAAGATAAGCATTGTTTCTATCTCAACAACAATTAATTTCAATTTAAATTCTAGAAAAAGCTTTGGGGATCATTAACTTCATCCTGCAAGAAAATGTTAGCATGTTCCAGATCATCCTTTTCTTCATGCAAGTTATCAACAATCTTAGCAAGCTTTTTCTTTTTATGCTTAGTAGACTTGAGAGATGCACGAGTAGAAATAACAATGGAAGTTATAGATTCTTTACCTAAAATATTTAGATTTACCTCATTTGAATCTTAATTTGAACTTTCCATGAGAGAAGAATGACATTCTCCACTTTTGCTAGAGCTTGAGCTAGATCCTCCACTAGAATCTTCATTTTATCTTGAGATGGAGGAGTCATTAAAGCTTTTATGTCATTTCTCCTTATTCTTGTGCTTCTCTTCCCTTCTCTTGTGATGATGTGTCTTTTTTCCTTGTGGGCAACCCTTCTTTCCACATTTGAAGCACTAGGTGGAGGAGGAAGACTTGCCTTTAAATTATATACCTTTAGAATGCATGAAATCTTCACTTGCGAATGGAGAAGATTTGCAAGTGACTCATTGTTGCACAATGGCTTCAACTTGAGATTCTATAGAAGCCTCCTTCATCTTCTTGAAGTCTTTCTCTTCTTATTTTTCTTCTTCTTGTTGCTTGTCAAGTTTCAATTCAAAGGCTTGTAGATTTCCTATGAGCTCTTCAATAGGAATTTTGTCAAGAGACTGTGTTTCTTTAATGGTAGTCACCTTTGTTTTCCACTGTTTGGGAAGAGACCTAAGGTTTTTTGAGTTTATCTTTCTTTGATGCATAGGATGACCTAGGACAGAAAGGCAATTTACAATGGTGCTTAGCCTTGAATACTGATGCATCTCTTTTTTAGGTCTTCATCTTGTGTCTTGTAGCACTTCAATCACATCTATATCTGTTAGATTATATATTATCTCCTCCAGTAATGGTTTATTGTCAAATGCAATTATGGAGGTTCTTTACATGTTTTTTAGGTACTTTGACCATGATTTGGATGGAACAGAGAGAAGGTGGAGAATCTTAGGGTTTCTTCACCCTTGGAGGAGCACAAAGAGAGTCCAAGAGCTTCCTCAACCTATCCCAAATGGTAAATGGTCAACCAAAGCAAGGAACATCAAAGATGAGAAAATTGAAAATCAAACTGCAAGGAGAAGATTCCAATACAACCATGGTACCATGGAACACACATACCACCAAGATAGAAAGTCCAGTGAAAAAACAACTCTAACCCATAATCCCTACAATGCTCATGGTAGCCAGTAGGTTCGTACTAGCTAGAGCCCAAAACGTCCGTACTAGCCAGGACAGACGTGCTACCAGTCCCAAGAATCCATAATTCCCATGTTCATTTTATTCTTCCTCCAGAATCATTCCCACTCACTCCCATCATGACATTTTTGCCCAAAATGCTTGTACTACCACCAAAACCTTAACAGTTTTGCACTACATTTCCCATTCTACCCCACTTGACCTAGTGCTTCTCCACCACCTATATATATACATGGGTTATGGTTGGAGCACGAGGTTAGCTACCTTCTATCCCTTCTTAGCTCCCCCATTTTATACGTTATTCATTCCATCACTTCCCTACCCCATTTCACCTCCGTTTCACCACCAAAAACCTAGCTTTCTAGGTTATGACCACTTTCCACCACCATCCGAAGCCATTCCACCTTGGAGGAGGGAGGAGCATGTTCTTGCAGCTACTGAAGAGGGATATTTCTTCATATACACCTATATCCATGGCTACTTCTACTTCTTTCTTCTCCATTGTGGTATTTCCTTGTTCTATGAGCAGCTAGGTCCCTTAGGTGGGCTGTTTGGGATAAAAAATGTTACTTTGATACCATGCTGGGGGAAATTGATATGTAAACATTGTAATTTCATTTTCTAATTATTATGTTCTATTTCTATCTCATTTTCTATACTTACTTTGTGGTTTGTACTTTAGATCACCTAGTATTCTAGGAGTTGATATGTAGCTAATTTGAGGATTGCTTCTAGGTCCAATTAGTGGATCGCTAGATAGCTATTCACCTTCCTACATGCTTATCAGTTTTCCTACACCTAGGTGAGAGATCTAAGTAGCTAGTTTAGAAGCATTTAGTGTAGTTGGCTTGGATCTTACTAAAGGCTAGATGGTAGGTGATGTGAGGCCCAAAACCTCATTTCCACCTTCCATTACTATCCTCAGTCCCAAATTGCCCTAGGATCTTCTATCCTAGAAACCTAGAATTGATTAGATCCTATTAGAATTTCACCTAAACCCAAATCCAAGTCTGCCTCATTAGGGTGGATAGGAGGTGATAGGGAGTAGTTCCACTATAAACACCCTACCCCATCCATGACCAATTAGTAGTTTGGGGAAATTCATTAGAATCTATCCTATTGTTTGGTTTGGTAACGTAAATTAAAGAATAATGTTTAATAGTTATCACCCCAACCCAATTGACAAGTGCATTCCCCTAAACAACCTACACTTCTCTTTATTTTCTAAAACCTTAATTGTCTTATTGCTTAGATAGTCTCTTTACCTTCTTAGTTAATTGTGTTTGCTTTTGCATTGTTCTTGATAGTTTAAGTCTATAATTTTTCTTTAGACTTAATTGCTATCTTCGTGTAGTGTAGACCTCTTCTTTCTTGCCTTAGTGTAATTTTCTTCATTCTTGCCTTTTTCTTTCTTATCTTGTTAGTTTTTGCTCATAGAACTAATTTTATAGGGTTATCTTAGGTTTTAATTCTTGTTCTTCGTGAATTATTTGCCTGCTCAACCTTAGTGTAATTAAAAAAATCAACCCTCAAACCCTTCAACCCTAGACTCGGCAGTAGCAACCTAGCTAAAACTAACTCATCTCTAGTACCCCTTTTTCCCTCTTGGCTTTGACCCCTAACTTGCCTCTTTCCTATACTATAAAACAACCTGTGTTCTTGTGGGTGAAGTGTGTTAGTTTATGTGAGCAAGCCTATTAGGGATTTATAAATTAGGAAGACCCATGTTGGGTGTTCGAGCCTTAAGGTGCATCTATTCAAAATTCAATTGATTAATAGTGTATGTGTCAAGGGTGAGGAAAAATACATTGACTCATTTCATCTTCTCTTTTCTTCTTTCCTATCTTGAAGTTTTAAAGGAGACCATTAAGCATATAGACTCGATTTTCCTTCACTTGCTTTTTCCCCTGATAAGTGACACATAATTTTCTCCATATCTCATAGGCGTGTCTCAAGAAGAAATATGGTAGAAGTCGGTGGTGGAAAGAGAGGCACAAAGGATGTTGATGGCTCTTTCATTCAAGGTTTCTTTCTTCAAAGTAGCCTCATCCCATTCTTATACATTTGTCTTTGGTTTCTTATGTGGAAGATCCACCATTCTCTATAGCTCAAGAATTTATTCTTGGATGTAGAATGTTGTAAGGAGTGGGATCCCACAGGGATCCACTCCCTACTAAAAATAAAGAGGGCACCATCCACCAACAATTTTTTCAAAGGGGATGAAACCAAATTTATTTAACATGATTGTATCATAACACAAAGTAGCAGTGGAATTGAAAGATATATCTAACCATTACAGGGCAACATATCATACTAAACTTTCACCACACAGGGTGACATAAAGGAAAACTTACTACATATGTAGAACTAGCTGAGGATCACCTAACAACTTCAAGAAACGGTCTCCCAAGAAGTCAGCTATCCTTGATGTGGTAGAAGTCCTCCTAAATCTCCTTTTCCTTGTCCAACACCTGGGGTTGGAAGCGTACCCCACAAAAGGAAAAGAAAAGATGATATCAGCTAAATGCTGGTATGAGCATGCTAAAAAGAAATTGAGCATTATATTTTAAGAAAAAGGTACAACAAGTAGAGAAGGCTTCCCATGCAAAAAGATAAGAACTACCCAATCGGGCATAAAAGGAAAGAATCATCAACATAATATGAGAATAGGAATACTTGCCATAAAAACAATAATAAAAGCGGTGCCACAAAAGCACTCATAATGATTAAAGGGCACAAAACCCATAACAACCTGCACGTAGGTGAGATAAACATAGCACTAGAACAACATAAATAACAATTGGTGGCCAACCCTCATAAAGTTGAAACCTGATAGAGGATGGCACATATCCAAACTCCCAATATATTTAAAAATTTGGGCCAACCCCCATAAAGCTGAAACCCGGGTATGGGGCACATAACCACCATCCCAAAATAAACAATAAGGGCACATAATCCAGAAACAACACAAATTATATTACTCTAGGGCTTCTGAGTCACACAACATGCTTAATAGGGAGGCAAGTAAAAGGTATAGTCAGATTTACAAATTAATCACCAAATAAGTGATAATCAATATTATCCACCACAAAGTGGATATATAACAACAATTTGAGTTACAAAATGAACAAGGCATAATAAAGATTACAAATGAAAGTCATAGAAGATATCATGATCACAAGATCAACAACAAGTAGGATACTTCACATGAAGCATAATATTCAAGAGGAAAAGATATGGTTTTTAGGTTATTGTCCATATGACCAAGAGAAAGACAATATAAGTTATTGCTCAATGAAGAAAATAGGAGATGCTAGCATACCTCTCACAGAGTCTAAAACACTTCCCAAAATCCTAAGAAAAACTAGAGTCCACTTGTCCTATTATAATAACCATATACATGTATTAGCATTATATGCATTCATTAAGAACTCAAAACCCTAAAGTTGTTGACATTTTCTATAAACCACTGATTCAGGTCTTGAAAACATCACCATTGTCTTATTTAGGGTTTTCTGATCAAAATAACATATAATACAAAGTATTTTGAAGATATAGACTTTTAGGGTTATTTTTAGTGATTTTTTTGTTAATTAAATCATCCTCAAAAATACTTTTTCGAAAAACTCAAAACCAGGCATCAAATTTTTTTTATTAGATAGATCATATTTTTCTGAGTCTAGAGCATGTTTTACTTTTAATTTTGGCCCAAGGGTTTATTAGTTATAAATTATACAAATGATTAACTTATTAACTAGAAATATTAAAACCACTCATCATAAAACATGAGATTCAAGTGAAACCCTTACCAAAAGAAAGATTACATTTTTCTCGTTTTATTGACTATTTATGCATATTTTTCTTATTAGGGATTAATTTGTTATGAATTTTCAAAGTTGGACCAATAGGAAAAATCCAAAAATTGAAACAGAGAGAGAACAGAGGTGGGCCCACATCGCGGTGACCTGGCCCAATGAGAGGGTGGTCTCATGCGTGCTGGCACCATGCTGATGGACCGATTGGCTTCGGTCAAAGTAGTCAAACAATATCCAAAAGACCAACACACCCCGCGCAAAGAGCAAAGAGAAGAGAGAGGAAAGTGAGAAGGGTAAAATCATAAAAGCAATGAGGGGCTTCTTCCTCCTCTACCCGCAACATAGCCGCACAGCGTGAAGCTGTTGTTCGACCGATTTTTGGGTATTTTGCAATACGCTACCAAATACAAAAATGATGGCACCGATGGAAATCCAAGAGGAAAACGAAGGGATCCATACCTTAAATTCGATTGGGGAGGCTCTGTGGTGAGAGAGAGAGGCGCCGCAAGGTCAAGACTGAATCTTGCGTACCGACGGCAACACATGCGAGAACTAGAGCAATTGGCTTGAGAGAGGAGTTGGGTAAGGGGCATCGGAGACCCAGGTAGAGTTATATATAGGTGGGATGAAGAATTAGGGTTTAACCCTTTCGGCCATGAGAAGCTCTATGCCCAAGCTTTGGGCATTTCTTGGATATGAAGAAATAGAACTCGAGTAAGAGTTCATTGTGTGTGGGACATCTCGACAAATTCAATGCAAAAGAAATCACGGAAAAAGGACGTATATAGGCCGAGAAAATTGGGATTCTCTGAGCAACCCACCCAGCGGCACTGTAGCAGGCCAACCGTGGGTAGGAGATGATCCGAGAATCGTCGAATCAAAAACCAATGGCTGGGATCCACACGCCAGATTAAAAAGGAAAACCTTATCCAAATTCGAAATCAATTGCATATAGTTTTAAATGAATTTCTCTCTCTTCGTTTAATGGCTCAAACGAATTCCAAATTGTCTAAAAGTTTGCACATAGGTTAATATTGATATGTAGAATCCGGATATAAAATTAGATTTTCCTTTTGATAATTTTAATATGTCAAATAAATTAATTACTATTTTCTCTTTCCTCCTTCATTAATGACATTAGGATTATCCAAAAATTACAAAACTTGACCCACAAGTCATATTTAACATGTTGAATACTAATTTGCCATCAATTTTACATGTTGGATACATTTTTTTAATTATTTAATATTTTGAAGGTTCTACACACTTTCTCTCTCCTAATATCATCTTTTAATCAAAATTTCTCCAAATTGAGTGAAAATTCACTCAAAGGCAGATTTTATTATGTAGATTACGAATCTAAAATTATTTTCCACTTTTGGATTCATTTAATATTTTATTTAATATTTTAAAGGAAAAACACCCTTTTCTTTTCTTCTTAACATAGATATGGTTTTTATTGTCCTAAATTGGTCAAACTTGGCCTCCAAGCCAAAGCATATCCAAGAAAACAAATATGAGGTTATTATTATCCAAGAAGTTTTACTTTTAATACATTATCCATTATTTCTATTATTTCTCTCTTTAATAATTCCAATATCTCATGATTCATGTTTTAAGCATTATCTTTTATTTTCCTTTTTATCTTCCTTGCACCCTAAGGCATAGGAAGGATATAGAACAAATCTATACCATCATTATATCGTATTTTTTTGGAATTATAACTCATTATCCTCAATTATAAACACTTTGCATTTTATGCACATATTCTATATTCCTTTTATTGCTTTTATGATTAATTTGAAGGTATTGGGTGATATTAATGTAAATTCTACATTTTAATGTGACTTATACATGTATTATTATATTCAAGGTCACCAAAGAGCATATCTTAATCCTTGTTTGGAGAAACCTCCAAGAACTAGGGGTTCTAAGCTATTAACCCTGGAATAAGATTAATTCCTAGGTTTCAGTATGTTACAGAATACCACCCCTTAAAGAGATTTCGTCCTTGAAATCTAAATAGCTATCTACCACCCCTTACAAGGTGCATATTAATAAGCTAAAAAAAACTATAGGTACAAAGGTAACTTTTTTCATATATATCATGCAAAAGGAAACAGAACTTGAAAGTCTACTATTGGACTAAGGGTTACCTTCAACTTGATCATCATCATGGACTTCTTCACCATCCAAAGAAAAAATGCTTCCAGTTTGCCTTTCCATAGGTCTCTTACCATTGTTGTTACCATTGTTCTGATGAGGCACTTGAGGTTGTTGTTGTTGAGCCGGTACATGCTCATGACGAAGCTGAGGGCACCTAGGGCGAATATGTCCAGGTTCATTGCAATGATGGCACACAACCCGGTAGCTAGGTTGATACTTTACTTGGTTCTTTTCTTGAGAGAACTTCCCTGGAGAATGGTACCCATTGCACTTAGCACACTTGTCTCTTCTCTGCTCATCTCCAGAAGGTTTCCTCTTCTTGTCAAACTCCCTAGGTTGAAACCCTGGGTATGACTCCACAGCCAACGCTTTATCGACCATCTGCTGAAAGGTCAAGGGCAGTTGTGGGATAAGAGCACGTCCCACATTGTAGTTGAGCCCTTGGAGGAATAGATCATCCCTACATTCCTCACCCAAACCAACTGCATAACGTTCCAACAGTAGAAACCTTTGCACATAAGCAGAAACGGATAACGACCCTTGCTTCAAGCTATAGAACTCTGTTTCTTTCTTCCTTAGGGTAGCAATACAGATGTATTTCCCTCGGAAGAGAGTCAAAAACTCTGCCCAAGCCATGGTTGAGATATCTCTAGTCCTTGCAATTCCATTCCACCAAACTCTTGCTGGTCCATCCAAGACATTGGAAGCAAACCTAACCTTCTTATGTGGAGGACAAGCCATACCATCAAAAGTGCTCTCAATGGCTAACACCCAATCATCAGCTTAGTCAACCATCTCTATCTCACCTTCACCCTTAAAGGAAGGTGGTTGCATCTTCATGAAATCCATGATTGAGAACTCCTTAGGCTTCTCAGGCACAAACGGGTCTTTCATCTTTCGCCATGGAAGATGCAAAGAGTTGCCGAAACATGGCCAACTCTTGTTCTCAAGTCATAGCTACTCCCGAACTAGCAGAAGCTGAGGTCCCCTGACCAACCCTAAGGGTTTGGGGTGTCTCGTAACCGTACTGGTTGTCAACAGTCGAGTTATCTCCTGCCATTAAGGTTTTGCCTACACAAGGCAAGGTACTAGGTATAAGCAACCTAAGATAAGGGTAAACATCCTAAGGGAGACATGTTTGAAATAGTTAGATAATTGATAGCTACAGGCTCTGATACCATGTTGTAAGGAGTGGGATCCCATAGGGATCCACTCCCTACTAAAAATAAAGAGGGCAACATCCACCAACATTTTTTTTTTCAAAGGGGGTGAAACCAAATTTATTTAACATGATTGTATCATAACACAAAGTAGCAGTAGAATTGAAAGATATATCTAACCATTACAAGGCAACTTATCATACTAAACTTTCACCACACAAGGTGACATAAAGGAAAACTAACTACATATGTAGAACTAGCTGAGGATCACCTAACAACTTCAAGCAACAGTCTCCTAAGAAGTCAACTATCCTTGATGTGGTCGAAGTCCTCCGAAATCTCCTTCTCCTTATCCAACACCTGGGGTTGGAAGCGTACCCCACAAAAGGAAAAGAAAAGAGGATATCAGCTAAATGTTGGTACGAGCATGCTAAAAAGAAATTGCGCATTATATTTTAAGAAAAAGGTACAACAAGTAGAGAAGGCTTCCCATGCAAAAAGATAAGAACTACCCAATCGGGCATAAAAGGAAAGAATCATCAACATAATATGAGAATAGGAATACTTGCCATAAAAAATATTAAAAGTGGTGCCACAAAAGCACTCATAATGATTATAGGGCATAAAACCCATAAGAACCTGCATGTAGGTGAGATAAACATAGCACTAGGACAACATAAATAACAATTGGCAACCAACCCTCATAAAGTTGAAACCCTGATAGAGGATGGCACATAACCAAACTCCCAATATATATAAAAATTTGGGCCAACCCCCATAAAGCTAAAACCCTGGTATGGGGCACATAACCACCATCCCAAAATAAACAATAAGGGCACATAACCCAAAACCAATGCAAATTATATTACTCTAGGGCTATTGAGTCACACAACATGCTTAATAGGGAGGCAAGTAAAAAGTATAGTTGGATTTACAAATTAATCACCACATAGGTGATCATCAATATTATCCACCACAAAGTGGATATATAATAACAATTTGAGTTACAAAATGAACATGGCATAATAAAGATTACAAAAGAAATTCATAGAAGATATCATGATCACATGATCAGCAACAAGTAGGATACTTCACATGAAGCATAATATTCAAGAGGAAAAGATATGGTTTTTAGGTTATTGTCCATAGGACCAAGAGAAAGACAATATAGGTTATTGCTCAATGAAGAAAAATAGGAGATGCTAACATACCTCTCACAGAGTCTAAAACACTTTCCAAAATCCTAAGCAAAATTAGAGTCCACTTGTCCTATTATAATAACCATATACATGTATTAGCATTATATGCATTCATTAAGAACTTAAAACCCTAAAGTTGTTTACTTTTTCTATAAACCACCGATTTAGGTCTTGAAAACATCACCATTTTCTTATTTAGGGTTTTCTGATCAAAATAACATATAGTATTAAGTATTTTGAAGATATGGACTTTTAGGGTTATTTTTAGTGATTTTTTGTTAATTAAATCATCCTCAAAAATACTTTTTCGAAAAACTCAAAACCAGGTGTCAAAATTATTTTTATTAGATAGATCATATTTTTCTGAGTCTAGAGCATATTTTACTTTTAATTTTGGCCCAAGGGTTTATTAGTTATAAATTATACAAATTATTAACTTATTGACTAGATCTATTAAAATCACTCATCATAAAACATGGGATTCAGGTGACAAAACCCTTACCAAAAGAAATATTATATTTTTCTCGTTTTATTGACTATTTATGCATATTTTTCTTATTAGGGATTTATTTGTTATGAATTTTCAAAGTTGGACCAATAGGAAAAATCCAAAAATTGAAACAGAGAGAGAACAGAGGCAGGCCCACGCCGCGGTGACCTGGCCCAATGAGAGGGTGAACTCACGCACGATGGTGCCCTGCTGATGGCCTGACTGGCTTCGGTCAAAGCAGTCAAACAATATCCAAAAGACCAACATGCCCCGCGAAGAGCAGAGAGAAGAGAGAGGAAAGTGAGAAGGGTAAAATCGTAAAAGCAATGAGGGGCTTCTTCTTCCTCTGCCCGTGACATAGCCGCACAGTGTGAAGCTGCTGCTCGACCGATATTGGGGTATTTTGCAATACGGTACCCAATGCAAAAACGATGGCACCGATGGAAATCCAAGAGGAAAACGAAGGGGTACCTTGAATTCGATTGGGGAGGCTCTGTGATGAGAGAGAGAGGCGCTGCAAGGTCAAGACCAAATCTTGCTTACCAGAGGCAACACATGCGAGAACTAGAGCAATTGGCTTGAGAGAGGAGCTGGGTAAGGGCCAACGGAGACCCAGATAGGGTTATATATAGGTGGGATGAAGAATTAGGGTTTAACCCTTTCGGTCGTGAGAAGATTTATGCCTAAGATTTGGGCATTTCTTGGATCCAAAGAAATAGAACTCGAGTAAGAGTTCATTGTGTGTGGGACATCTCGACAAATTCAATGCAAAAAAAAATCATGGAAAAATGACGTATATAGGCTGAGAAAATTGGGATTCTCTGAGCAAACCACCCGGCAGCACTGTAGCAGGCTAACCATGGGTAGGAGATGATCCAAGAATCGTCGGATAAAAAACCAACAGTTGGGATCCACGCGCCAGATCAAAAAGTAAAACCTTATCCAAAATCAAAATCAATTAAATATAGTTTTAAATGAATTTCTCTCTCTTCGTTTAATGGCTCAAACGAATTCCAAATTGTCTAAAGTTTTTCACAGAGGTTAATATTGATATGTAGAATCCGGATACAAAATTAGATTTGCCTTTCGATAACTTTTAGTATGTTAAATAAATTAATTACTATTTT
This sequence comes from Alisma plantago-aquatica, assembly GCA_963693085.1. Lineage (NCBI taxonomy): Eukaryota > Viridiplantae > Streptophyta > Magnoliopsida > Alismatales > Alismataceae > Alisma > Alisma plantago-aquatica. Next base: position 193,596,084 of record OY856415.1, on the reverse strand, counting down.
CTCTTTCCTCCTTCATTAATGACATTAGGATTATCCAAAATTTACAAAACTTGACCCACAAGTCATATTTAACATGTTCAATACGAAATTTCCATCAATTTTACATGTTGGAGATATTTTTGTAATTATTTAATATTTTGAAGGTTCTACACACTTTCTCTCTCCTAATATCATCTTTTAATCAAACTTTCTCCAAACTGAGTAAAAATTTACACAAAGGCATATTTTATTATGTATATTACGAATCTAAAATTATTTTCCACTTTTGGATTCATTTAATATTTTATTTAATATTTTTAAGGAAAAACACCCTTTTCTTTTTTTCTTAACATAGATATGGTTTTTATTGTCCTAAATTGGTGAAACTTGGCCTCCAAGCCAAATAATATCCAAGAAAATGAATATGAGGTTATTATCATCCAAGAAGTTTTACTTTGAATACATTATCCATTATTTCTATTATTTCTCTTTTTAATAATTCCAATATCTCATTATTCATATTTTAAGCATTATCTTTGATTTCCTTTTTCTCTTCCTTGCACCCTAAGGCATAGGAAGGATATAGAACGAATCTATACCATCATTATCCCACACAGGATTATTTATTTCATATTTTGTGGAATTATAACTCATTATCCTCAATTATAAACACTTTGCCTTTTATGCACATATTCTATATTCCTTTTATTGCTTTTATGGTTAATTTGAAGGTATTGGGTGATATTAATTTAAATTATACATTTTAATGTGACTTATACATGCATTATTATATTCAAGGTCACCAAAGATCATATATTAATCCTTGTTTGGCTAAACCTCCAAGAACTAAGGGTTCTAAGCTATTAACCATGGAATGAGATTAATTCCTAGGTTTCAGTATGTTACAAATGTATTCTTCTCTTCCAATACCAGAAGTTGCTCCCATCAATGATTGGAATGTTGATGTAATATCTCCCACATTGATAATCCCCCATCTTCTCTTACTTGTAGAAATATTGCTAGGAGAAAACCTGCTTTGATATTAATTGTTGGATCTATAATGGGCTCTAGAGGGGGTGGAGTGAATAGATCTGAAACCACTTTAAACAAAGTTCATAAGACCTACAAGATTTTTTCAATATAATATGGCAAGTATGAACTTTGAGTGCAACTAAACATGCATAAAAAGAGAGAGAGATTGAACAATCACCAATCAACACAAGTTATTTATAGTGATTCCAATCTCCAAACTAGGAGATGTATATCCACCACCAAGAGAGGTCAAACTTTTGAATTTTCAACCATGTCTCACTCCTTATATTCCATTATAAGAGTTACAACATAAGACCATCCTTGTCAAGGTCAAGGGTTCCTGGACTTCCCTGTAAGGTCAAGGGAGCCAATAACCATAAAATGGACTTACCTATCCATTAGAATGAGTTTTCTACTTTACCAAAGACATCCCTACTCTTACAATCATGACCTTATCCAAGGACTTACCCACTCTTGCAACAAGTCTTCTACCTTCAAGGATTTATCAACTCCTGAGTAGGATCTTTTTCCTCTGACTTCACCTTCAATGAGGAGAAGCTTTTCACCAAGGGACTCCTTCCCTTCTTCTTCACCTCTCTTAGCCAAGAGAGAGAATCTTCATCTTCATGGTAGAAAGAGAGATTGGAAGGTGGAAGAAATGAGAGCTTCATAAGATATACATGTAGGACTATCTCTCTTAGAAATCTCATACTCACTCTAATGGATGTAGAAAGTGATTAATCTCATGAGAGTGGATGGAGGTTCTTCGGAGGCTAATCTCTCTTGACTATAGTATAGGAACCTTTATAGAACTTATCTAACTATGGGATGAAGCCCAAGGGGTCCTATTTATAGTTGAGGTTGCATACTAGATAATAGAGACACTTAGGACCAAATTCTAGCCATTTTGGGTGTTCCAACGGATATATTTTTGAATTTGCAACACTCTGATGACTAGACATAATTTTGTGGACTTTATGGTACAATATTTTCATATGACTTGTCTTTTAGGAAAATCGATCGACAATACTATATGACGCGTCAAAGTGCAGGGTGTCGGTTGAGTTGCCACCAGGACCAACTCGACTGAAAAAAAACCCTGTGATCACTTTTGATAAATGCTCAAAAAGTGTTTAAACGTTCAAATTAAGTACTCTAACATTCCATTTAGCTTAATTACAATTCATACAATCATTACAAATGATTTACATCAAAGTTTTATGAAGAAAACTATTTATTCTTAAATCTTGATCTGTAGGCATGTATTGAATTGATTTCTCTAAGCTAGGATGTGCAAGTTTAGGCATTTGGGGTGTGTCTATCTAATCAAAACCACTCAAGTAGAAGCATTAGAAAAAAAAAGTGGAATGGTGTAGTCATCATCAAAATGAGAGTTTAATCAATTTATACCTTGAGTAAAAAAAAGATTTAGTAGAGAGATTTCATGTAGATGAGTTACTTAAGTTGGACACTGGTGACCACAAATATTATGGGATCTAACATTAGCAACAAACTATATCAACCATCATATTATATATAGAATTCCAAAGTAGATTAGAGAATATTCGAAAATCTATTTTGGATGGATTCCATATAACACATGATTGAAGAATCTGGAAGTTTGATTGATCTCAAATCTACAATTGGTAACAAGCCTTAAGAAACCAATTCATTGAAATTAGTAGAGATTTAAGAATAAGATTGACCAACTACCATATGAATAAAGGAAATCAATATATCAAATACATTTCAGTTGCATTCTAGATGTGCAAGAATATAATGATTGACCTGATCAAAAAAGAATATAATGATTGCCTTCATACATATGATTTAAGGTTAGATCTCCCTTCTAGTCTAATTCCAAATGGTAGCTGCATGTACAAGATTTACATGTCAGAGCCTGTATTTTCTTCTTTGTATCCAAAGAGGTAACATGAGGATACTAGAATAGGTATTACCCCAAAATATGGATCAATGTCTACATGATAATGCTCATAGAGGTGGACAACTTTCTTATTGATACCATCCAAGGTTGCTAGGCCACAAATTCCTTATTCAAACGATGGCCCTAAGAATATTTCAGCCACACATCCTTGTTGTATTGCATCATCTTCCATTTAGAGAGTCAGGAACCAAAGTCTAGGGGGGGTATATTAGAAAACAAGGCTTATGCTCAACATGAGATTCAATCACAAGGCTTAGTTCATGCACCAAAAAAGAAAACCACTACACCACTCTTAACGAGTTATTATATTGTGTTGTAGATTATATATATTGTAAAAATTATACTCTGAACGTGTGAAAAAAAACTTTATAATGGTAATTTTAAGAGACGAATTAGTGAGCTTCAACATGAGTTCCATCCACAAATTGTTACACCATTTCTAAATTGTTATTAATTTCATTATAAAATTTATATATTATAAACATAATCCTATATATACACATATGTTAAAGTTTTCAAATATTGGCCCATGCTTACTCTTGGCTCCCCCTGGAGACTTCCCCGAAGGCCTTTTTAGTGGGTGTCATTGGCATAATCCCATTATATGTGTGTTGGATGGAACAAAGTGAGTAAGGTCACCTCCTTTACATTGTTTGTTCAACAAACTAACAAACACACACAAAAATACCATCTATGCAGGCGTGATCGTGCACCAAAAAAATATGTCCTTTTTGATAAAACTTTTGTCAGTCAATTTTCACAAATATACCTGAGGATCAACAACCCATCAATTACAGGTTGGGTGTACAACACTCTTAATACACTATAGTGTATCATAGACGAACGATCTCTCTCTGTGTATATATATATTATATAATATACATAATATATGTTATATATTATATATATACATAATATATAATATATATAAAATATATAATAGTAACACAATAAATATATCTATACATGTTACTAGCACTAAATTTATATGAAATATATGCATATATGAACTCACACTAAAAGACTTCTACACACATATGTATATTTATACAGCTGATTCACATATTGAGTCAACCAATATTGCTAGTTCGAGTAGTATTTGCATTGCAACCATGAAACTGGTTTCATTTTCCTTGGCTCTTAATTTTTCTGATGTTCATTTTGGTCTTGTTTGACCGCTATGACCAAACCTTGCTCACTTATGTCATCTTTGATCTTGGTCTCACCACCAGTCCAGTTTTGAAAATTTTGGGTAAAACTACCACTTTTAGTGGCACATTTATCATTTTGGACATATAACATGACTTGTTGTGGTAGGTTGAATAAACTTTGAATTTAATATAATTAGAAAACACCACATGAATTGATGATTCCTTTCTCTAATTTTTTTTCAATAGTATAAACAAATTTGCGTGTTTGAACATCATTTCAAGAACGTCCATAGTGACCCTAATCTTAGTAGGAGAGCAGCTCCGCTTAAGATTGCACAACCAAAATGGTACTTAAAGCCATTAAATCAAACAACATTACCAAGTCAACCACAAACTAGGGGAAGAATCATAGACGAGAACCATGATACATCAAACTCGTTTGCTACATGTGGTGGACTTATCGATTTCATTTCAACATTGAATTTGGGTCTCATCTACAAACTCAATGCACATTAATAAATTCTATATCTATGTGGTATGGGGTATAGTACTTAACTATTTGTTTCCATCACCGACAACATAGTGAGAAATTGCAAAAATGTCAATAAAATTAGGCAGTGGGAGCTCAACTACCTGTCAATTTCTATGATGTTGCATGGGGAACCTATCAGAGTGAAAAGAAAAGTTACTAATGGCAGGGCAAAGGACTTTTATTTGGACATAAAGAAACTCTAATCCAAGTAGAAATTTATAAAATGTTATTACATTTTTAATGATGTATGTTTTTTATTAATAAAACAATAAGACAAATTGGGTTTTTTCATTTTCCTTTAATACCATTTATTCAGGAGTTCTGACCCACAATGTGTCGTTGTTGGAAATATTTTTCCTCATAGTGGTAATATGGCATTGTGTTTCTACTAAAGTGTGCTATAATGATTTTGTAACTATTAATCATAATTGTGTTAAAAATTGTTCACATGTGTGAAGATTGATGCTTTGTTGAACCTTTTCATTATGTGCTTTTTCCCCTTTCCTTATGTTACAGATAATGGTTTATCCTTGATGCTTGATTCTATTTATTTGTCTCTCACTCACATAGATATGTAACTCTGAACTAGATACCCATGTAACGCATGATCATGTAGGGTTTCCATGGAGTAACCTACTTCATGATTTTTGTGATTGATAATAAAGACCAGGAATTTGAATCATCTTTAAAAAAAGATTTCTTTCGACCAGCACCACTAAGTCACTCATGAAGGGTTGTATAGTAATGTTTTCTCACTATCACACATGAAGTTGTGTTGTATCCTATCATAAATATTGTGGTTACAAGATATTCACTTCTCTCTGACGTTAAAGTTCTACATTGATGTTGAATATCAACTCAAAAACACCCCTAAACCCACAACCATGCTTTCTTGTCTCCTGTTACATTACCAATTACAAAGAATGAATTTAAGGCAAAAGTTAACTACAAACTTCACCTGCAAGTGGATATCTAGAATTCCCAAACCTTAAACATACTCAAACATGTGTTATCAATATTCATGATAGAAGTTACACGAGCCTCCAAAAACATGAATGGCCCATCTTTGACTCGCTGCAACTAAGAGGATATATGATTCGACAACATAATGCAAATGGAAGTTTTATACTATTATATGTTTCCGTCAACTTACACCACTCGAGTTCTTTTAGTTGGAGTAGAGTCTACAATTCCAACATGGTAGATTTTGTTCCCTAGCATTAATAGGCATTGTTTCTTGTCTATAAACCAATAAGATAATATGTCATCTACCGCCACCCCTAGAGGCTCTCGTCTCTCTTACACATACACCCTTTTTTCTACAAGTAGAAATCAACACCATAGTTCTTATTCTTTCCATTACATCATATCAAAATAGAAGTGAATAGCATGAACTAGAGAGCCTAAAGTGCAAGCTTTTCATTTTAAACTTGGTAACGAGAAATCTTATTTTATCCGATTTTGGTTCAATTAATTATATTTTTATCAATGATCATCATGTTTATGACATCCCAATAAGAATTATGCTTCATCTCAGTACTATATTTGTTTTATAAAATTGGGGTGTTACAATATGATTAGGGTTTCACTTGATTAGTTAATCCAATTGGGTGTCTTTTATACTACATCAATCAAGTTACAACATACAAACCATAAACAAATTCTACAAAGGTAAGAGTAGATTGCAACATCAGAAGATTTAAAATGTATTAAGCATGAAGTTGATCACATCACCACTTGATATTGTCTCACTACAATACACAAGGATGTCACCATTATCACATCACTATGGGATAACAAATCACTCATTACATCACTAGAGGATATCACCTCAATTTAGGAACTAAGACTCTACTGAGTTCATAAGACCATTCATATAGTTCTTGCATAACATCATTATCTCATCATGCCTCATCAAGGTTCGTAATCACCACATATGTGTCATATAAACATTACCATGAGCAAACATTGTCTATGATTCTCATTTAACCTACAAGATAGGTTTACAACAAGTAGGAGAGAGAAAAGCGATGCATCAACATACTATTTACTCAAGTAACTAAGCATTAACCCACCATATTACTCAAATTATGGTTAGGGTTACTCATAGCTAACTAGTTGAGGTTTCCATAATAGCAACTAACATCATATCCCAATGTTTACAACTTCCCACATTCTTAGAAACCATATTCATTATCATCATTAAACCAATATGACCAAGATAATGAAATCAGGGAATTGTAGCGACCATTCAAGGTGATACCATGTGTAGAGACCATCGGGGTTAAGCCCTTCATAGCGATAACAATGGTCAAAGGACGGTAGAGACAACAAGAAGCCTAAGGCATAGCGATCAACATGAAAACGTAGTGACCAAATAGATTAGGGTTAGGGTTTGTAGCAACCAAGCATGAGCAAACTATTGGGACCAAACAAGAATTATTAGCATAGCGACCACAAGGGGTACTCAGTCATAGTGACTACGAAAAGTCAAATTATGTAGCGACCACCATGAGATTTCAACCATATCAACCATAGACCTTAAAATAGTTGGTTCAACATTAAGAAGCCGAAGAGTCACCATGATGTAAACCTCTTGAAGAAGATTAAAAACTGAAAACCAACAAGGATTGAGGTGCACCGAGGAAAATATCATCCAAAACCCTAAAATCCTATCATAAACATAGATGAAAACTAAACCATGATTCAAGGAATAGGGGAATCAACGTTCCATCATCAAAGGTATCTAAAACCTCCACCATCAAGAAGAAAATAGAACCATGATTATGAGGACAAAACCAACCATTTAACATGTGCATGTAAGAACCTACATCTCCACTATCAACAAGATTATGGGGTCAAGAATTAGGGTTTAGGAAAAGAGATAATTTATGCAAGATCACCACATAATCATAAACTTAGTTCAAGACATCATCATTGCATAAGTTATAATCATGTTTTAGAGATAGACAATTAACATGCAAGATGAGTGCAACAATAGTAGAGGGGAAAGTTGCATAACTCGCCTTGAACTGAACAACAAATCCAAATCCAAGAAGCTCTAAGAGAAAGAAGAAATCCAAAGTTTGGATCAACTCCAGGGCCAAATAATAGTAGAGGGGAAAGTTATATAACTCGCCTTGAAGTGAAGAACAACTCCAAAGCTAAGAAGCTCCAAGAGAGAGAAGAAAGCCAAAGCTTGGATCAACTCCACGACCAAACAAGATCACCTCAAGGTAAGAAGATAAAACCTAGGTCAAAAGAAAACTCAAAGAAACAGAGCACCAAACCCTAGGTCGAAAGGAAAGGGAAAATAGGAAATCCTCATCTCACATAGGTACTACCATGGGAAAACCATGGATTCGACCTCTAAGAGAGAGAGGTTCCTCAAGAAAACCACCATGGAAAACCATGGATCGGTCAAGAGAATAAAGTGAGGGGTAAGGTTGCAAGAAAATGATATCAAGAAGGATAAACCACTTACCAAGATCTAGGATCACCTAAGGATCAATAAAAGAGAGATGATCCAACCCTAAATCACATCCAAGTGGGAAACAACCACCTTCTTCAAGCTCAAGCACCTCCACTTGCACCACCAAGAATAAGGGCCAAACTACAAGCAAGAAGAAATAGATAGAATAGAGGTATAAAAGGATTTCTCGCATGCAAGGAGAGGGTTATAAATACCCAAGGGTAGGGGAGAGGTAAGAGAGCTAGGTGCCATGCACATAAGTGCCACTTGTCCTCCATAGCATCGTTGCAAGCACTCAACTCAAGCATGCAAACAAGATCGTTAAAACCTAGGTGAGGGTAGAGACCACTTGGTCCACAAGGTGCTTTGGTCAAATAAGAAAACATGGAAACCTACAAAGGGTTGTGATCGCTACAAACATGGAGACCAAAAGCATAGCGACCTAGGTTTCAAAACCCTAGTGACCACTATGAGAACATAGAGGCCAAGGTTCTCACACTTAAAACACTTTGACCGCAACAACAAAACCAAGGGAAGACACATCAATCGCAACAACACAATGGGTCCACATCCATGGTCAAATCAACTTAAGCATCCATGCAACCCATGCAAAACCCAATCTTCAACACACATGATGCCACCTCATCAACCAAGGTCCAACAAGGTGCCCCTAATTATATTTATCTCCAACATGATGCAAAAGCATAGGAGGCACATTCAACATGTGACAAATTGCAAGATAAATGCTTAATATGAGAAAATTGTAACTTGGTCCAAAACAAGCATACATATAGTATAACTAGCTCAAACATCATTCAAACCATACCAAACTAAAAACATAAGCAAGTCACATGTTATTAAAGTGTGTCACATGATTAGTTTGAGGTTTTAAGCATCTTATTATGTTAAATAAGCAAGATTAGCAAGAAAGTTAGGTTAGGGGTCTTACATCTTAGCTACTTGCTCTTCCTCCAGGAGTTGTGTCCACCTTACTTTTTGGCTTTGATGGGGTCTCTACACCCAGTTTTGAGCAAGCAAATGCATTGTTTGCATGTGGTATGACTTGGACAGAGCAACATGCCAAGTGGTCTGTCACTCGCTCCTTTGGACCTCCTGAGGATGAGGAGATGGAAAATGAGGATGAAGGTGAAGCTGAAGGTGATGGTGATGAAGATGAGGACGATGATGATGGCTATGATACTAATGGAGATGGTGATGATGCTACCCCTACTGCCCTTGATGTACCATTTGATGGAGATGAGGACTATCATCCAGATGAAAACAAATATGCCATTAAGCTTTTGTTCCTAAGTTTCTAGAAGTACTCACACATTTACCTTTTGTATAATTTCATACATTGAACATTTGGGCATTGTATATGAGGTTTACTATGTTCATATCTCGTTGCTTTTCTTCATTGGTTTGTGTTTTCATATTGAGAAGATACATCACTTGTTGTAATATACTTATATGTACCTTAACTCTATGCTTCATTATATCTCATGAGTTATGGTTATGTGCTTCAGTATTTGGAGCATGACTCTAGTATGTTTGTTCTCTCTGGTTTGTTGGTTGTTGCTTGAAAGTAGTGGTTGCTTCTATCGTTTGTTCTTATGGATAAGACATGTGTTTTTTAGCTCTTCTACCCCCTGCCTTTTTGAAATGACAAAGAGGGGAAAATGCACTCATATGGGAGAAATGGACTTAAGTACATATTGAATTATGATCCTTTTCTAGTTAATTCCTTGAAATATCATGTGACTATGTAAGAGGACTCAATAGTATATATGTTCTATGATTATGCTTTTTGGAGAAACTAACATATAGGGAAAGGTAAGCATGAATTGAGCGGGAGCAATTGCTATTGTTCATTCATGTATCTCCTTACAATTCACAAGGTAAAAGTTTAAATTCTAAGTCCTTTTCAATATGTTGGGGAATGGTTAGTCATATTCAAAAATGGGGAGAATTTTGACCTAACAGTTATACATTGTCCATTTTGATGATGACTTAACCATTCCACTCATATGTATCTAAAGTGTCTATTTGAGATCGATTTTAGGTATTCGGTGCACAAAAGGATCAATTGAATCAAGCCCTAGCTTGATCAAATACAAACCAAAATCAATGCAAATGCATTTTTGTGGAAAACACCCTACACAATTTAGGATAATTTTTGTAATCATTTTAAGCACTCAAATGACAATATCCAAAATGCATCACAGGCAGCCTTATCAGCCAAGTTTCCCTTTCAGAAACTCGACCGATGCATAGGATGGGTCTTGGAAATTGTCAGGTTCGGTCGAGTTTCTCCCGGTGACAATCTAACTGACACCCTGTACAAACAAAGTGAATTTTAGTCATGGGTCGAGTTTAATCTAGGATAAAATTGATCAAAAACTCAAAATCATTTTGTCAAATAGTACAATCGATCGAGTTACCTTTATTAAAACTTGACCAACTACACTGTACGGAGTGTGCAAAAAAAGTATTTCTAGTCGTTGGAGTGTTGCGAACATCAAAAATAGATCCGTTGCAACATCCCAAACAATTAGAATTAGTTTCCAAGTGCTTCTAGTGTCTAGTGGACATCCCAATTATAAATAGGGGCCCTTGGACTTCATTCGCAATTTGCCTACCTTGTTCCTAGCTATAGTTGAGTGTGTTTGTCCACATAGAGCCCCTTTCTCTCTCTTACATACTAATCAAAATGTCATTATGAGTGAGATAAGTTATGTGTGAGAGAGTACTCCATTGTACTCTTGTAAATCTCTCAAATCTTTCCTTTCCCAATTCCTTTCTTAAGAGAAAAGTTGGTGAAAGCTTCTCCAAGGTGAAGGAGAAGGTGAAGGTTGAAGATCTTTGACAATGGTGGGTGATTCCTTCAAGGAGGAAGACTTGTTACAAGAGGAGAGCTCCTTGGCGAAGGTGTCCAGCTCGTTGTAAAAGTGGGTAAGCCTTGTAGAGGTTGAAGACTCTTGCTCAAAGGATAGATAAAACCTTGTAAGGTTTATTGGCTCTTTTTTATCCTTAAAAAGGAAGTCTCGTATTCTTGTCCTGCAAAAGAAAGGTCTTATTGTATTTGTATGTCTTATAATGGAATATAAGTATGCAATGATTACAAAATCCTAGGACTTGACCTCTCTAGGTCGTGGATGTACATTCTCCTAGTTTGGAGTTTGGAACCACTCTACATAGCTAGTTCTTGATTTTATTCAATCTCTCTCATCCTTAGTTTAGTTGAACACAAACTCCATATTTGCAATCCTAATTCTTGAAGTAATTTGAAAGTCTAATGAATTTGGTTTAAGTACGTTTTAGCTCTATTCACCCTCCACTACAACCCTTTGATCCAACACAAAAGTTTAAATAAAATATAATAATTTGAGATAATTCGGTGAAAATATGTATTATTTGATGCAATAACTTTTCACATGCTAATAATGATAAAGAATACATAAATAATGTCAAAATGAACAATAATACATGCAATATATAGAAAAATAGTCGGTAAAAGGTGAATAAATAGTGCATCACCCGTCTAAATCAAATCAGCCCCCCAATGATAAGATCATGGTTCTACCCCTGGTTAGACGCCTCTCTATCTTTTACACTAAGATAATTATTCATTCGTTCTTGCATTCGTGTTTTCCACCTTGACACGAGACTTTTGGGCCACTTCTCATATGTAGTTAACTAAGGGATCATGGAAGACATATGGAGCTAGTAGGACCTTGCATTAGTTGGCTGCAAAATGCACTTATTGATTATGATCGGAAACGTAAACATCAAATATTTTGGCATGTATGTTCTTTTCGTGTTTGTCGTTCATCAATCTCAGTTGGTGTCTTTTCGTCTGGATGAAGCTTACAAAGTGAGAGCATGCTCAATTATGCCCAACAACTTTATCACCTCATACCTGTCTGATAGATTATTTCAGAACTGAATTGGGGGAATTATAATTTCGATCCACTCATGTCCAGGTATGCCAAAAACTAGTAGTGCACTGCTCTTTTTATTTATGCACATAATTTCTGAATTTAGATCCTCCTAGCTCCAAATTGATGAAGAAACAAATGCAGAAATTCAACTGACGAGGAAGATTCATGTCTATACACCCATCTGCATTATTGGGCCTTGAACAGTTGAACATTAAACCCCATAACTCCTTCATTTAAGGTTGTGTCCCTTCGCAAGGTATGAACAACGAATTGTGTAATCTAAAATGGTAACAACTGACTCGGTTAGGGTTGGAGTATGATCCAATGACCATCAAATTATGTAGGATTACAGTGGAAAGAGACATATACCAAGCCCCTACATCAAGTAGGACTACATACAATGCTCTGATCATGTGATGAAATCTACTTTAGTTAATTGTGAACCTATGAAGAACTTATGCCTTATGGTTGTAAGAATCACCAGAGAAAGACTACAGAGGATTTATTGGATTTCAGATTCCAGAACGGCTCACTTTATTTATTGTCGGCATATGAAAAGCTTACGGTTGTAGGATCTCCTTAACAAGGCTTTCATTAACCTGCAGTGTACTTTAACAAAGAAAGCATAACAAAAAACTAAAAATTGGGAGTCTAGGTTTGCATATCAAAAGCAAAATACTTTGTTAACAAATAAATATCATCGCATCGTATTTATTGCTTGCTTACAAAAGGTAGGATTGCCCAGTATCTACAATAGAGATAGCAGCAAAAATCATACTATAGAACTAGCAGGTTGTTTTCCACGAGGCCTTCACCAGTGGTAGGTAGTTCAGGGGACAAGTGCCACTCTCCATCCACCAGAAACTTGATCTCATACTTCCCAGGCCGAAGCTTCAGAGTGGTAGTGAACCTAGCATAACATCCGTCATACTCGGGGGACATGTCCTCCCCTTGGCTCCACCCATCAAAGGACCCCATCACCTGTACGCTCTCAGCCATCCCGACCCAACGCAGAGTCACTTCCTGGAGCTTGATCAGATCGACGCCCTCAATCTGCTTTTGAAGCTTGCTGCGGACGGTTTCCAGCTTTGAAGCAAGATAGGACTGGATGTATTTCCCATTGATCTTTCTTGTACCCGGCTGAACGCCAGAGCTCACGACTTCCAAGGCTACTTTAACCAGATCCTGGAGCTCTGCTTCCAACAGGGCGAGATCGTTCTTAACATTGATCAGATCTTCGTCCTTCCTCTGCAGCTCTCTTTTAAGGAACCTGTTGAGCTGGTTGGCTTCGCTGAGCTTCTTGACTAGCCGCTTCCTCTCGCCATCCACCAGGAGGGCTTTCAGCTCGTCCGCAGTCATTAGATTTGGTTCATCATTCCCGTCCTCCGCCCCCTTAACCAAATTCTCCTCCTCCGCCTTCGCAGAAGACCCGCCAATGGTATCTTCACCGTTAACCAGAGCCACTTCTCCTCCGGTGGAAGATTCGGCGCCCAAACCCAAAGCCGATGGCCCCATAGCCTCCCGAGAACCAATCCTCGACCGCAGATGGCATCTCGAGAGACTCAATCCTAAAGAAGAATATTTCCCCAGCGCCGAACATACCGTAGCGGGTTTTGCAGACAGATTACCACATCGGAACTTGATTGGAAGAGGAACCTTGCTCTCTGACAGCAGCTTGCTTCCGCTGTCTGTGAAACAACCCGCCGTTCTCAACATCGAGCAATCCATTCCCAATTTCGGCGGAACGACTAGGCAATGATCCTATTTGCCGGAGACACTTCTACCGAGGTAAGTGGCAGATCAGGTCGTAGCAGCGCCTCCGAAAGGCCTCAGTTTGCCTTGGATCATCCAATCAGGAGCGGACTGCTGGATTGCGGCTGCGCATCTGACCGGAGAGGAAGAATGATATCCGGAGAATAGGAGAAAGAATGGACGGTAGGGAGTCGCAGGACACAGTGAGGCTTGTGTGTGGCGTGGGGTTTTTGGATCCTTCGCGATTCGGAGCCAAGGGCAGAAGGAAATGAAACACGTGACGAGTTTCGACTTTCGACCACAACTGTTGCTTTCCATTAACACTAAGTGAGTGTCCACTCTAAACAAAAGGAGTTGTTTTATTATTTGCATGCTTACCCATATGAGCTATTCTCATACTAATCCAATTGTACACTGATACACATACACATAATAGACCGTTTTTGTAAAATTTATCCAATTGACGGTTTGGATACTTAAATACCGACGCTTCAAAACAAAGCAGCCGAGCACACAGGAGTGAAACTACCCACATACTGTTGCTTATTTAGAGGATTATTATAGAAACTGACCAAGCATGAGGTGTTTATATAGCAGGGAGTTACTGAACGATACAGATGTAATTTGGTGAACTTTCGCACGTATAAAATAGAGATGTGTCATGTATCAATAAACAAAGATATACTCGATACTCTTTAACCGTCTTGAGCCACCTCATACTTGGGAAGAATGTGTTAAACCTTGCCAGTGTGAAAACAAAAAGATGTAAAAAAGTTATCAGAAAACAGATTTTTGCTCGGAAAAGGAGTGCCTAGCAGCTTGTATATGTGGTTATTAAAATTGTCTTTGTTCCAAAATTTGTGTAATTAATATACTCACAACTCACTTAAAGAGAATAATATGATTCTTGCGATTACTGGAGTTACTTATGTTCTAAAAAATTAATATATAGTACTCACACTAATAGAGAAGAATTTGATAAATTGTTCGGAAGATTTTTTTCTGATTGTATGTGTCGTTATTAAAATTATCTATGCTATGTAGCTAATACTCACGACTCGCTGAAAGAGAATAACTTGATTGATTGGGTTACTAACATTTCTTATGCTCTAAAAGTTATAGATATTTTACTCATAATAATTTAAATATAACACACTAAAAGAAAAGAGCACATCTAACTATCTGGTTGACTCCCTCCAATGTGTATGTGTGATTACCAAAATTGCATATGCTCCACAAAATATATAACTAATACTCACAGCTCACCAAAAAAGAAAAACTCAATTCATTTGATTATTGGAATCATTTATACTCTAGAAAATAATGTATATAACACTAATAACAACTTAAAATATTATACACTAAAAGAGAAGAACTTGATTAGCTACCCAACTGACTCCCTCCAACATGTATCTGTGATTATCAAAATTGTCTCTACTATAAAAAAATTATGTAACTAATACTTACAACTCACTGAAATAGAATAACTTGATATATTTGATTATCAATATTATTAATGCTCTAGAAAATTATATAACTCAATATAACATAAATATAATATACTAAAAGAGAAGAACTCGATTGACTGTCCGACCGACTACCTCTATCATGTATGTGTGATAATAAAAATTTACTCTGCTATAAGTAATTATGTAACTAATACTCACAACTTTGTAAAATATGACAATTTGATTAATTACCAACTGACTCACTCTAACATGTAGTTTGTCGTTACTAAAGTTACACATACTCTCATGTTTAGCATGTCTATTGACAACTAATATATAACCAATTGTTGCTTCCCTCCCTACAACCAACAATGCTATATAAAACATGTATATGTGCCGCTAAAATATGCAAATAAAACTCACACACATACTAATGAAGTATGTAATAATGCAGATACATGGACTAAACATAAAACTCCTAGAACTTGAATAATGATGAATTTAAAAAAAAAGTCAATCGGCCTGGTCGCTAGCACACAGGCTGGAATACCTTGCTTCGTTATAGGCACACGATAATTATACATATCACATTAAGAGAGAACAAATTAATTAATATCAAGTTAACTACCTACGATGTGTAACGACACATGCACTTTATATTTAGAGGATTATTATAGAAACTGACCAAGCATGAGGTATTTATATAGCAGTGACGGGAGTTACTGAACGATACACATGTAATTTGGTGAACTTTCACACGTATAAAATAGAGATGTGTAATGTATCAATAAACAAAGATATACTCGATACTCTTTTAACCATCGTGAGCCACCTCATACTTGGGAAGAATGTGTTAAACCTTGCCAGTGTGAAAACAAAAAGATGTAATAAGTGTTGCGTATCTAACAGCCGAACCATATGTTTGTTTTGCCTGATGGCTTGGTTTACCTGGACGTTGCCAATACCACGCGTACTGCGGACGGGCCGAACTGGGTGGGGGGAAAAACAGAAAAAGGAGTGCCCAGCAGCTTGAAAGCAGGCTGGACACTGCATCTTATTTAGAGGGTTATAGATACGTTAGTTTTTTTCCCAATAACCCCCTGAAGTTTACCAATATTCCGTCCTACCTCTCATGTATCAGAAATTTGTAAAATTCCCCTTCTACGTGTTCTATATTCATGCATGCAACTTCCGTTAACCGAGGCTACAGCTACTGGAATTCTCCGTGAGCAACCTGCTCCTAGTGAACTATCTGTTCCTAGTACGTACAGATATAGGTACATATATTAAACGCAAGTCTTATAAAATATGATAAATTAAAATTGTATTCATTTTATATTTATTCAATCGCATACCATAATAAGATTTACTTGCTTCTAGCTTTTGTCTGGACTAATGTGAACCCAGTTTATATCTATCAAAATTTTGGGTCCAAGTTAGGTCCGATTAAAAAAATTGGGATTTTCACAATGTCGGATCTGGAACCCATAATCTTAAACCAAATAGGTCGGTCTTGTGTTCACACAAAATTATTAAAATATAAATCACATTCAATTTTGAATTCTAACATTTACAATTCAGACCGACTATGAGTTCAGATAAATTTAGTCTTGAATCTGGACCTGGTACGAGCAAAAAAATCAAAATTAAGCTAAACTAACATTTTGACGTCCCTAGCTTCTAGATATAATTTCGACTAGGGGTGAGTAAATATCAGTTCAGACCGTAAAATCATATTAGACCTGACAGGTCCATTAGACTTGACCAATCTGATCTCAGACCATTGGAAGTTCATTCCATCTATAGTTTGCAAATTTTGAAAGTTCGGTCTAGGTTTTGAACCAATTTGATCCAAAAGCGGTCAGAGCAGAATCCATACAGAGGAAGGACTTATATATTGCATGTAAGGCCCCTGACCTAGCTTTTGGTTGATCTTGCTCGCTTAGCATGATAAGATGCTTAACACCTTAATCGAATCATGTGTTGTACTTTGATAACATGTGTCATGCTTGTGTTTCAAGTTTGATCCAGTTTAGATGTTGTTTGAGCTAGCTATGCTTATATGTGCTTGTTTTGGACCTAATTGCAATTTACCTGTGTTTAGGGTTTATCTTATAATTTGTCACATACTTGATATGCCCCTCATGTTTTGGCATCTTATTGGAGAGAGTGACACCCCATAGCCTTGTGGAACCTTGGTTTAATGAGGTGGCATCATGTGTTGATGTTCTAGGGCTTGCTTGGTGTCATAGTTTGATGTTGACCTTGAGTGTTGACCAGTGGTTTCCCTAGGTTTTCAACGATCATCATGATGTTTCTTTGACCTTGGTTTCTTCTATCGATGATGTTTGAGGTGTGCCTAGTGGTCTTGGTGATCGGTGAGCCAAGAAACCCTAGGGTTTAGATTTTATGCAGTCATTATGTTTGATCTTCTTTGGGTCTCTATGTTCTCTTCGGTCGCCATGCTTTCCTGGACCAAGTTAGTCACTGATTTTTCTTGTTTTTATCACCCTTGACGCATGCATGAGCTTAGTTCTTGCATGACTGAGATATGGTGGACAATTGGCACATGTTTGCCTAACACCTAACCCCCCTTTCTCTCTCTCTCCTACCATTTGCTATATAAACATCTCTATTTGCATGCAACTAAACCCTTTTCTATCTCTCTCTTCCTTCCCTTGGATCTCATCCCTCTTGTTCTTGGTGGTTGAGGTGGATCTCAAGCTTGGAGGAGTAGTTGAGCCTCTTGCATGTTGAGCTAGGGTTTGGAGCAACCCTCCCTTGGTGGTCATTTGGTGATCTTTGCTTCCTCTTGAGCTTGGTAAGTGATCCACCTCTCTTGATTTTAGTTTCCTTACTATTTCTCAATTCTTTCTACTCTACTTAGATGAACCATGGTGCTCCATGGTAGTGTTTGAGTTGAGTTTGAAGATCTTCTCTCTCCTTGGCCGAATCCATGGTTCTTCATGGTAGTGCTTGAGTTGGGCTTAAAGAACTTCCCTCCTTTGAAATTGTACCTAGGGTTTTTGCTCTCTACCTTGTGTTCTTTTAACCTAGGGCTTGTTTCCTTCTTGGAGGTGAGCTTGCTTGGATATGGAGGCAATCAAGCTAGGGTTTGCTCTCTCTTTTCTTGGAGCCTCCTTACTGTTGGAGTTGTTCTTCATCTCTCAGGTGAGTTATATAACTTTCTCCACAGTTATTGCTCACACTTCACCCTACATACAGGTAATATATCCTTATAAACATGACTCTAAGTTGAAAGATGATATATATGATTTAGGGTTCATGTTTATATGGTGATATTGAACAAGTATCTTTCCTTTAATAAACCCTAATCTTTATGCATGATTATCTTGCTTGATAATGGAGGTTTGATCCATGCATGCATGTGCTAAATGATGGTTTTTCTTTCTCTCAATCATGGTTTTGTTTTGTTTTCTTTCGTGGTGATGGTTGACATTAGGGTTTTGGAGTTGACTTTCTTCATGAGTTATAGACCTTGGTGGTTTTCAGTTTCATGGTCATGATCAATCTATTTTGGATTCATGAGGTCTCTAAGAATGTTGGTGATAGTGCTCGCCAACTTTGGGTCATGTGGTCTCTAAGTTTGGTCACATTTCTATGTGGTGGATGAGTTTTTCTCACTATGTGGTTGCTGAACTTTGAACATATATGGTCGTTGATATCTTGGGTTTTCAATGGTCGATGAAGATCATGTATGATCTAGTTTCCAACGTCATTGAAGATGATGCTTTGATCTAGTTTTCAACTATTGATGATCATGTTTAAACCCATGTGGTCAATGAAGGCGATTCATCTCTTTGGTCGATGAAGAAGGTGAGTCACATTCTTAGCGGTGGATGAGAATTTTTGGACTTATGGTTGTCCTATGTGGTTGACTATATGATGATGATAATTGACCTTCTTACTTCCAAGAATGTTGTAGATGGTGGTAGTTAGGGTTTACATTTATTGCTGATTTCGAAACCCTAATTCAGTTATAATGTTAGACCTAACCTTAATTTCAAGTATGCAATTCTTACCTTGCTTGAGTAATTAGCATGTTGATAGAGTACTTTCTCTCTCTTAATGTTGTAACCCAAATTTGTTGTTGGATAAGTATCGTAACTAATTAAATAATTGTTGTAGCACTTATGTATCACATGTGTGGTGATGATGATGAGCCTTGTTGTGGCATGGAGAGATAATGATGATCTTGCAAGGAATGATGTGGTAGCTCTATGACCTTGTAATATGAGTCATTTCACACACCAAAAACTAGGTGATTAATCCTAGAGTTTAACCTTTTGTTTACTTTCCAATTAAGGTGTAGCATAGAAAGGTATCAAATCCCATAGGACAACTTATTAAGATTGATCCTTTAATCCTGATTGATTTTTGACTTTTTATTTATTTTTTGGTGTTTTTGGGTGATTGAATAAGAAATTAAATTCTGATCGAGAGATTGGTTTGATTACACTAATGCAAGAAATAAAAGTGCAAAGAAAATAAAGAAAGAATTAAAAAGTGCAAGGAAGGTAAAATATTATACTAAGCATGAATGAAAATATTTAACTAAAGAAAGGTAAAGAAAAGAAAAGATTGTTAGCACAAAATAAATATTATCTAAAGACAAGTATGAAATTACAAGAATTGAAAAGAGAGCAATGGGAAAAATAAGTGTTACAAGGAACGATTGAACTCAATGAAAGAAGGCATCGAGGCTTAGGGGTTTTGACCGCCTTAGCCAAAGTGAAAATAAGATCTAAGATACATGACAATCAAGATAGAAGCATGTATGTGAATCATTCATAAATAAAATGCAAGAGATAAATTCCACATGAGCCCATTGGTCCTGGCGCTCACACTTCTTAGTTCATCATCCTAATAGGGAAATATCCACTATCGCATCAAAATCCCTATGTAATTGGTTTCATTGTTCAAAATTTCAGTTTCCAAGGTCATATCCACCTAAATTAACATACGATGAAAATGATTAATTACTTCATTAAAATTGTCAATTTTCTAAATCAAAAACCATCCATGTAGAAAGTCGTATAGGATTCGATATGATTAATACATGGCTAAGGGGATACTCCCATCACCTTGATAAGGGAACTACTCAGTAATCATAGTGAGGAAGAGAGAAACTAGGAGAAAAGATAGAAAGTCATTGACCACAAATCCATAATATCCAAAGAGACCAAGGTGGTGAAAATAAAATGGCTTACTTTCTTTATCCCCCGCTCTAAGAGAAAGAATGAGAAATAAAGAACTCCAAATGTAGAAGAAAAAACTAATTTTTATTGATTGAATGAGAGGATTACACTAAGAATGTAAGTAATAGAACTTTAACTAGTATGCAAGTACAAAATCTTGGATGCCTTTTCTTAGTGGAGTCCCCCCTCCTTTTATAGGGGAAGGAGGGGTGGAAACCCTAAATGGGCAGGAGAAGTAAGTAGAAGAGGCGCCTGATGTATGTCTTGGTCAAGAGAATAATTTCTTTTCTTAATAGTCAATAGAGAAAATCATTGATTGCCTTCGTTTAATGCTTCAAATTGTGACTCTCTCTCTCTCTCTAGATTTCAATTACTAAAGTTTCATGCAAATTTTGGCTGGTAACAAGCTTTATAGTGTGCCAGAAAATAAGTTTTTCTTGTAGGTATTTAAATTTTATTTCAAACACATATTTGAACATTAAATTCCTCCTTGGGATGTGAAAGTTATATCCATTTTGGTGCAAGGTATACATTTAAATCAGGCACTGTGAGAAAACAAATAGGCATGTTCACTGGTTGGTTGAATAGTCAAATGACTGCCAAAGTTATCATGAAGTATGTTTTTCCTAAAACAATTGAAATTATCTTTTCAAAACATATCTAAATTCCAAATTTGGAATTTGTATGTGTGAGTTATGACTATTTTGATGGAAAGTATATCAAAATCTACGGGAAATCTGAAAGGTCTCCTATCTACATCTTTTCTTATCTTGATTTAAATGCTTCAATAATTGTTGAAAGTTGAGAAAAATCTCATAAGAATTCAAAAAAGGAATGAAAGTATAATTTATTTGCATATTAAACTAAATTTACCAAAAAGTCTTAATTAATTATCCTAAATGATGCAAAAATAATAATGAATATGCATTCATTAAAATATCTCTGACTTGAATCTTTACTCGTCCCAAGCAAATTCAATTACAAATAAATTCTAATGTATACTCCCAAAATATCATCCTCACTTTCGTAACATCACTATAGTCCTCACCTCTAAATTTTGGCCAAGTGACCCAATCTCCTAGAACCACATAGAATAAAGTTTTATATTCCCTTTCAAAACAAGTGGCAAATCTTTCTAAAATGAGAATTTGTAGAAGAATAGGCTTCCTCTTAATGTTGCTTTGACACTCTCAATTTCTGAATTTTTGTAAGTTATTTACACAAGAACAGGAAAAGGAGGGGTGTGAACAAAGAAGGAAGTAATAAAAAAATTTTGATCCCTCCTCTATTCGACTCGGATTTGGATTTTGCATAGTTATGACTACATTGGTCACAATTTTTTTTCTTATATACTTTGGCATCTTTTTGATGGTACGCCCCTTTGTGGGGAAGCATGCCACCCCATACTTGATTTTTGTCTGGTGGTGATTCTTTGCTTCTCTCTTTTAGAAGAAAAGTAGAGGGAAGAAAAAGATGTTCTCATGCTTTAATTTTAAAAAAATCATATTTTTTTTCTAGAGAGTGTCATTACTAAAGTTAGAATATTCCTATAAATCACATCATATAAGTTTTATAACAAGATAATTCATTATTTGAGAATAAGAAAAACTTATACTTGGTTATGCTTATTTCCATATGACTTGCCAATTATTCCAAGGAGTGATGTTATTTAAGGGTCCTAGGTGACAACAGTTTCAAACATGGCAATTTGTAATAGATTTTGCAAAAAGTTTTACTAAATTCAATTTGGGGTACAATGATAGATGTCTACTCATGGGCCGACTAGATATTGGCCTTAACTAAAATAAAATAGAAAGGTATGGTCGACTAGATAAATACCATAAACTAAACCAAATACATGTAGAAAAATAAAGCCAAATAAGGGAAAAGATTGGAGGATGAGATAGAATTGTACCACCCACCTCCACCCCAGACTTAGATTTTTTCTCATCCCATAAAAAACCCAAACTCGATATGGAGGAATGAAGATCACATCTGTGGTGGATAGTTAAGGTAGTGGAGGAGCGGAGGAGGAGGCATGGTTGTGGTAGGGACTTGATTGATTTTGTTGGAACTACCCTGTCATATTTGCCTACAGTTCTTGAAATGTATCCTGGATGGCTTGGCGTACATCAGTATACCAAGGACAAAAATTGAAATCATGATGATTAGGTCCCCATGGTTTTGCATGTGGTGGGTAGTACTCCCATTGAATCTTATTTGCATAAGGATAATTATTATAAGGAGCATTGTTTAGATTGAATTGCAGTTGTCCGGTCATATGTTGTCCACTAATGTCAATGGGGGTTGGGGTGAAGGGATGATAGTTGGAGTATCCATCCATGACATTTGGTTTTACTGCTTGGGTAGTGATATGTAGTGGTGGCTCATAAGGTGTTTGGCGATTATCATAGAGCGGTGTCTCAAAGGGGGAGGGAGGAGAGGAAATGGGTATGGTTATAGATGGGAGAAGGGGTTGTGGGAGGGAAATTTCTTGAGTGGTGATGTTGGTTGTGCCCACAACAGGAATAGTGGGAGGGGAAATATCCATCTTGATAGGGCTGGATGGGGCAGTTTGAATAGCAACTTAATTTTCCACCAAAGAATTTTGGTTTTTGGTCACATGTGGTGGTTCAGAATTAAGGAAACGTTGTTGCATCTTATTGAAATGGTCCATGCATTCGAGGAAAAATACTTCTTCCTCCTGGGTGTACTTCATGCTACCCCCAGAGGCTTGAAAATTTATGAACTACGTTCCTACTCGTAGTGTGAGAAGTCCAGCCTCGATGTCGATGAACGCCCTAGCCTTGGTGAGAAATGGCTAGCCAAAGATGAGGGGGTAGCTATTGTCTTCTTTTATATCAAGTACCACAAAGTCAAAAGGGATATATATATATGTCTGCCTTGATCGACACATCATCGATAATACCAAGAGGCTTGGTAATGGAAGAGTCTGCTACTTGAATACACATCAGATTGGGTCTAGCATTAGTGAGACAGAACCTTCTACACATTCTCAAAGGGATGATGGATATGCTAACTCCAAGATCAGCTAGCCCTGAATGGCTGGTAGAGTTGCTAATAGAACAAGTGATCCCGAAAGATCCTAGGTCTTTATGTTTCTTTGGCATTCTACTCTCAATGATGTCTGATGTAGTTCTAGCCAGTTTTATCATTTTAGATTCTTCGGTAGTGAGCTTACGGTTTAGAAGGGCTTTGAAGAAATTTTTCCATTCGGGTAGATCAGTCATAGCATCAAAAAGTGGAATGTTGATGCATAACGTTTTTGTAATTTCCTTGAATTTGTTGAACCTAGAGTCTAATTGGGTATTCTTCAGTCGGCCGGCAAAAGGTACACGCGGCTTATATGCATGACTCTCCTCTTGTGGGGGAGGTGATCTCAGTGCCTTAGCGACGACAACAACCTCTTCGTCGCCCCCTTGGTCAAAATATATGAGGAGGACTTCCTTCTTCTTGTGTGGTAAGGCCGGATCTGGTAGTAACAACATTAAGATATTCTATAAGCTTGGGGTTGGGTTCAGGTTGGCAGGAAAATGTGTTGGCATGGGGTTTTTGTTGAGCAAAAAGATAAGCAAACTGAGCATCATTAGACTTCTGATGTGCTATTATGATTTTCTCTAAGGCAGCTACATTATCATCAGTTGAAGGACTATTGTTGTCCCTGGTAAGGACCATGGTTTTAGAAATTTCCCCTATAATTTCCTTGATTCCCGAAATTCCATTGGTTGTTACAATTGTTGGGGAAGCTTGGTGGGGGATAAGTGCTAGCTTGAGGATGAGGTGGTCTTTGTGGCAAGGGAAGTTGAGAAGAGTTTTCATCTCCTGAAGGGTTTCCATATTTAAATTTGGGATGATTTCTAGCTTGGTTAGGAGTGTAGTAAGCTTGACTTGGAATACTATGGATGGAGTTTAAGTCTTCCACCGGCTGACCAATTGTCAGTTGCATAGGAGTGTTGTAAAGATATTGACATTGAAGGGTAGGATGATCATACCCTTGGTATATCCCACATAGAGATTCAACAACCCTAATCTGTTGAGGTTGCCTCTTGTAGGCATTGAAGGAAGATTCTAGGCGATCCTGTTTCAAAGAAATCAGCTTAAGCATTGTAGCAATTATTTGAATATCAGGATTTACCTCCACCTTGGCTACCTTGAGGACCCCACTAGTTCCTCGCCTTGCTTCAATTTTAGAGGCACATTTTACAACCTCCCAAGCGCTACTCAAGCTCTGGAACATGAAGTTTCCTCTAGATGAGGAGTCAAGAAATTTCTTTGTGTTGTCATCAGCACCACGATAAAATATCTCAATGAGTTGAGATTGTGATATTTCATGATAGGGGAAATGGCAGAGGAGTTCCCTAAATCTCTTCCAAGCTTCTCCTAGAGTTTCTCCTACGACCATAAAAAAAAGAAGGATTTGTCCCCTGAACTCGTAAGTAAGGGAAAGAGGAAAGTATTTATCCAAAAAATTTGTTTGAAGCGCTTCCCAAGTGGTAATGGGGTTTTCGCTCTCCATGGCATTATACTAACTGTTGGCTTGCCCTGAGAGAGAGTATTTGAAAAGTCTAAGTCTAATGGCGTATTCAGAAATGCATGGGATCTTGATCAAGATACTAAGTTCAATGAAATGTTGGAGGTGATCTTAACAACTCTCACCCTTATTTCTAGAATAGGGGTTGACTTGGAACATGGTGATCCATTGGGAACGGATCTCAAATTTGGGGGTTGTAATCTTGGGTGGCACAATAGGATGTTGTGTATATCTGATTTTTAGAGTAGAATAATCTTATAGTTGTTTTTGTCTTTCAGCCTCCTCTGAGCGGCTTCTATAGCCTCTTGCTCGACTATATAAGTTGCTCGTAGTGTATATTCATGAGCAAATGCTCAACCGTGAGACGTTATTTTTGAGAATCCAGAGCCTGCTCAATCTTGTCAGGTCACTTCCTCTTCATCCATCCTAATTTGGATTTGTCTATTCAAATGATGGAAGATTCTTTCTGGCTCAGTATCAAAAACTGGAGGTTTGAAATCTGCGTTCGGCAGGCGTTGCATGCACGGTTACACGGATAATAAGTGGTTGCAGAAAAAACATACTACTAGAATGAAAACTCTGCAAAAAGAGGAGTTAGCACTTCCAAATTTTTGCTCAAAAGGCATAAAAAATGAAAAAAAAGTTTTGTGAAAAAAATTTGTCGGGTTCGAGAAATCAATCTATTGTCCCCGACAACGACGCCATTTTGATATGAGTCATTTCAAGCATCAAAAACTAGGTTATTAATTCTAGAGTTTAACCTTTTGTTAACTTTCTAATTAAGGTGTAGCATAGATAGGTATCGAATCTCATAGGACAACTTATAAAGATTGATCCTTTAATCCCGGTTGATTTTTGACTTTTTATTTCTTTTTTGTATTTTTGGGTGATTGAACAAGAGTTTAAATTCTGATTGAGAGTTTGGTTTGATTACACTAATGCAAGAAAAAGAGTGCAAAGAAACTAAAGCAAGAATTGAAAAGTGAAAGGAAGGTAAAAGATTATACTAAGCATGAATGAAAATATTAAACCATAGAAAGGTAAAAGAAAGAAAAGATTGTTCGCACAAAATAAAATATTATCTAAAGATAAGTGTGAAATTGCAAGAATTGAAAAGAGAGCAATGGGAAAAACAAGTGTTAAAAGGAACGATTGAAATCAATGAAAGAAGGCATTGAAGCTTAAGGATTTTCACCACCTTATCCAAAGTGAAAATAATGTCTAAGATACATGACAATCAAGATAGAAGCATGTATGTGAATCATTCGTAAACAAAATGCAAAAGATAAACTCCACGTGAGCCCATAGGTCCTAGCGCTCATGCTTCTTAGTTCATCATCCTAATAGATAAATATCCACAGTCGCATCAAAATCCCTATGTAATTGGTTTAGTCATTCAAAATTCCAATTTCCAAGTTCATATCCATCAGAATTAACATACAGTTAAAACGATTAATTACTTCGTTAAAATCGTTGATTTTCTAAACCAAAAATCATCCATGTAGAAAGTCGTATAGAATTCGATCCGATTAACAAATGTCTAAGGGACTACTCCCCTCACCTCGATAAGGGAACTACTCACTAATCATAGTCAGGAAGAGAAAAATAAGGAGAAAAAGATAGGAAGTTTAGAATCTCTAAAGAGACCAATGTGATGACAATAAAACAACTTGTTTTCTTTATCCCCCGCTTCAAGAGAAAGAATGAAAAATAAAGAAGTCCAGATGCAAAAGAAAGAACTAATTTTTATTGCTTGAATTGGAGGATTACACTAAGAATGCAAGTACAAAATCTTGGATGCCTTTTCTTAGTGGAGTCCCTCCTTTTTTAGGAGAAGAAGGGGTGGAAACCCTAAATGGAGAGGAGAAGTAGAAGAGGCAGCTATTGTATGTATTGATTAAGATAATAATTTCTTTCCTCAATAGGCAATAGAAAAAATCATTGATTGCCTTCTTTTGACCCTTCAAATTCTAATTCTTTCTCTGCCGATTTTCGTTTCTGAAGTTTTGTGCCAATTTCAGCTGGTAACAAGCTTTAAAATGCACCAGAAAATACGTTTTTCTTATAGTTCTTTGAATTTTCTTTCCAACTCATATTTGAACATTAAATTCTACTTTGGGATGTGAGAGTTATGTCTATTTTGATGCAAGGTATACATTTAAATCAGTCACGGTAGAAAAACGAATAGGCATGTTCACCGGTTGGTTGAATAGTCAAATGACTACCAAAGTTATCGAGAAATATATTTTTCTTGTATCAATTGAAATTATCTTTTCAAAACATATCTAAATTCTAAATTTTAAATTTGTATATGAGAGTTATGACTATTTTAGTGGAAAGTATATCAAAATCTACGGGAAACCAGAAAGGTCTCCTATCTTCATCTTGATTTAAATGCTTCAATAATTGCTGAAAATTGAGAAAAAACTCATAAGAATTCAGAAAAAGAATGAAAGTACAATTTATTTGCAAACTAAATTTTTTTTATCAAAAATCCTTAATGAATTATCATAAATGATGTAAAAATAAATGATGAATATGCATTCATCACCTTGATAATGGTCTTGTGCCCTAATTGAAGTGATATCCTATATGTGATGTGATAAGGGACTCGTATCCCATGGTGATGCGATAATGGTGATGGTCTCACGAGTGGTAGTGAATAGTACCATGCGGTGACGTGACAAGTTTATGTTTAAAATGTTTTATATCTTATAAAGTTCCACTCTACCTAAGTTTTGTATAATTCTTTTAGGGTTTGCTTGTAACTTGATTGATGCAATAAAAGGCACCCAACTGGCTTTAACTAATAAAGTGAAACCCTAATAATGTAGTGTCCTAAGCCATAGATCCATTCTAGTGTCAACACTTTCTAGATGGTGAAATGAGTATTCCTAAGGGAAACTTGGAGTGCATATTGTGAGTATGTGAGGTGTAAGATATTGTGTGTCATTATCATCTTGACCCCAAGTGTTTTGATCAAGGTTGCAGTCATGCCTTGGTGTAAGAATGGTTGTGGTTGTGTCTCAGAGATTTATATATGTGATGTGATGGAGAATAGATGTGGTTGTACCTCAGGTGATTGGGTTTGTATACCCTAGTTTCTAGTGTCGTGACTTATACCAAGGTAGACTAGGTGTTTTCAGTTAGACTATATGTCGTTGGTGGAAGTTTGACTGATATGTCACTGCGCTTTTCACTCGTACTAACTAAGGGGAAGAAGATCTTAGGAGTCTTACTCTTCTTAGATCTTGTATGGAACTGATTGCAATCAAGCATTGGTCAGTTGGACTTTGGGTGATACAATTCAAATTCCCCAGGGCTTGATAAAAGACGTAATAAAGTTGTATAGTATATTTTCCTAGTGTTAAACACGCTTCACATTGGATATTTACCCTTTCCTTATTATCTTATATTTCTTAGTTGTTTTATGATGTGGTAAGAGAAGTTAATTATTATACATGTTCTGTAGATTCCTTCTATTCATATATATTGATATGGTTATCTATTGTAGCTACTTAGCCCGATTAACCTGTGTAATCAGTTTTAATTATTCATTTTGATAAATATGCTTATCCTGCTTAGTTTTATATATATATATATATATATATATATATAATATCCTATTGTAGCAATAACCTTTGGTTGAGAGTTATATCTCTGGTTGGGATGTTGATCTCACCTCGTGGGTTACCACATATTTTTAGGTAGTCGTTAGCAATGTGGGCAGGAATATGTTGTTGAGGGAGAGGATCTTGGATATCAGTAGCTCGGGAGGTTGGATACTTGCATGTGTTGTGTAGTAGATTTCTAGTGGCATCCTTATACTCTCAGGTCCAGGAAAGGATGTGTTTTGTAGATGATCTATATATCATCACCTATTTTGGTAGTATGCCCTAGTTTGTGTACATAAATGGCATGTACATGTTGAACAATATCTTTTGTAACAAGTGTGTGGAAGAAGGCCACTGAACAAGATGTAATTACCTAGTTTGGCATGTAATATTATGTAGGTTGATGGATGTTCCCACACATGATTGTAATATATGAATCGGTTTTAAACCCTATTTTCTAGTGTATGGCCAATTAGTATTCGATCATACACTTAGTTTTGAGTAAACATGTTTGTTATGGCATTGGTCACCACAGCTTGGTTGGTATCAGATCTGTAGGTTCACTGAGTCTACAGGAACATAGGACTTAGGTTGTATATGTTCTTATGTTGTCCAACATATCTGATCATAGATTCTTCTTATGCATATATGTCTGGAGAACATGCTGAAGGTAGCTATGTCACTCCAGGAGGTGGCGGTAGGAGGCCTGAACAGGATGGGAGATTGCCAGTCACAGAGCCAGAGCAGCCCTCGGTGTCTCAGTTTGACTCAGAGACCATGGCCAATCCCGCTTTCCAGTCCATATTTGGACAGTTGATGGCCACGATTATGCATATTGCGGACAGAGCACCCTTACCAAAAGTGAGGGAAGTTGTCCCCAATGTGGAATCCTAGGATTCTGGGAAGACGTTTGAGCGGGAGACACGTGTTGGATCTGTTGATTATGCAGGTACGGAGGACTCAGAAGATGCATACATGTGGATGATGGTGTTGGAGAAGGCTTTTAAGATCATCAACATCCTGGAAGAGGACAAGGTGAAGCATGTGGTGTACCTGCTGAAGGGCAGTGTTGGCCATTGGTGGTCGTCGAGGAGGAGAAGAGACCTAGAGTGGTGGTCATTTGGGAGGATTTTTGGTGTGAGTTCGTGAGCCAATACTTCCCAGAGTAGTATCTCGATGAGAAGATCTCATAAATTAAGAAGATCCATCAGGGATTAATGACGATCAATAAGTATGAGTCAAAGTTCATGGAGCTATTGAGGTTGTGTCCTCACATGGCAGCAATGGACAAGGAGAGGATCTGGGGTTTGAGAAGGGTTTGAGCACTGAGTTGACGACGACGATGTCTGCTTTGGAGAATAGTGAGAAGTTTTCCACCATTGTGAAGTTTGTGAGATGGATCGAGCGGTCTTCTATCGAGTAGTGTGAGGCTAACGATAAGAAGAGTCCAACTCAGTTTTAGGGGCAGTCTTCTGAAGGCTTTAAGAAGTCAAGGTTTTCTTCACCTCTATTGTAGCAGAGGTTGGTTTTCTCTAAACCAAGATCAGGTGTGCCATCACAGCAGTCCCTGATCAAGGGTAGAGGTCATAGTTTTTCACCAGCTAGAGCTCAAAATACTGCATTAGTGATAGTGATAGGGCCATCTAAGTTGCAATATGATACCAAAACTTGTTATAAGTGTGATCAGATCGGGCATACAAAGTGGTTTTGCCCTATGAAGGATGAGGAGGTGACGCAACAACTAAGGTAGAGTCAGTGGGGTGCCCAGTAGTAGCAGTTCAATAGTGGTGGTGGTAGAGGACCCGGTCAGACATCACAGGCAAGATCCTTTGGACAGGCTAGTAGAGGACATGGATGACAATAGGAGACAACTCGATTCTATGCTATGAGTCAACCAGAGGGAGAGGTCAATCCATAGGTCATGACAGGACATATGAAACGTTTTCATTCTAATTATTCTACTTCTTCTTTTATATCTAATTTGGTTGACCCAGTTGTGACGTACTATTTTATTACTAGAGAGGTGATAAGTAGTTGTAATCTACCTATTTGTAGTGATTTGATAGCCTTTTGTTAGAAACCCCTCTTGTTGGTTCTGTCAAGTTGCTGGAGGTGTGTCCATCCTATGTTCTTTCTTTCTTAGGACGCAACATTCAAGTGATCTTATGGCACTTGATATTCATGGGTTTGATGTGATCCTTGGGATGGATACCTTGGAGAAGTACATAGTTGTTTTGGAGAGTAGTTTCAAGGTGGCAATGTTTTGTGATGGAGAAGTTTTGTGGATCTTCCAAAGATATAAGAAGATTCTTCTAACATTCTTGGTGTTGGCTATGATAGTGGAGAGGTTGATGAGGCAAGGGTGTGAGGCTTTCTTGGATCATATTGTGGATACTAAGACAAGGAGTCCTACTATCCAAGAGGTGTCTGATGTGTGAAAGTTCAAGGATGTTTTCCCTAAGGAGTTTCGTGGTGTTTCCCCTCCAAGAGAGATTATTTTTTAGATCAATATGGTTCCCAGAATGCAGCCTAAAGTGCAGTCACCTTACAAGATGGTACCAACAAAGATGTGGGAGTTGAAGAAGCAATTTCAGGAGATGTTAAAGGAGGGCTTTATCAGGATGAGAACTTCCCCTTGGGTTGATCCTGTGTTGTTCATGAAGAAGTACCGATCTATGAGGTTGTGTATAGATTACAGACAGTTGAACAAGGTCACAATAAAGAACAAGTACTCGTTAGCAAGGATAGATGATTTGTTTGACCAGTTGAGAGATGTTATCATATTCTCAAAGATATATATGAGGTCAAGATGCCACCAGTTGAGGATCAAGACAGATAACATACCCCAAGTCAGCTTTTGAGGACTAGGTATGGTCACTACGAGTTTGTGATTATGCCATTCGGGTTACCAAACACGCCAAAGGCTTTCATGGACCTGATGAATAGGGTGTTCATACTATTTCTAGATTAGTTTGTGGTGGTGTTCATCGACAACATCTTCACATACTCTAGAGATAGACAACAGCATGAGCAACATCTTTGCCAGGATTTGACATTGTTGAGGCAGCGCAGTTTGTATGCTAAGTTCAGCAAGTGTGAGTTTTGGCTAAAGGAGGTGTCTTTTCTGGGTCATATCATATCAGCTAAAGGTGTTTGTGTGGATCCAAAGAAGGTTCAATCAGTCTTAGAGTGGGAGCTTCCCAAGACACTGATGGAGGTTTGCAATTTTCTAGGATTGACAGGCTACTATAAAGGTTCATCAATAACTTTAGGTTGTGGCATTACTCCTAACCAAGTTGACAAGGAAAGGTGTTTCTTTCGTCTGGGATGACAAGTGTCAGCGTTCTTTCCAGTTGTTGAAGGAGAAGTTGACTAGTGCACTAGTATTAGTGCTTCCAGAGCAAGGGAACGACTACATTGTCTTCCATGATGCATTGAGTAACAACTTAGGATGTGTGTTGATGTAGGACAAGAGCGTGATTTCTTTTTCTTCACAACAACTTAAGAAACACGAGGAGAACTACCCAACTCATGATATGGAACTTACAATTGTAGTCCATGCCTTGAAGATCTAGAGGAACTATCTGTATGGGGAGAAGTACCAGATCTTCACCGATCATAAGAATCTTCATCATATCTTCTCGAAGCAAGATTTAAACATGTGACAAAGGAGATGGATGGAATGGATCAAGGACTCTGATTGCATGATAAACTACCATTCAAGTAAGGAAAACATGGTGGCTAATGCTTTGAGCAGGAAGTCTTCTTCGTCATCATGTGTAGAGAAGGTATAGTTACATGCTTTGGTGTGCCATAAGTGGGACATCTTGGTGTTGCTTTGTTAGATGAACATATGGTTAGAGGTTTCTCTGTTGGAAGGCTTGTTGGCACAATTTTAGGTGAAGCCTATGTTGATGCAACATATGAGAGATGCAAAATGGGTTTATATTGTGATACAGAACATAAAGGTAGAGTTAGTCACTAAGAAGTATGATTAGTTTCTATGAGTCAAGTGATGGGATAGTTTGTCTTCATCGTAGGATAGTGGTTCTAGATGTTCATGGTTTGAGAGAGATGGTTCTTGAGGAGGCTATCTCTTTGATGTATGTGATGCATCTAGAAAATACCAAGATGTACCATAACCTAAAGGATCTATATTGGTGGCTTAGTTTGAAGCATGACATGGCAAAGTTCATGACTTAATCTCCAGTTTATCAGCAGGTCAAGACAAAGCATCAAAAGTTGTACAACTGTTTCCTATACCACACTGGAAATAGGATCATATCATTATGGACTTTGTGGTTGGGCTTCCTAGAATAGACAAAGGTCATGATTCCATCTGGGTGATAGTTGATAGGTTGACCAAGTCATTTCACTTCTTTCCAGTCAAGATGACGTACAAAGCAAAGAAGTTAGCACAGATCTATGTGTAGGGAAATATGGCATCAAATAGGTAGCGGAAATAAAAAATTTTACTAACATATTTCCCATTAACTAGCAAATCGTGTCAATAACTATGCAATGGAAAGGATGGTTTCATGTAGATATACTTGGTCATGGAGCAAGTCCAGCGACAATCCTCGTCGATCTAGATGTGCACTCTTAGATGTGTCTGTATAGCTCCTAGTTGTAATGGGACTCGTCTAACTGCTCCTCCATGGACAATAGACTTGAACGTCTCCGTCTCCAGCAGCTCCTCTTGTTATGGACTGCAGGGTGACACCGTCCTCAGAGATGGGAAAAGGTCACCTTGCCTCTAGAGAAGTCTACACAGCCCAACTAGAACTCCTGTCGTCCTCTCTAGAATAGATAGGAAGGAGTTGTCTCTCCGATTGATGTACTAGGCACCAACTTGGTATTCTCACAACAATGATCCACAGTTGTTTCTCTCCTCTAAGTTGTAGCTATACCTCCCTAGTCAGGTAGGACTTTCTTGGGCTCTCTTGGTCACCACGACTAGAGAGGACAACAATTGTTTGAGCAACTGATTCTCAAATATCTGTGTTGTACTTTGGGAAGCCCCCAATACCCCTATATTTATAGTTGAGTTAGGGCCATGGTTCCTAGTCTGTGCGGGAGTGGAAGGGACCAGAAGATCTCACATGTTCACAACAATTTTTGAAATTTCACAACCTACAACAGCCGAATAGATCATCTAGCATGCCAGACAGTCATCTGGTACTTTCCCAATTTTGTACATATTTTGGTAATTTAATTCCAATTAGTGCAGGTCATGACATCAACACCAATCCTATATGCAATCGGATTGCACCCTCGAACCGATAGTTTAGTGCATTTGAGATGGGAGTCTTGCACCATGCCAGATGACCATTTTGTAGAAGCAAGACAGACGTCTCACAGCCCAGGTCATGCTGCATTCCAGTCAATGTACAATACAATCAGTCTGACACTCCAAACGATTGTCTCAACACTTGAACTGGTCATTTGGTAGTCCAGTCAGCTGATTTGTTGTGTGAATTGAATACCTAAACACTTTAGTAATCAATCCAATCATCATTCAAGATCAAACTACTCTTCTAGATGAGTTCCTATGTGTGTGACCCTAGAGGTCCCATATTACGTTGGTAGTGAATGTCCATAACAACTTATGGCATCACAAGCAATGAGTGGTGCCTAGTCACACATCATTGCTACCTAAGTAAATGGAAAGTTGGAGAACAACTTCAACCTACAATCTATGCATGGTGTTACAGTGTTTGTATAGATCCTTTGTCATTGATATCCATGTTTAACTAGAGGCATGGAGTAGTCATCCTAATTATTATTCAATCTTGTTTCTTGAACCAGAGCAGATTGTGTGAGATATATATAAGCTCAATATCACATAATGACTCACATGTGTGTGTCCATGCATTTGTGAGTCTCACTAATAAAGAGGCTTTGGATATCATACTCCCTTAGGAAGGACAAATTCCATCTCTATCACTCATAGTTGGTCCCCATGTGTCACAATCACTCAATCATCACCTTTATAACAACCCATATTTTAGGATTGTGCTTGATGATGTCAAAGCATACTGAACAACATGTGACGAATGTAGTGATTTAAGGTCTAAGAACCACGAACACCACCATCACTATGAGATCTGACTATGACTACCATAGTAATGGTTTCCATGTGTCAGTCTCATGGTGGGTCTGTCTGATATACTATTCTCTAGCATGTATCTGTGTGCTTGGTTTGATATGACTAATGAGATTATATAATCAACCAACTCACACTCTAATCTTATGTGTTATTGTTGTCTATCTACCTTCCACAGTAACAACCGATCAGGGACATAAAAAGAATGCATATACTCTTAACATCCATATGATCTCATTCTTTAGGTCTTCAACATGAGGACATACGTCATTGAGTAATATCATTCTCTAGACATTTATTATGTTATTTCATTATCTCATAACTGAATTGAACAAAAAAAATTGGAAGCTTGCCTTTATTATTAATCAAACCATTTATGCCATTACAATCAGCATATGATTGACTCTCTGGGCATACATAGCAACACACTCCCACTTGCACTTAGAGCCAATCACCCATGAACCATATTCTGAGTGACCTAACATAACCATCATGCATCTGTTATGAAAGTTCTTTAGTAGCGGGTTTAGAAACAATTGCTTCAAGTTAGTATTTTGCAATTTTCACACTCTCACTGTTATACGACTACTCATATGAGATGGAAGTGACATACTATGTTATCTGAGATTTGCATCCTAACTAGTAACTCCATTGTTGTCATCAATATTTCTAATGTGTCATCAACGGTTGGAACCTTACACAAGTTCATCCATATGAACTTTTTGATCCATAATTATCTTTCTGTTGTTCTTATAACACAGAGATACTCAGTTTCTATTGTAGATTTGAACAACTGTTATTATCTCAAAATCCTTTCTAGCTTACATTTCTCATTTAATGTCAAGCGTGAATTTTAGATTGTGATCCTTTATTTGTCAGTTTGGAAGCTTGCATCGGTGTAACCCTTTACACAAAACTCTTTGTTATCACCATACTCAAGGAACATATCATTTTAGTGCTTTACAAGCACCTAGGGATGTTCATTATGGTAGTCTAGTGACTCTCGTTGGCATCTGACATATACCCTCTTGTCATGTCCAATACATACGAGATTGCTATATATATATCCTCTCATCATACATATAAGATGACCGGATGTCCTCTCATCACATCCAATACATACGAGATAAGTTCACAATATTAAATTTAATAGATCCAATTACGAATGCATATGGCATCTATCTATGTGTTCCAATTCTTTACAAGAACTGGGACACTAGCCTCCTGAGAGACTAACTCCATGGAAAATGTACAAGTTTTCTCTCATTGAGTCTTGCATGCTAAACCTGTGATGACCCCGAATTTTAAGGTTTTGGTACCCAATACAATATTTGAGGTCCATGAACACTCGTAGTTGGTTAATCCCAAGTTGAGGTGACATGTTCTCTAGCACAAATTTCATTGGCCCAAAAGTATGACTCTAATACCATCACATGAACCATAATATTTATCTAGGGCATCTATTGAGATAAGCGATCTTTGGAATGAACCCACTTAGATTTATATTATTGGTTCCATTATCGATGGTTTTGAATCCAATATTGGTCACACATAATTCTAGTCATTATGAAGCTTGTGTTAACATCTCTTGGCATTTAAAAAAAAAGAAAAATCTTTTGAGAGATTTTGATCATTGGCTGTTTCATTAATGACTAAGGGTTAAAATAAATAGGAATTAGTTTGATTTCATTCACCCACATTAGTGGCATGTCACACGTCCCTTCTCTTGGTGGCAAATTTGTAAGTGAAGGCTCACATATATAATGACTCGTCAATCCAATTAGAAAGGGATCTAACCCTGGTCGAGTAGGGCCACATTTTCCTTGATCTCTTTTGCCCAGTAATCTGCGAGCTCCACTTGTTGCAGTTGGAGGATTAGATCCTATAATCCTGGGACTGTTGAACAACTTTTGGAATAAGTTGTGTATAGTGTGGCATGAATTCAGAACCAGAACCCCTAATCCTAGTAAATGATTCATTGAAGAGAGACCAGACCCCCTGACACACACACATTAGAATTCTCCAAAGCTTTACACAGATGGTGGCTGGAGGTGAAGGATCAAAGCATCGTCTTTTTAGGGTAAGGGCCTTCATCTTATTCCACCTTACCATAGATGCAGGTTATGGGGAAAAAGATCTTAGTATCTTTAGCGTCATGTACTAAGAGTGGATTAAGCTACCTGCGAGCCATGTGGATCAAACCTCCAGGTTCAATGAGGATGATGAACCTTCGACGATGGGTTTCAAAACTCCCTTCCAGTATTTCTATCTTCCTCTGTGGTGTTCATGCAGCTAACTTGGAGTCTGTCAACTCCGGTGGCTCTGACTTCCTCTCGGCAGTGAGATTCCGACCACTTCAGATTTACGGATGACCTGCAATCTCTGTGACATGGTGAATGGTGTTGGAGGTCAAGGTCTCAGGGCTTCTTGCCTCCCTGCTGCTCAAAGAATGACGCCGCCATGGACTCTGAAGCTGGACCCCCTTTGATCCTGAAGCCAACTGCTCCTCTTGAACCACCATCCTCCCTTCCTCGGTGCCAAAGGATGCCACCTTTTCCCCTTCTGAAAACCCCCTTTCTGCGGCGCCGCCATCCATCATAGGCCTGGCCGCGAGTTCCAATGGAGCACCTCCACCCAGAGTCTCGAGAGCCCGCAGGATCCTCCTCGATGCCTGCAAGATTTGAGACGACTTCCATCCTCAGTAACCGCACGCTGGAGCCCTGCTCCGTGGTGGCGTCCTCTGTGCGTCGCGCAGGACCAGATGAGAAAGAGAGAGTTGGTGAGAGAAAAGAAAGAAGAAGACCGGTCCCTCTTGACCGTCAACCCAGACTGATCCAGGTCCAATTCGACTGAACCGGTCGGCCAAAGCAGGCTCAAGGAGTCCAAACGAGCCACGTGGCAGCGCTTGATTCGCCTAAAGGTAATAATTCACTCGAAAATCCAGTATATGTACAGATCTTAGAAATTGCATTATAAATAGCTCCCTTGGCCTATAAATACCCTAAAAATATACACGTACTCATAAAAATGCCTACTTTATTATAGGATCCTTATATTAGTCGTTTGAGATAGTAATATCTATGATATTTAAATTAGATGAGAATGCTTCATTTAAATGGTATAATTAGAAAATGGTTGAGATTAAATCTGATAAAAATAAATTTGAACCCTGATATAATCTAGAAACTAAATTCAGACTCCTATCTTGATATTATTGAGTAATTTAAGGCCTTTTCTCATTATTACCTAATTACATGTTTAATCCTTATATTAATTGTAGAAAATAGGGAAAGTAACAGAAAATTATGAAATTCGTACCAGACCCTTATAATGACCTTCTGATTAGTAGAAAAATATCAGAGATACACTTCATATCTGTAAAACCTAGATTTGGCCAAACCCTAAACTGGACCTAACTACCATTAATAATGGTGAACCTTGTATTAATGATGAATATTTGTTATTAACCAGGTGATGACTAGTTATCTAGATGAGCAAGAATGATTAGAAATCTCTGAACTCAGGTACGTGGGATTTATTAAGTATAAGACTAGTTTTCTGGTTGCCTATGATATGTAATATCTTGAATGCTCGTATTTGTATATGATTGCTTATTTGAACTAGTATGAGTTATACTTCGCCAAATCTAATAGATCATAAATGAGTATGATGGGTTGTAGCTACTAGAGCACATAGCCTGGTGTGGATGTATGTTTCCTAACATGGATGTATGATTCCTTGGCCCATGTTAGATGTATGATGATACTATATTGCCCACACTAGATGTAAGTCAAGTGCAAGTATGTGTAGTACAACCGCATCAAAGTGAATGCAATAAAAGGAATGTTTACCTAATTATCACTTTAGACAATGTATTCTTTTAATCTTTCTTTCTCAAGTTATTTCAATTATGCAAACATATGAGTAGGTATCTTTCTACCCACGTGCACAACACCTTGTGTGTTGATTCATTGTTTCACGTATGTTTTAGGTTCAGAGATAGTATGGGAGGAAAAAGATGGGAGTGAGCAGTTGTACAGGTTGTACCTATTATCTAAGATCATGTTAGCATACATGTTCAGACTTGTAGAATTTTCATTCAATATGTAATTGTAAATCATTTTGTAATAATTCATATTGTATAAATATGCATGTTGAATGTTGAGTATGTTATGGTTGTATGTTCATGTATGCATATTATGCTTCCGCATCGCTTTCTGATATGATTGGATGATGTTTTCAGATTCTAACATCTCACTCCCAATAGGGTTTGGAGAAATCAAAATCCGGGGACGTCACAGTTGGTATCAGAGCATGAACAATAGCTACACCTGACAATTTCTCACCATGAAACATAAACTAAATTTCACCTTTCACTTAAACCCTAGAAACTTAGTAAGTTATTC
Organism: Alisma plantago-aquatica; assembly: GCA_963693085.1. Lineage (NCBI taxonomy): Eukaryota > Viridiplantae > Streptophyta > Magnoliopsida > Alismatales > Alismataceae > Alisma > Alisma plantago-aquatica. The sequence continues at coordinate 193,556,935 of OY856415.1, read as the reverse complement.
TGTAGGAATACGGTTTGACATAGCCTCTAAGTTAGAACCTAGATGTTCGAGAACTAGGTTTAGATAAGTGTGTGAAACCCTTTCCATATAGAGCTCATATGTATTGGGTAGCTACACTAGTCTACACCTTGTTCTCACCATTTCACTAGGTGACATGGCACTAGACTATCTACTGTGTGTGGGACACTCGTTTTGCTGATTTGGTTTTGTTTTCCAATCGGCTCGAGCCTCGATAGTTTTCTCTGACGTCTGCCTTCTCGGAGAAAAAATATATAATATTTTATTACCTATATGTAAATATGAAAATGTGTCCCTCACACTGGAGAGTAGTTAGTGTTGATGTAACCTAAGTGAAAGGGAGTGACATTAGTCTAGAAGAGAGAGTAGTCTAGATTAGATGTCTAGAGCCTTATCAAGATATGTGATACATAGATTAGATTATAGAATGATAGTTGAAATAAGCATGTGAAATCTTATCTAAGTTTGATCTCTAATGCTATAAGTTTCCTTATAAAGGTTTAAGTTGTATACTTGTTGAATCCAATTTTGTGGAATTTGTGCAAAATCTTGATGATGAAAGTACATTCCCTTTTCCTACTTAAGATAAGCTAAGTTAAGATAGATATGAGTGTGCATGAGCCTCAAGCTCTTATACAAGGAGGATATCTAGTGGTAGGATGAGATATGTGGTGAACTCTAGAGAGAGTAAGACCCACAGGGAGAAGGTCATAGGACCTAGCCTCCAATATATGATATATGTGTTAAAAAAAAGTCCTACACTAGATTACTCTCGAGTGTTGAGTTGAGTCCTTATGCGTGATTCAAATATATATGTGAGAATTGGGTAAAATAAAAGGATGGGTAGATGACCCATATGATAAAGTCAATCCTTTGGCTAAGTTAGGTCCTAGATGGAGTGACATATTTGTGAATCTCATCATTAGTTGCAAGTGAGGTAATATATGAACTCTAGTTATGAGAGTATGATGCTTTGTGAAAAAGATACTCAATATACATGTTCTCCCTTCTTCTTCTCTTTCTTAATATATGATGATAGAAACCTCACTTGAGCTATATAGATGATTTATATATGAGGAGTCACTCGTATAAGCTTGACCTATTCTATATCCCCCCCCTATATCATACATGTAGCACCCAAGATTGAAATCATTATAAGTTTGACAATAAAATATTCTCTTTCCTTTCATATGAAACATGAAAGATATGATGCTGAGATCATGGGATAAACTTAGTATATTCTTTTTTTTTCTCCACATAATACATACAAGACATAAAAAGTTGAACTCATGAACTTGATATAAAGATATTTTTGGATCATTGGATATATGATCAGAAATACAGTTCATAACTTTGATCCTTCTCAATATATGCTTCTAAGTTGAGTATGAATATCACACCATAGGGTGAAACCCTAATGGTCAAACATGTTGCGTAAGGCCTTCTTAAGTAGAAAACAAAATTCTAATATCAAGGATGAAGATAAATCTCCTATAATGCTGAGATCATTGTAAGATGTTAATGATGTTAGATTTGAACAATCTGAATGTCATGGTATATAAATGAATTCCTCTTGAACTTTAAAAGTATGAACAAAACTTGTACCCTTAGGGGGGGATGTAATCCTAAGATATCATAATATCATGTTATGACTAAGCCATTAAACGATGCTTTAGTATATATAAGGTGGGGTGGTTACATCCAAGGTTCTTTATATCCTCAAATGACAACTTAGGGTATATCCAAATCTACATTGCCCTATCACCTAGAAATGGCGGCCTATATGAGGTTGGACTCCTTGATATCATGATTAACATGGCATTGGTTGAATTTTGAGGACAAAATTCTATTAAAGGTGGGGAGAATGTGATGACCCCGAATTTTAAGGTTTTGGTACCCAATACAATATTTGAGGTCCATGAACACTCCTAGTTGGTTAATCCCAAGTTGAGGTGACATGTTCTCTAGCACAAATTTCATTGGCCCAAAAGTATGACTCTAATACCATCACATGAACCATAATATTTATCTAGGGCATCTATTGAGATAAGCGATCTTTGGAATGAACCCACTTAGATTTATATTATTGGTTCCATTATCGATGGTTTTGAATCCAATATTGGTCACACATAATTCTAGTCATTATGAAGCTTGTGTTAACATCTCTTGGCATTTAAAAAAAAGAAAAATCTTTTGAGAGATTTTGATCATTGGCTGTTTCATTAATGACTAAGGGTTAAAATAAATAGGAATTAGTTTGATTTCATTCACCCACATTAGTGGCATGTCACACGTCCCTTCTCTTGGTGGAAAATTCGTAAGTGAAGGCTCACATATATAATGACTCGTCAATCCAATTAGAAAGGGATCTAACCCTGGTCGAGTAGGGTCACATTTTCCTTGATCTCTTTTGCCCAGTAATCTGCGAGCTCCACTTGTTGCGGTTGGAGGATTAGATCCTATAATCCTGGGACTGTTGAACAGCCTTTGGAATAAATTGTGTATAGTGTGGCATGAATTCAGAACCAGAACCCCTAATCCTAATAAACGATTCATTGAAGAGAGACCAGACCCCCTGACACACACACATTAGAATTCTCCAAAGCTTTACACAGATGGTGGCTGGAGGTGAAGGAGAGAAAGAAACCTCAAAGCATCGTCTTTTTAGGGTAAGGGCCTTCATCTTCTTCCACCTTACCATAGATGCAGGTTATGGGGAAAAAGATCTCAATATCTTCAACGTCCTGTACTAAGAGTGGATTAAGCTACCTGCGAGCCGTGTGGATCAAACCTCCAGGTTCAATGAGGATGATGAACCTTCGACGATGGGTTTCAAAACTCCCTTCTAGTATTTCTATCTTCCTCTGTGGTGTTCATGCAGCTAACTTGGAGTCTGTCAACTCCGGTGGCTCTGACTTCCTCTCGGCAGTGAGATTCTGACCACTTCAGATTTACGGATGACCTGCAATCTCTGTGACATGGTGAATGGTGTTGGAGGTCAAGGTCTCAGGGATTCTTGCCTCCCTGCTGCTCAAAGAATGATGCCGCCATGGACTCTGAAGCTGGACCCCCTTTGATCCTAAAGCCAGCCGCTCCTCTTGAACCACCATCCTCCCTTCCTCGGTGCCAAAGGATGTCGCCTTTTCCCCTTCCGAAAACCCCCTTTCTGCGGCGCCGCCATCCGTCACAGGCCTGGCCGCGAGTTCCAATGGAGCACCTCCACCTAGAGTCTCGGGAGCCCGCCAGATCCTCCTCGATGCCTGCAAGATTTGAGACAGCTGCCATCCTCAGTAACTGCATGCTGGAGCCCTGCTCCGTGGCGGCGTCCTCTGTGCGTCGCGCAGGACCAGATGAGAAAGAGAGTTGGCGAGAGAAAAGAAAGAAGAAGATCGGTCCCTCTTGACCGTCAACCCAGACTGATCCGGGTCCAATTCGACTAAACCGGTCGGCCAAAGCGGGCTCAAGGAGTCCAAACGAGCCACGTGGCAGCGCTTGATTCGCCTAAAGGTAATAATTCACTCGAAAATCCAGTATATGTACAGATCTTAGAAATTGCATTATAAATAGCTCCCTTGGCCTATAAATACCCTAAAAATATACACGTATGCAGAAAAATGCCTACTTTATTATAGGATCCTTATATCAGTCTTTTGAGATAGTAATATCTATGATATTTAAATTATATGAGAATGCTTCATTTAAATGGTACAATTAGAAAATGGTTGAGATTAAATCTGATAAAAATAAATTTGAACCCTGATATAATCTAGAAACTAAATGTGGACTCCTATCTTGATATTATTGAGTAATTTAAGGCCTTTTCTCATTATTACCTAATTACATGTTTAATCCTTATATTAATTGTAGAAAATAGGGAAAGTAACAGAAAATTATGAAATTCGTACCAGACCCTTATAATGACCTTCTGATTAGTAGAAAAATATTAGAGATACACTTCAGATCTGTAAAACCTAGATTTGGCCAAACCCTAAACTTGACCTAAATACCATTAATAATGGTGAACCTTGTATTAATGATGAATATTTGTTATTAACCAGGTGATGACCAGATATCTAGATGAGCAAGAATGATTAGAAATCTCTGAACTCAGGTACGTGGGATTTATTAAGTATAAGGCTAGTTTTCTGGTTGCCTATGATATGTAATATCTTGAATGCTCGTATTTGGATATGATTGCTTGGTTGAACTAGTTTGAGTTATACTTCGCCAAATCTAATAGATCATAAATGAGTATGATGGGTTGTAGCTACTAGAGCACATAGCCTGGTGTGGATGTATGTTTCCTAACATGGATGTATGATTCCTTGGCCCATGTTAGATGTATGATGATACTATATTGTCCACACTAGATGTAAGTCAAGTGCAAGTATGTGTAGTACAACCGCATCAAAGTGAATGCAATAAAAGGAATGTTTACCTGATTATCACTTTAGACAATGTTTTCTTTTAATCTTTCTTTCTCAAGTTATTTCAATTATGCAAACATATTAGTAGGTATCTTTCTACCCACATGCACAACACCTTGTGTGTTGATTCGTTGTTTCACGTATGTTTTAGGTTCAGAGATAGTATGGGAGGAAAAAGATGGGAGTGAACAGTTGTATAGGTTGTACCTATTGTCTAAGATCATGTTAGCATACATGTTCAGACTTGTAGAATGTGCATTCAATATGTAACTGTAAATCATTTTGTAATAATTCATATTGTATAAATATGCATGTTGAATGTTGAGTATGTTATGGTTGTATGTTCATGTATGCGTATTATGCTTCCGCATCGCTTTCTGATATGATTGGATGATGTTTTCGGATTCTGACATCTCACTCCCAATAGGGTTTGGAGAAATCAGAATCCGGGGACGTCACAAAACCCTTCAATATCTTGCCAATGTATGTGATCTTTCTTAGGTTGAGAAGCTTTCCAGATCTATCTCTACAAATATTAATTCCTATCACAATTCCTATCACATAGGATGCTTCTCATAAGACCTTCATAGAGAAGTTACATTCCTTTCCAGGTTTTAACATTTACAAGATAAGGACATTATTCCCTATCATTATGTGGAATATAAATATGCTCCCACTAAATCTTTTGTAATCACAAATTCCATCTTCATTATGACTCAAGTAAAACTCTTTGACTGTCTTATCAAATAAAAGATTCCAGCTCTAAGATGCTTGCTTCAATCCAAAGATTGACCTTTGTGTCTTATAGACTTTATTTGCATTAATGGATTTTATAAAACCTTTAGGTTGTGTCACGTACACATTCTTATAATTATTCTAGTTAAGGAATGTGGTTCTAACCATGGAACATGACTTCGACTTCGAGCCGACTTCGACAGGTGTGGACATGGAAGTTTGTGAAATTTCGAGGAAAGTCCGAGGATTTTTACAACCAAACTTCGACGCAACTTTGACAAAAATTAAGCAAAAAAATACTAAATTTGTGATGAAAATTGATAGATTTCATCAAATCTAGCTTAAAAACACTATGTTTACATATAACTATAAGTCTATAAGCATATAACCATCCATGTAGATATGCAAACGTAGAAAAACACACGGTTACATACCAGTATGTGATGCAAGTGCAAGTTGTGCAACTAGGGATTTCTTTAAGATATATAGGTTTATGACAAATAGACAACTTAAAAGATTATGAATTACAAGCACTATCATAACACAAGTAGAAAGCAACTAAGCAATTTAAAAAAATACCAATAATACAAACTAAAGTACCCACTTGAGTCGAGTCTGATAAGTGCCAACTAAGACTAATACCATGTTGAATGTCTTGCATGCTCTTCATCTTGACCAATATGCCTAGAGTCAACTATCTGGTTATCCACTCTTAAAGCATATTGCATGCATGTTATATTTTATTTGTGGTTTAGCTCATAGTCAGATACAAATGTCACAAAATCAGAATTAGAAAGGTCCGCAAGACATCCAAATCGAGCATAAGAAGAAAGATCAATAGTTGTATATGATTTTGATCTGGGAAGAGACTCAAAATCATGTGACAAAGGTGTAGATGATCTTTCATGTTCAGAATGTGTGCAGGAGGGCTCATGACTAGAGAGAATAAAAGGATCATAGGTCTGCCCTTGAGATCATTCATGATCATTAGTTGGATTCACCATAGAGCTATTAAATGGATAATGTGATGTGCTTTGAATACTGGTCCCATGGGATCCACTAGAAGTATAATGACCACTCCCACAATGACCAAAGACACTACCAATATCAGGGTTCTGCTCTGGAATTTGATAATGAGTAGGTGCAACGCTATATCCACCACTGCCCATTCTGAATAAATCATCCATGATACTAGATCCTTCTACATTGCCAGTACTAGGACCACTAATATGCCAAGATCCCATAGATTCAGTTAAGTTATCAACGGATGGTTATTTTGGAACTTGAACTTGTCCTTGTCCTTGTTGTCCATAACCATATTGTCCATAAGGATCATAAGAATCATAACCATAACTTTGATCATAGCCATAAGGAACATAAGTTTGTGGTGCGGGCAAGCACGACAATTGTTGTTGTTGCTCAGGCTGTGGTTGTGGCTGGCTAGAGTTATCCTTTCCTTTTCTTTGGTATTGTTTTGTAGATGCAGGCCTAGGAGGAAGATCTGCTTCTTTTCCAATCCTTTTAAACCTTGATAAATCAATAGGAGGAGGAGGACTTGGAGGTGGTAGAGTCCGTCCTTTGATGTGTGATCCATCTGATGGAGCAGTAGTAGAAGAATCACCAGATTTAGACTTATCAATGTATCCTCCACCAGATGGTATGGTTGACCCTGAAGATGCTTCACTTTCATCTACAGGTAGAGGGCCAAAGAAATTACCAGGATCATCTGGATCTTTCTCAAGTCGGTTGATTGCAGAGTTTGCTTGAATTCCCTCTTCTTGATTATATTGTTCTACATTAATACCCATCTGACTTGCAATTGTAGGATCAGGGTCACCGCCTGATCTACCTACATCTAAAATAGGAGTATAAGTTTCCTCATTCAACCAAGCCTGCATGGGGTCATCATCATCGTCTCTGTCATGATAAATGTAAGCCCAATCCAATGGATCTTCAGTCATGAAGTCTTTAGTTGGCTTGTTGAATCTTTCATGAAGATATTGTTCTTTCAACCTTATGTTGTAATGCACATATACCAAAGTGTGCAATCGTTTTCCCCTAGCTTGTTCCTTATTTTTGTATGAATTAAGATAAAGGTGCTCCAATTTCTCTCGCACCCCCTACAACAGCCGTTTGGGATAACACTTTAATAGCTATACTTCTTAACTCTTCACAGTCAATTCCATATTCGACCCACCATTCAGCTGCATATGAAAGAATATATAAAGTTAATAACCATATATGATCATTCATAGGTCTGTAATAAGAATATAAGTACTAAGTATGTAACTTCGAATACCAGGTGCCATCTTATCCCTTGCATATACATCACCTTTCATCCCAAAGATGCCTTGTGCTTCCCTAAATCTCTTCATCTATTCAAGTATATATACACATAAATTTATAGGTCAAGATATGTTATGTGATCAAGTTATTCTTATTAATACTTCATAGTAAATTATTAAGTTATAACTTACTTGCGCCACAGCTAGCAATGTCTTGTTGCGGTCATTGTCGTTGTACTTGTCAATCACTGTATGTACCGCCATTTGTAGGTCTGCTTTCAGCCCTACATCAAGACCGTATTGGAACCTAGGATTGAGGTAATAAGCTGGGTACGGAAAATAATTGAAGTGAGTGATAAGACAAAATATTCAAATTTATAATGTAATTTGTAACTTGAAAGTTAATTCAAAATCTTTACCAACTTTGTGAAGGGGATGACTAAGCATTTTCTTCCATCTCTTATCAATTGATTTGAGGAATTGTTTACATGATTTTGGTCTCGCTGTCTCCTCTACATGTTCTCTCATCAAGTGCATAGCCTCGTAGACATAAGGCAAGGTGGCTTTTTTGTCACCATCCACCATTCGGAGAACATGCACAAGTGGGCTCATTATCTTCAAACACCATGATAGCCTTCTCCAAAAATTGTCATAATTAAGAATTTTCCTTACTATTGTTGCTGCTCAGATTTACTATCTGGAGGACGAGCCCATTGTTCAGATATAAACATCCTAAGAAGTCATTGTTTCTTATCCTTTATACTTTGCATTGCAATGAAATTACTAGCAAAGCGAGTAATTCCAAGACGTACCAAATTTTCATCATAGTACTCCTTGCTTCTCATCATTGCTAGAAGAAAAGAGCAGTTATATATGAAGTTGGTGACCCTCCTCACAGTAACCATTACTTCATTGAATAAAGTAGTTTTCCCAAAGTCTTTAAGAATCAGATCAACAGAATGTGCTGCACAAGGAGTCCAATAAAGAGAATATTTTTTAGAATCTTCATGAAGTTTACCAGCTTTCTTGAAATTGCCACCATTGTCAGTCACAATCTGAACCACAAGCTCTTTTCCTATATCTAAAATTACACTCTCCATTAACTTGGCAAGATATTTGTGGTCCTTGGTATGTGCAGATGCATCAACAGACTTTAGAAAGTAGGTCACTCCCTCATTAAATGCTGGAAAATTTATAATTTTCCTCTTTGTGCCACTTGTACAACCATCACACATCAGAGTAACATCGAAGATAGGCCAAGTCTTTTTTCTCTGCTCATCTATCCACTCATCTATTTCCTTCTTCTTAATAGGTAAGTACTTGTTCATTAACTCATGTGGAGTTGGGGCCTCAGTTCCCTTTCCATGTTGTGCACATACATCAATCATGTGTTGCATATATGGGCCAGATGCCACATTGGGAGCAATACCATCTGCAAAAATAAATTTTCCAATAGCTTAACCTACAATCTCTTTGGCATTTTTCCAAATGCCAATTATTGTTTTCTACTTTGCATCCTTCCTGTGGAAAGTAGGCTCAGAAGACGTGAATTTCATGCTATGGGATCTGAAATTCTTCACTGTAGGGCTCAAGATTTGACTTCTTGTGGCTTGAGGTACACCAGATCCACCCCCTGCTTCATAAGTAGAAGGACCAAACCCTTTGCGAGTTTCCATGAATTGTCTAATGTCATCTCTCTTATGCCTTTCCATCATAGATTCTTTCATGATTGCCCTCCATGCTTTTCTTTTGGTCGATGTGTCAATATCACTAGGGTACACAATGTCATCATCATCATCGTCGTCACTATCATCTACACAGATGACACTAGGACCAAAGAATACTTCTTTGGATCTGTTATCTCTAATTATTTCATCAACTCTCTTCATATTCTTTTGATTTACCAAACCTTTAAAGTATTTCTTCACTTCATCGAGACATCTCCCGCAGACTTTCACATTCTTGTCCCCTCCTGTCAGATGCTTTTTAAACCTAAAAATACCTCCACTACCAATCACCTTGTTGCAATAGTTGCATTTTGTCTTCTGCTTACTGCCATCAACCATTTGGCAATGCGCCCATCCGGGATTAGTTTTGCCCCCAATATTAGATCTACCACCACCACGTTCCTCCCTCCCACTCCCATCATGGCTCATCCTACCACCCTCAGATTCAGAACCAGGTAATGAAGTAGACATCTTGAATCACACTTTCGTAGCCTGAAATTAAAAGACATATACAAGGGTTAATATTTAATACTTTACAAAACACACATAAATAGTAAACGTTCTTCAAATGCAATAGAAAATATACTTATCTTTAATTTCAGACCTATATAAGTTATCAGTTGTTAATTTAATGACCCATATACTTAATATGAAGTTATGAACATAGTACGTGTATGTGATATCAAGATTAGAATTTTATGTTCAAAAGATTTCACATTTATTAAACAAATCAGACCTCAAATTAAGCTAATATATGCTGCAATTATTATACTAATTTTTCTAATACATATTTGAATTATTTATAAGTTTTTAATATTTATTCATAAAATTTCAGCTTATTAATGAATATTTAATACAAAAATCCGTAATAAACAGCAGATTATAATCAACTTTAAGTATATTTTTCCTTTTAGTAGTGTATAACTATATAATATAAGAGTGTAATTATATAAATTTAAGTTATATTATATGTAAAATCCCAAAAAAATGAGAATATTAAAAAAAACGAGTTTAGGAAGGGTAGGAGAGAAAATGTGATAGATCTACAAAAATTTAGTAAATATATGTTTAAATCTAGTAGAGAGGGAGTATATTTACCAATTTTAGTTGTTAAATACTAACAATAGTGAGTAGATTTCAAAAAATACAAATTTGGAAAGAAAACTAGAAGAAAATATGAATTTATGATAAATTTGTGGTAGATGTAGTAGAGAAGGGGTAGATCTAGTAGAGAAAGGGTAGATCTACTATTATTAACTAACATTAAGCAAAAAAAAAAAATCAAAATTACCTTGCTCCAAGCTCCAGCTCCTTTTTTCTTCTTCTTCAATCGCAGTCGTCAAAATCGCAGAATGTGTCGATGCAATATGTCGTTGTGTCACCGGTTCGGCGACTTATTGGATTTTTTACACTAGGATGGGCCTGTTTCGGCGAAATTTGGGCCCATTTCATCAAATCGGCCCCATATGTCGACGACATTGTAGAAAAAAGAAGTTTACATGCATTCGACGTCGCCCACTGTCGACATCGACACTTTCAGCGACACATCGCCTAATGTCGACAACATTTAAATCCATGGTTCTAACATCCATATGCCAAATCTCATAGTCATAATAAGTTGATATAGCAAGAATGATCATGATGGACTTAACCATGGCCATTGGATAAATGTTTTCATCATAGTCAACACCTTGAACTTGTCTGAAACCCTTTACAACCAATCTTCCCTTATAGGTTTGTACTTTACCATCCATGTTTGTCTTCTTCTTGAAGACCCACTTGTACCCTGTGGGTTTTACCCCTTCAAGTGGATCCACCAAAGTCCATACTTTGTTGGAATACATGGATTCCATCTCAGATCTCATGGCCTCAAGCCATTTCTCATACTCTGGTTCCTCAATTGCTTCTAGATAGGTTGTTGGCTCATCATCTATGACCAACTCACTGCCTTCCTAAGTTAAAAGATATCAAAATCTCTCAAGTTGAAGGTGTGTCCTACTAGATCTACGAGGTTCTTGTGTTACATGAGGAATTTAAGATTGCACAACAATTTTTTATTCTCCTTATTCCTCATGTACCTCAACTGGTTCAATATTTTCTTTTTGGTCTCGAATCTCTTCGAGTTCTACTTCCTCCCACTGATTCCTTTAGCAATGAATTATTTTCAAGGAATATAGTTTCTCTAGCAACAAACACTTTGTTGTCATTTGGGTTATACAAGTAGTATTCCTTGGTTTTTTTGGGATATCCAACAAAGTAACATTTATCAGATCTAGGGCCAAACTTTTCAGGAAATATTTTCTTGAGTTAAGCTTCACACCCCCAAATCTTCATAAAAGACATTTTGGGATGTTTCATGGTCTAAATCTCATATGGTGTCTTTTGAACCGATTTTGATGGTACCTGGTTAAGTGTAAATGTGGTGGTTTCAAGAGCATACCCCAGAAGGTATTTGGAAGTTCAGCCAAACTCATCATTGATCACACCATATCTAGCAATGTGTGATTCCTTCTTTCTAACACACCATTATGTAGTGGTGTTCTAGGTGGAGTCCATTGTGATACCATACCACGGGCTTGCAGATGGTTCTCAAACTCTTGGTTCAAGTATTTTCAACCTCAATCAAAACAAAATGCCTTAATATTTTTACCAAGTTGGTTCTCTACTTCATTCACGAGCTCTCTAAACTTCTTAAGAGTTTCCCACTAATGTTTCATCAGGTAAAGATAGCCATACCTACTAAAATCATCAATAAAGGTAATGAAATACTGATACCCACCTCTAGCAGTTGTTCTGAAAGGGCCACATACATTAGTATGTATCAGTCCTAATAGATTACTAGCCCTTTCACTATTTCTAGTGAAGGGATTATTGGTCATCTTGCCCAACAAACAAGACTCACATGTCTCTATTGATTCAAAATTAAAAGAGTCCAGATAACCATCTTTATGGAGTCTAGATATGTGATTCTCATTTATGTTCCCTATACGACAATGTCAAAGGTATATTTTGTTTGAGTTGTTGAGTTTTTGTCTTTTGGTATTTACATTATATACACTTGTCTCTAGATCCATCAAGTATAGACCATAAGACATTGGGGCACTATCATAAAAGATCCCATCTTTACTAATAGAACATCTTCCATTCTTTATCAGAAATTTGAATATGTTCTTATTCAAACAAGATACAAATACAACGTTCCTATTGATGGCAGGTACGTAATATAAGTTCTCTAACTCTATTACTATCCCACTTGGTAGAGATAACTCATAGGTTCCAACTGGCGCTGGCCACGACTCTTGTTCTATTTGCAACTCCCAGTTCTACCTCACCTTTCTCTAAAGGTTTATTTCTTTTTAGGTCTTTCACATTTAAGAAAATGTGTGATCCACATTAGGTATCTAGCACCCATGATGAGGAACTAGTAAAGTTAACCTCAATAATATATATACCAAAAATAGAGATCTCAATCCCTTGCTTCATCTTCCTATATTCCCTTATCCTACTCCTTATTTTGAGTGTAGAAAACTTGGAATTTAGCTTATCCACAGAACGCTTCTTGGCCTTGCTCTTTCTCTTGGACTCAATTTCGTTGATCATCATCACAAATTTTTCCATCTTGATTTGTTCCTCGAAACTTATCAAGATGTCTAGAAACTCTGACAATGGTCTAGCCATGTTACTCAAGTGATAACACTCGATAAACTACTATATGATTTAGGTAATGATTGCAAAATCATATCTGTGGCCAACTCTTGGTCTAAAGGAAATCCCAGTCTGTGGCCAACTCTTGGTCTAAAGGAAATCGCAGTCTTTCAAGATGCTTTATATGCCCAATAATATTGAGATTATGAGGTTCTACTAGATCTCCCTCTGTCATTTTCCACTCAAATAGAGCATCAAAGACATTATACTTTTCATGCTTATCATGTTGTCTATGAAACTCATAGTTCATACAGCCCAACATAAGGTTCTTGATGTTCACAACACCATTGGCATGCTTCAAAGAACCATGTCAGTCTTAGGTAAATATGGAGTGGATACTGGAAATGGTGTTTCATGATCATGCAGAACACTTCTCAAGGTCCTGAACCAGTTTATAGAAATAAATCTCATTTAATTTATTCGATCTCAATGATTTAGTGTTTCCCATTTGATTCTACAAGAGAACATATGCATTTGTCAAAAACCATTTTTTATTTGATTTGATTTGAAAATTTGATATTAATTATGTCTTTAATTAACTCTCACTCCCACTATTTTATTCAAATTGACATCCCTTAATATCAATTCAGAAGATTGCAACATACAATCTTCTAGTGGGCCAAGATCCAAAACAATTCAGTCAATACCCAACCAATGTTGGTGCTCACAACACTTGGATAGATGATATACGCAACTCCTTGCCATAATCATCTGCATACTTCTGGGCTTAGATTCTCTAAGATCACTAGTTAAGAATAACACAATAGCGAACACGACAATAATGTACTCTATTTGGCAGGCCCACATTTTTATCATCATAGTTCCATGAGGTAAACATCGTACCACCCTTGGGGTGCCCATGCTTGGTTGATCAAGTTTTTCATGTGTGCTGCTAATGGAAAGCATCTTAGACTTAATATTTTATTGACGGATTTTGTATAATACATATACATTAACCAATCAAAACATATATAGTATGTATCTTATACATGTTATAACCCACAACTAAAACATGCAATAAACAAAAGTGATGGTTATGGCATGTCTAATGTAATTTATTGGAGCCACATGGAATTACCACAATCTAGGTCTACATCACATGTGGAAACCTATTGTTGAGGAAGATATTTGTTTGCCAATCTAGATTCACTAGTTCAACCTTTGAACTGGTCAGCTCGCCTCTTGGTCAGTCAGTTGGTCACCTCCAGCCAGTCGTCTGGCTCCTACAAACAACCAGTTGGTTGTCCTATAGCTGATTGTTTGGCTCCTCTAAATGGTCATCTCATCTGGTACTTCAAGCTCCTGATCGGCTCACCAACTGGTTGTCTCGGCCCCTCCAGCCGGTCAGCTCGGTTCCTCAGTGCGGCCAGTAGGTATCTTTCTTCTTCATCAAACCAAGAAAGTAAACTATCATACTTTTACATAATAATTGAGAAACCTCGAGTTACATTCGAGAGGAACAAAGGTATAAGAGAATAATACTTTTATATTGGCAAGATAAGAGAGAGGCTTGGTTCGCTGGCTGAGATAAATAGGATAAACCAACCACACAACCATATACAAATAATAGGGGTTATTGGTCATAACCATGCTACACATCCACCATCAAAACTCACCTTTAGGGTGATGCGTGTAATTTGCATAAATATATATATATATATATATATATATATATATATATAATATGTGTGTGTGTTTGGGTTCTTATGCGGTGATTAGTCAGACGTGCACACCAACAAGTTTAAATATTCACATCATATGCAATGTATAAACTTGATAAAACCAAAAATCCGATCATATCAATTATCAAAAAGTATAATTAATTGATGTGGCTTTGATACCACTGTAGGAAAATATGACATCAGATAGGCAGTGGAAACATAAAATTTTACTGACATATTTCCCATTAACCAGCGAATCACATCAATAACTATGCAATGGAAATGATGGTTTTATGAAGATATACCTGGTCCTAGAGCAAGTCCAGTGACAATCCTCATTGATGTAGATGCACACTCTTAGATGATGTATGTGCAACTCCTGGTTGCACTGAGACTCGTCTAACTACTCATCCATGGACAACAAACTTGAACATCATCATATCTAGAAAATCATCTTGTCATGGATTGTTGGATGATATCATCCTCCTTAGCGACGGGAAAAGGCCACCTCGCCTCTAGAGAAGTCCACAAGGACCAACTAGAACTCTTGTTGTCCTCGCCATAACAGACAGGAAGGAGGTGTCCCTCCCGTACGTGTACTAGTCACCAACCTACTCTTTCACAACAATGATCCTCAGTTATTTCTCTCCTATGGCTATCCCTCCCTAGTCGGGTAGGACTTGCTTGGGCTCTCTTAGTTACCACAACCAGAGAGGACAAAAATTATTAGAGAAACTGATTCACAATTGTTTGTGTTATACTCTAGGAAGACCCTAGTACCCCTCTATTTATAGTCGGGTTTAGGGAGAGGGTTTCTAGTCTATGCAGGAGTGGAATGGACTAGAAGATCTCAAATTTTTGCAATAATTCTGGAAATTTAGCAGCCTGCAGCAGACGAACTAACCGTCTGGTACTTTTCCAATTTTGTACATCTTTCAGTAATTCAATTCCAATTAGTGCATGTCATGATGCTAGGACCAATCCTAGATGCAATAGAATTGCACCCCCGAATGGGCCGTTTGGTGCAGTTGAGATGGGAATCTCACACCATGACTTACATTCATTTCGTAGAAGTAAGACGAGCGTCTCATAACCTCAGTCAGACTGAATTCCAACCAATGTACAATACAATTAGTCTGACACTCCAAATGGATGTCTCAACACTTGAAATGATCATTTAGCAGTCCAGTCAGCTGATTTGTTGTGTGAATTGAATAGCTACACACTTTAGTAATCAATCCAATCATCATTTAAGATCAAACTCCTCTTTTATATGAGTTCCCATGTGTGTGACCCTATAGGTCCCGTATTATGTTTGCAGTGAATGTCCATAACAACTTTTGACATCACAAGCAATGAGCAGTGCCTAGTCACACATCATTGCTACCCAAGTTAATGAAAAGTTGGAGAACAACTTCAACCTACAATATGTGTATGGTGTTACAGTGTTTGTATAGTTCCTTTGTCACTGATATCCAAATTGATCTAGAGGCATGGAGCAGTCATCCTCATTATGATTCAATCTTATTTCTTGAACTGAGTAGACTGTCTGAGATATATGTAAGCTCAATATGAAATATTGACTCACATGTGCATTGCCACACATTTCTCACTCTCACTAATCAAGAGGCCTTGGATATCATACTCCCTTAGGAGGGACAAATCCCATCTGTATCACTCACTGTCAGTACCCATGTGTCACAGTCACCCAATCATCACCTTTATAACAACCCATGCTTCAAGATTGTGTTTGTTGATGCCAAAGCATACCCAACGACATGTGATGAGTGTAGTGATTTCAAATCTAAGAACCACAAACACCACCATCACTATGAGAGATGACTATGACTACCATGGTAATGGTTTCCATGTGTCAATATCATGGTGGGTCTGTTTGATACATTGTTCTCTAACATGTATTTGTGTGCTTGGTGTGATATTGTTCTAAAATCAACTAACTCACACTCTGATCTTATGTGTTATTATTTTCTACCTACCTTCCACAATAACAACCGATCAGGGACATAACAAAAATGCATATACTATTAACATATGTATGATCTCATTCATCATGTCCTCATCCTGAAGACTTATGTCATGAGTAATATCATTCTCTAAATATTTATTATGTTATTTCATTATCTCATAACTGAATTAAATAGAATAAATCAGAAGCTTGACTTTATTATTAACCAATTCATTTATATTTATGCCATTATAATCATCATATGATTGGCCCTGTGGTAATACATACCAACACTATGTCGATGAGATAGTTTGTATGCATGGTATCCCAGTTACCATAGTGTCTGATAGGGGTTCTCAGTTTACCATTCATTTTTGGGAACATCTGCACACATCCATGGGGACACAATTGAGGTTCAATACAACTTTTCACCTGCAAACAGATGGTCAGTAAGATATGACCATTTAGGTCTTGTCAGATTTGTTGAGGGCTTGTGTTCTACAGTTTCTTGGTAGTTGGGACGTGCATATGAGTTTGATGGAGTTTGCCACCAATAACATTTATCATAGGAGTATCGACATGGAACCTTACGAGGCTTTGTATGGGAGACGTTGTTGGTCTCTTCTCTATTCGTATGAGACTAGTGAGTATGAACTTTTGGGTCCTAAGCTAGTTTAGCAGACTACATAGAAGATCAAAGTGATACAACAACAGTTGAAGGTTGCATGGGATAGGCAGAAGTCTTGTTGATAACTGACACATGCCTTTGGAGTTACAAGTAGGAAATCATGTGTACCTTAAGGTCTCTCCTTGAAAGGGTGTGTTGAGGTTTGGTAAGAAGGGTAAGTTAGATCCCAGGTTTATGGGACCTTACCTTGTTGTGGAACGTGTTGGGAAGGTGGCTTACAAGTTGGAGCTACCGCCAAAGTTTCCAGGTTGGACCTTGTCTTCCATATTTCTATGTTGAGGAAGTGTAACACGGATAGAGAGTTGATGTTTCATCCAATGGAGGTTGAGTTGGAGGAGGATGTGTCGTATGTGGAGGGTCCTATGTTGATCTTGGATAGGAGGGTAAAGAGGTTGAAGAAGAAGGATATAGTTCTTGTTAAGGTTTTTTGGCATCATCATGGCATGGAGGAAGCTACATGGGAATTAGAGTACGAGATTCACAGGAAGTACCTTTTTTTTGCATAGTATTTAGGTTGTAAAATCCTTTTTAGGGGTTTATGGTGGTAAGGCCTCTGACCTAACTTTTGGATGACATTACTTGCTTAACATAATAATATTCTTAAAACCTTAATCTAATCAAGTGATGTTCTTTGATAACATGTGACATTCTTGTGTTTCAAGTTTGGTCCAATCAGGATGTTGTCGAACTAGATATGATTATATGTGCTTATTTTGGGCCTAATTAGAATTTACCCATGTTTAGAGTTTATCTTGCAATTTGTCACATGATTGAAATGAACCTCATGTTTTGGCATCTTTTTGTAGGCATTGGTGCCTCATATTCTTGTGGAACCTTAGTTTTATGAGGTGGCATCATGTGTTAATGTTCTAGGGTTTCCTTGAATGCCCTAGTTTGATGTTGACCTTGAGTGTTGACTGATGGTTTCCCTTGGTTTTTAGCGATTGTCATGATGTTTCTTCGACCTTGGTTTCTTCAGTCAATGATTTTTGAGGTGTACCTAGTGGTCTTTGTGGTCGATGAGCCAAGGTTTTGAATTCAATGTGGTCGCTATGTTTGATCCCCTTTGGGTCGCTATGTTCTCATAGATCACAATGCTTTCATGGACTAGGTTGGTCACTGAGTTTTCTTGTTTTTATCACCCTTGACACATGCATGATCTTAGTGCTTGCATGAGCAAGATATGGTGGACAAGTGGAACATGTTTGATTGAAACCCAACCCCCCTTTCTCTCTCTCCTACCCTTGGTTATATAAGCCTCTCGCTTTGCATGCAACTAAACCCTTTTCTATCTCTCTCTTCCTTCCCTTGGATCTTGTCCCTCTTGTTCTTGGTGGTGGAGGTGGAGCTCAAGTTTGGAGGAGTGGTAGAACCTCTTGCATGTTGATCTAGGGTATGGATAAACCCTCCCTTGGCGGTCGTTTGGTGATCTTTGCTTCCTCTTGAGCTTGGTAAGTAATCTACCTCTCTTTATCTTCATTTCCTTAACTTTTCCCTCTTCTTCCTACTCTACTTGGCCGAATCATGGCTCAATGGTAGTGCCTGAGTTGAGTTTGAATATCTTATCTCTTCATGGTCGAATCCATGGTTCTCCATTGTAATGCTTGAGTTGGGCTTGAAGAACTTCCCTCCTTTGAAATCATACCTTGGGTTTTTTCTCTCCACCATGTGCTCTTTTGACCTAGGGTTCGTTTCCTTCTTGGAGATTAGATTGCTTGGTCATGGAGGTGATCAATCTAGGGTTTTCTCTCTCTTTCTTGGAGTTCCTTGCTATTGGGGTTGTTCTTCATCTCTTAGGCGGGTTATATAACTTTCTCCATAGTTATTGTTGACACCTAACCCTACATGCAAGTAATCTATCCTTAAAAATGTGATTCTAATTTGAAAGATGATATTTGTGATTTAGGTTTCATGTTTATATGGTGATTTTGAACAAGTATCTTTCCTTTAAAAAACCCTAATATTTATGCATGATTATCTTGCTTGATGATGGAGGCTTGATCCATGCATGCATGTGTTGGTATGTATGCCCAGAGAGCCAATCATATGATATTGGAATGTGGCATTAAATATATGATTTGATAATAAAAAAAGTAATTATGTCTATTATATTTGTCTCAGTCATGAGATGATAACACATACACAGATATTTCTAAAGAATGATGTTACTTGATTACATATGTCTTAAGGTTAAGGACCTAAACAATGAGATCATATGTATGATAAGAGTACACACATTCTTGTTATGTCCCTAGTCGTATATTACTGTGGAAGAAAAATAGACAACAATAATACATAAGACTAGAGTGTGGGTTGATTGATGACAGAGTCTCATTATTCATGATATGTGATATCAAGCCAATCACATAGATATATGTTAGAGAATAGTATATCGGAAAAACCTACAATGAGAATTATACATGGAGACCATAGAATGGTAATACAAATCATCTCACATTGTGATAGTGGTGATTGTGGTTCTTAGACCTAAAGTCACTACATTCATCACATGTCATTCATGTATTTTGACATCACCTAACGTGATCATGAATAAGGGTTTCCATAACGGTGATGATTGGGTGCATTGTGACACATAGGGATAGAGTGTGAGTGATGTAGATGGGATTTGTCCCTTCTACAGGAGATTGATATACATGGCCTCTTGATAAGAGAGACTGAGAAATATATGGTCATACTCATGTGACTCAATATGTGATTTGTGAGCTCATATGCATCTCAGATAGATTTCTCTAGTTCAAGCAACATGGATTGAACATTGAGAGGATGACGATTCCATGCCTCGAGTTCAATCTAGATATCAGAGACAAAGGAATTATACAATACTAATAACACTAATTATGAATTGTAGGTTGAAGTTGTTCTCCAACTATCCAAATTATTTACGTAGCAATGATGTATTTCTAGACACTACTCTTTGCTTATGATGTTGT
Source organism: Alisma plantago-aquatica (assembly GCA_963693085.1). NCBI lineage: Eukaryota > Viridiplantae > Streptophyta > Magnoliopsida > Alismatales > Alismataceae > Alisma > Alisma plantago-aquatica. The sequence goes on along the minus strand of OY856415.1, from coordinate 193,536,772 downwards.
AAGTTAGTTATGAACATTCACTTCCAGCATAATTCTGGACATATAGGGTCACACACATAGGATACACTTGGATTGAAGGAGTATATTCATGAATGGTGTTTTGATTGATTACTAAAGTTGTTCAGGTATTCAATTAAACAACTGATGTTCAAAATTGACTGACTGGACTTTTAACTGACCGCTTCAACCTGCCAACTGACCGGTTGGGCAGTACATCGATCGATTGAAGTGCTAGGTCTATTGGAATCAACATTGGTTGATGAATGGATGAACTAGGGAGTGATATGATCGGTTCACATAGTGAACCAACTGGTTCACATATTCTAACATATCAGTTCATGGGATGAATCGCATGGTTCAGTTTCCAATTCAATTGGATCAAGGATTGGTGTTGATGTCATGTTGTGCATTACTCCTACATTGATTACCAATTTGATTCAAAATAGGAAACTACATGTTTGACCAGTTCACTTAGTGAACCAATCGACTCATGCACCAACCAATCAGTTAGGTGTGTGAACCAACTAGTTCTCTGTGCACAGGTTTTAGAAAAATTATGAATTTGACCCTTTTGACTCCCTCACAGACTGGGAACCCTGACCTAGCCTCTCCTATAAATAAAGGGGTACTAGGGCTGTCTTAGAACACAATGGTTGCTCTAAAAATTGTTGTCCTCTCTATTTGTGGTAACCAACAAATGAGCACGAGCAAGTCCTACCCGATAAAGGGAGGGATAGCAAGGGAGAGACAATTGTGGGAGAGCATATCAACTCTAATAGGCCGACGTTCAAAAGGGACAACTCCTTCTTGTTGGCTCTAGCAGCACAACGTGGAGTTCCCAGTGGTCCGCGTGGACAACTTTAGAGGTGGGAGGATGTTGTCTGCCTCTAGGAGGACATCATCTACCACTACATGCGGTGCTACACCAGGAGGTCAGAGGAGATGACCGTTCAAATGCTACCTTTATTGAAGGAGTTTTTTGCTGCCTAAAGAAGAAGCATACTGGTGCAAGGGTAATGTTGTCAGACTTGCTCCATGATCAGGTATAACCTTACAAACCTTTCCTTCCTGGATACATTATTGTTGACACAATCTTTCTATCCAGGGGAATCATGCTTTAAATTTTTGTTTCCGCTGCCTATATATGTCTCCTTGATTACCCTGTAGTGGTATCAAAGCCACGTCAATTTACAGTGTATCTGGGATTTAAATTGATATGAACTTATTTATTTTATTGCATAAGATGTGAACATTAAAAATGGTTCATGTTTATATCCAGTTAAATCAACATACGACTCCACAAACTTTTATATATATATATATATATGATATAAATGCAATTTACATGCGTCGCCCTAAAAGTTAGTTTGGATGGTGGATGTGGGGCATGGTTATGGACAATAACCCTAGATCTGTGTGTGCATGGTTGTGGTTGTTTATTCTTATTGTTAATCATCCTGTGTATCAAGCCTCTCTCTCCTTTCCAAATGTAAATTAATGCTCTTCTTACTATTTCCCCTCAAATGTAACTCAAGGTTTTCCCTTATACAATGTAATAAGAAATAAGATAGTTTTAATTTATTATTGTCGTGAGAAGATGTTCTGCAAAAAGGCAAATTGACTGGCTTGTTAGACGAACTGATCGACTAGAGGAGAGGAGGCTAGATGACATGAGGATGAACTGATCGACTAGTGACCCAACCAATGGACTGGAGGTGTCCAGACGCCGCTAGAACATGAGAACCAGATGATCGCTTCAAGAGCCCAACTGAGCGACCAGGAGGCGATTCAACCGGTTCAAAAGTTGAACCGATCATCCCAGATTGGTCCAAGCATGGTCTTCATTAGAAACATGTTGCATATGACGTGGACCTTAGGTGGTAGTAATTCCTTGTGGCTCCAAGGAATTTCAATTATTACATTTTCTTGTTTGTGGTTATAGCATGTATATGATATGTACTATAAGTATGTGGTGATTGGATATGTATATGTATTTATATATAAAATCCCTTGATACAATATTAAGTCTAAGATGCTTTTCATAAGTAACACATGAAAATATTGATCGACCAAGCATAGGTTACGCCAAAGAGTGGTGTGTTGTCTATCTCATGGAAGTGTGATGGTGGATATGTAGATTTTACAAAGCAGGGTGCATATTCTATCGTGCTAGATTTTGGGTCAGGCTTAACTAGGCGATTTTAATGGGATTAAGAATCTAGAAGCATAAATATGGTCAATGATAAAGAGTTGTTCACACCATCTATCCAAGAGTTACATGAGATGCAATTAAGAAACATTGTCTACCTAAATAGTCAAGTTGTGGGCTATCGACCAAAGTTGACTCATGATTTGATGAAATATGGATCTTGGCTCACTAGAAGATTTTACGATGTAGTCTTATGAATTGATACATGAGGGTTATGAATTTGAAAAAAATAGTGGGAGAAATAATTAATTAAAGACCTAATCAATATTGTTAACTTATCAAATCAAATAAATAAAAAATGTTTTAAAAAATTGCAATATTTCTTTATAGAATCTAATGCCAAACACAAACACGTTCATATTGTGATCAGTCCTTGAGTAGGACAAACTAAACAGGATTCACTTCTGCATCTGGTTAGGGCTTTGAGAAATGTTCTCATAAATGAGTGAAAGCTCTATGTCATTAAAAGACCAGAGCTAGTGGAACCCACTCCAAATTCGCCTAAGGCTGAAATGGATGCTTCCTTAGAGCATTTCAATGATGACATAGACATTGAGTACCTTATGCTTTGTTGTATGAACTATGAGTTGTATGAACAACATGGAAAACATGGATATTCTTGAGATGGTAACACGTCTTAAGAATCACGTATAGCAAGAAAGGTATAATGTCTCCAAAGTGATGTTTAAGTGCAAATTAATAAAGGAAGATCCAGTAGAGCCCCATGTGTTCAATATCATTTGGACATGTGGAGAAACTAGGATTTCTTTTAGGTCAAGAGTTGGCCATAAATATGACTCTACAATCATTGCTCGAATCATATAGTCAGTTTATCAAATGCTTGGTGTGTTTCTTAATGTCGAATCATGGCAGAAGAAAGGACAAATATGTGATGGTGATCAATGAAAGTGAGTCTAAGGGAAAAGGCAAGGCGAAGAAGTGTTCTGAGGCTAAGCTAAAGTCCAAGTCTTCTGCACTCAAGTTACGGAGAAATGTAAGGGAAAAGGAATTTGTCCTTTTAACTTATAGGAATAAAGGAAGAAGAAATAGATATAGATTTTTACTTCAGGACCGAATAAAAAGTAGGCTAGAACTGTAAGGAAAAGGAGTTGCTTCCACAACAATTGGAATACATCATTCATGGGCATGTAATAGAATTAGTGAATTTTTATTATGTACCCACCATTGATGAAAACATCATATATCTTGTATGGATAGGAATTTATGTTTCATTGCAATGCCCTATGTCTCACAAACTATACTTGATAGTTGTAGAGACAAATATATATGATACATATATTGAATGACTTGATGACTCAAACAATGAATGCATATAGCATTGTCATCTAGAGTGCATAAAAGAGAAATGCATTTATAGAATCCATATGATGGTTATCTAGACTCTTTTGGTTATTGAACCAATACAAACATTCATACCTTATTTTTTATGCAATATGAAAAAAAAATATTTACTAGATGTAGTGGGAGAACGATTGTTCTATTAGGGATCATACATATTGATGTATGTAGAGCTTTTAGAATAAATTTTAAAAGTAGTTTCAAGTACCTCATTATATATTTACTGATGTTATCAGTAGTGTTGGATCTGGGATGGGTGATTTTCTCTAGAGGGGGTGAATATACATAAAAGGAACTTAAAAAAAATTCATTAGACCTTCAAGATATAATACAAGATAAGGTTTATATATAGGAATTTGATTGCAACTACACATACATATAAAGGATGAGAGAGATTGAAATAAGCACAAGAACACAAGCTATGTAGAGTGATTCTAATCTCCAAACTAGGAGATTGTCACTCTACTACCTAGAGAGGTCAATCTCTAGGTTTTCTTAACCATGTCTACTCCTTATATTCACTCATAAGAGTTACAACATATGCACTTCCTTTTCTGGATCAAGGATACCCAACTTTTCCTTTGAGGGCAAGGAAGACAACAACCTACCAACGGACTTACCTATCTAACCAAGAGTCTTGTACTTCACCAAGGACTTACTCACTTTGCACCTAGTCTTCCGCCTCACCAAGGACTTATTCACTCTTGCACAAGTCTTCTGCCTTTGAGGAATTATGAACTCTTCTTGGATCTTCCTCCTTAGACTTCACCTTCACCAAGGAGAAGCTTTCACCAAGGGACACCTTCCCTTATTCTTCTTCACCTCTTGTAGATAAGAGAAAGAACCTTCAACTTAATCTTCATGGAGAAGTGAGAGATTGGGAGGTGGTGGAAGTGAGAGCCTCATAAGATATACATGTAGGACTAGCTCTCTTACAAACCTCCTACTCACTCTAATGGATGTAGCAAGTGATCAAGCTTAGAGAGAGAGAGGGGAGGTTGTAGGATGCACTCAACTATAGAATTGGGACCTTCATAGTGCTTGGCTAACCAAAGAATGAATCCCAAAGGGTCCTATTTATAGTTGGGGATGCCTACTAGCCAGTAGAAATATTTAAGGATGAATATTATTCGTTTGGGGTGTTGCAACATATATTTTTTCAAGTTTTGCAACACTCCAATAGCTAGAAACACTTTTTAGTACTTTTTGTACAGTGTGATTGGTTGAGTCTATAACTCAACCAAATGGATCAGTCGAGTTTGTAACTAGACTGAACTTGGACATTTTCAAAATCCATTAAGGGATCGGTCGAGTTTGTAACTTGACTGATTAAAAACATGTAATGCATTTTGGAAAATGTCATCAAAGTTCTGAAATATTTGATTTAAGAGATATTATTTTTTAAGCTTAATTACAAGTCATACAATCAGTGATTTACAACATGATTTTAATGGATTTACATTATGTCCCACAAAAGTGCATATGTATTGATTTTGACTTGTCTTTTCTCCAAGTTAGGATGCACAAATTAGGGCATTTGGAGTGTGTCTATACCTAATATGAAATCACTCAAGTAGAAGCATTAGACACAAATAAATAGAATGGTTAGTCATCATCAGAACAAGGGTTCAATCAATTTAGACCTTGAGTCAACATTGACTAAATTGACCTTGAGCCAACATTCTCCCCCTTTTAGAAGATGACAAACCATTCCATAAATGTATTGAAAGATTTTAACTAAAATCACACCTTCATAGAAACCTAGGTATTTCAATAGAATTGAGTTCATATGCCCCCCTCAATTGATTCTCATGGAGTTCTCATACCACCCCTCAATTTATGTTGTTTCTCCTGCATTGGTTATCTTTCATAACATTTATAAAAACTATGTCTTCTACTCATATATGTTCTACATATATGTCTTCTCCCCTTTACATCTCCACTTACATAAGACATGTCTTCTCCCCCTTCATTTCAAAAAGTGGGGGTTTGAAAGCACAACTTGTTAGTTGAAAGAGATACCACCTGATGGAGAGTGAAGTAGAATAGCAACACTAGGAGCTTGTCCAAGCATAGGATATAAAGAAATTTAAACATGCATTTGAAAAATCCTAGATGTAATTCTAGCATATATCAAGGGAAAGCTATGCAAGAAGGTAATTCAAGATGGTAGATAAGAAAGTTAAGGAACAAGCTTGAGTATGTAACAAAACAAGATACAAGCATAGCATATAGTTGAATACCACTTGATATATTAGATACAACAAAACAAGGCTAGAACTACATGTATATGAACTACTAGTAGATGATATCACAAGTTAGGATTACTAGTAGGATTTAGGTCATATCAAAAGATGCACAAGTTAAAGAGAAAGCTATGACTAGATGTAGAGATATATCTAAACAAAAGATATACAGTTTTAGAAACAAGAAAGTATATAACTCACTATCAAATATGCATTACCAAAATATGATTACCACTAAGAACCTCAAGGTTGTATCAAAATAAGATATACACTTAGCTTGATGTAGAAAGTTAGAGCACAACAAAAACAATTTAAGACACAACCAAGAGATCCAAAGATATCATCATCAAAACATGCACAACAACTCAAGACAAGTAATTACAATATATTGGCATACCACTTGTGTGATACCAAAATATAGCAAATAGAAAGATAGAGTTGTATGCAAGATATACAATTCAAAGCATAGCAATATGCATATATAAACGTACCAAAGGGAGTGCCAAAGGATAAGGCTATTGGTTGAGAAAATCTAGTTGAGAGGGAAATTCTCATCCACAAGGCCAATTGTATATTCTATGCACAGTGTTGTCGGTCGATTTTTGTGTTTTAGAAATTCGACTGACAACAGTTGTTGGCAACACCCATTGGTGTTTGTCAGCCGAGTTTCTAATAGGATAAACTAGACTGATACAACTGTTGTCAAGAAGCACATATAATTCATAACGACATATTTAGTGACATGCTAAAAATATAAGCCATATCCAAACATGTGTAAGCAAGTTAGTAATGCACTATGAAAGCATTGGAAACACTTTTTGAGCAAGAGTGTGAAGATAATTACAAAATACCACTTTTGACTCAAAAACCACATGCATAGTGCACACTAAATTGATGGAAACAAGTTAGGATTGCATATGAGAAAGAATAACATTACATATGTACTAAACATGTCTTTTCCACGTGTTGCTACCCCATACACACTCACCTTTCTTCTTTATGTGGATTGAAAATACAACTTGCAAATCCAGTGCTCAAGTCAAGCCATTAGCAAGTGATTTGTAAGAAGAAAGATGAAATGGTCCCCTGTCATATTTCTGGGTCTGGAAGGGTTAGCTTAGAAACCAAGTCCTATTTCTCTTGGGTGCTTTCCTAAAAGGATAATAAGTAGAATAATGGACAATTTCATTGAAATGGTTACATGATCTCCTAGCCTTGGAACTAGATGATTCTTCATTGAAAATTGAAGGTCCTTTGCCTTTGTTGTTCTTTTGGCTCGAATCAAGTCCAATACCATCTCTACCCATTTGTTCAGTAGTATGGTCTAGGATTTGATTAAGACTCTTTTTATCATATAGGAATCTTTGCATAGAAGATCTCAAACAATGATTATCCTGCATAAGCGAAGCAGTAGTAGAAGACAATTGATTGATATTATCTCTAGCATGGTAAAGATTGTTTCTAAGAAAAGAGCATTGGTCATATAGGAATCTCTATCAATATGAAGAGCAGCAACATCATTATCTCTACTAGTAAAACTAGAATAAGATTCAAGAACATTGATTTTAGCAAGCAAGGAAGCATTCTCATTCTTAAGCAAAGCAAACTTAGAAAGATAAGCACTATTTTCATATCCTAATCCTTGCAAAGAAAAATCTTTGTCCTCATTTTCAGTTTTAAGAATATCAATATCAAGCATGAGAGAATTCACAATATTAGTATGCTCTACATTAGAACTAGGCATAAGAGGTTGAGCTTCTAGAAATCTACTCATATCAAGCAAACTAGAATTTTCAAGTTTAAGAGAGTCTACTTGACTAAGATAAGCATTGCTATCATCTAGAAAGCAATATTAGCATGTTCAAGATCATCTATTTCTACATGAAAATTATCAATAATTCTAGCAAGCATTTTCTTTGTCTTTTTAGAAGACTTAAGAGAGGAACGAGTAGCATGAATAATAGCAATTAAATATTCTTTATCTAAAGATTTTAGATTTACCTCATTTGAGTCTTCACTTATTAAGGCCATAAGAGAAAAATGGCATTCTCCTTCATCACTAGAGCTTGAGAAAGATCCTCCACTTGATTATTCACTTGATCTTGAGTTAGAGGAGCCACTTCAGCTTTTGTGTCATTTCTCCTTCTTCTTGTACTTCTCTTCTCTTCTCTTGTGATGATGGATCTTTTTGCCTTGTGGACAATCTTCCTTGAAGTGACCCTTCTTTCCATAGTTGAAGCATCAGATAGAGGAGAAAGAGTTGTCTCTGTAGAGTCTACCCTTAGAGTACATGGTCTCATTTTCAACTTGATAGGATGGAGATGCTTGACCAAAAATATCTTCAATTTGTGCTTTGATTTCAGCCTTCTTCATTCTCTTGAGCTCTTTTTCTTCTTTATCTTGCTTGTCAAGTTTGACTTCATGGGCTTGTAGATTTCCCATGAGCTCTGCAATAGTGATATCACCAAGAGACTTTGCTTCTTCAATGGAAGTCACCTTGGATTCCCACATCTTGGGAAGAGTTCTAAGGATCTTTTAGTTGATCTCTCCTCTAGCCATAAGATGACCTAGGATGGCATGACCATTTTAAATGGTGTTTAGCCTTGAGTACATCTAGGCCACCCTTTCCTTATTTCCTATATTGTGTGTTGTCCCCTCATAAGTGACACATAGATTTCTCCATACCTCATAGGTCGTCTCACAAGAGGAAATCTGGTTGAACTCGGTGGGGGACATGGAGGCAGAGAGAATTTTGATGGCTCTTGCATTTAAGGTTGCTTTCTTCAAAGTAGCTTCATCCCATTATTCTATCTTTGTCTTTGGTAGATTGTATGGACAGTCCACCATTTTCCACAACTCAAGACTTGATCCTTGGATGTAGAATTAAATCCTTCTTTTCCAATAGAGGAAATTGCTCCCATCAAATATTGAAATGTTGATGAGGTACCTCCCTCCTTGATAATCTCCCTTCTTCTTCTACTTGTAAAAGTATGCTTGGAGAAAGTCTGCTCTGATAACACTTGTTGGATCTAGGATGGGAGATTTTCTCTAGAGGGGGGTGAATAGAGCTAAAAAGCACTTAAACAAAAGTCATTAGACCTTTAATATATATCATAACATAAGGTTGCTAAATAGGAATTTGAGTGAAAATAAGCATACATAGCAAGGATGAGAGAGATTGAAACAATCACAAGACACAAGATATGTAGAGTGGTTCTAAACTCCAAACTAGGAGATTGTTAGTCCACTACCTAGATAGGTCAACCTCTAGGATTTCTTAACCATGTCTACTCCTTATATTCACTTATAAGAGAACAATATATGATCTTTCTTTTATGGGTCAAGGATACCCAACGTTCCTTTTGAGGGCAAGGGAGCCAACAACCTACCAAAGGACTTACATATACAAACAAGAGTCTTCTACCTCACTAAGGACTTACCCACTATGCATCAAGTCTTCCGCCTTCACCAAGCAATTACCCACTCTTGGACAAGACTTTTGCGTTTGAGTAATTACCCACTCTTCTTGGATCTTCCTCCTTTGACTTTACCTTCACCAAGGAGAAGCTTTCACCAAGGGATGCCTTCCCTTGTTTGTGACAAAGTGGTTTCTGGCTTAATTCCTTTTAAGCTGTGTAGGATGTGATGGAGTGGACTTTTGGAATCCTAAAATGTCCAATGATACAAGTGAAGTCATGCATGTTGAGTTGTTTTGAGAATACCAAGTGTTTTAGTAAAGTTGGAGTGTTGATTGAGGTTTGTATACTGATTTGGATCCATAAGTTATACCTATTTGAGGAATTTAATTTACTAGTCTAACAGTTGAGTTTTGACACCAAATTCGTGCATAAGGAATCTTGAGTAGTAAGGAAGTTGTGGTTAAAATTTGGTGGAAATTGGGTATTCCTAGAAGAAGTTATGTAGGTTTGAATGTTGTACAATAATGTGTATATTTGAGGATTTATAGACCTAAGTTGGGTGTAATATGGTGTCACGCACCCCATTATTTGAGAGCAGATTGCACAGTTGAATCCTGGCCATTCATGAATAATCGGGTGGTTGAAGCCTTCAACTCAAGTGAGCCCCGGATCCTGCTTTGGGCGAGTCCCTTGGTAGTCATTGGATGTACTTTTGATGGTTAGATCCTCATCCCCTACCTCAGGTCAGACTAGAGATCGTGGGGTTACAACGAGCGGGAAGCCTTAGCCTCGCCCCACATTGTGGTCATGGCCCGAATGAGGAAATGAAGTGGTCAGTTTCTCTTGGCTTGACTAGAGGAGTGAGAAGACCCCTTAAATGAGATGCACGACCACTTCAGTGGAGAGAACCAACCACCGTCCCTCACTGCTTCTCCACAGCGGAGAACAGGTGGTAGTGGAAGGTGTTTCTTGGAGATATAGAGGGGTTCCAAGGAAGATGAGTTGGCAAGTAGGAAGGGCGAGCTCAGGGGAGAAAGATGTAGGCGTTTGCAGTGGACTTCGAGCTCTCCTTCATTGATGATGACCTTAGATCGGTTGGCGACGGAGATGGTGCTCGGGAACAGGTGTAGAGTGTTCCTCATCAAGAACGATGGTGTCGGGTGAGTTCTTGAATGCTTCGTAGTTGTTTCCGCACCATCCACCTTGTGCAATGAGAATCTGGGGTGGTTTCCCCCTTTTGCTCTGCCGCAGTAGGAGATGGCACCGGCGAGCTCCTTGAATCTGTGATGAGGAGACGCCAACAAGAAGCTTGAAGGCCGGTGCAACTGAGGGAGCATAGCCGGATCTTGTAGACCTCTTTCTAGTTCATGAGGAGGATGGGATCATCACCTTTTCCTCTGCTGGAGCAACACTGTGCGGTGGCCTTTGTGGGCACAGCAAGGGGGAGCGACGACTGCCCATCCAGTGTATCGGAAGGAAGAGGGGGACATGAAGAAGCCTTTTGTAGCCCTATCAATCCACAAGGAAGAGCATAGCGATGCCTTTTGCTTGCCGGATCTAGCCCATCCCAGGCGGTGGCACCCTAGTGGAGAAGGAACTCCACAGGCGACCATGAGGATCAGAGCAGTCGCAGAGGTCTCTACATGGTGTACGAAGTGAATGGCGGCATGGTGGACTAATGGGGAGCACCATCGTGCCATTAAATACTCGCCAGAGCCAAGCCGTGTGGCTGCGCCCACGTGAAGCAGAGGAGACGGGCGAGTTCTCGAGGTCGAAATTGTGTGAGAGAAGGAAAGAAAGGGAGGACTAGATCTGCAGCCTTGAACTGGGTCTAAGATCCTCTGAACCGGATGGCGAATCCAATGCAAGCCAGGAGGAGCCACGACCCCACGTGGCGGCCTTTGATTGGCCAATAGAGGTAATTATCTCACAAAATGCTCAGAACTTTAATAATCCATAGAAATTAGTACAAATATCAGAAAAATACAAACAAGGTACCAAAATGTTCAGAATAATGAGTAGAACATAGTAGAACTATAATATCAAGCTTTTGAAACATTAATCTCATTGATATCATGTAAGATGTGTAATGTTTGTTTAATGGATAATAAATATCAAATAGTGACCTAAAATTATGAGAATGCATCAATAACTCTTAAATGTGTTTTAGAATCATGTGACATCAGACATGATCATGTTATGCACAAAATCATGTAATTTTCTGAGAATGGATAATTAGGGCTAGTAACCCTAAATAAAATGTATTAAATACATACATGCTCAATAATTGATGGAATTTACAGAGTAAGCTCATATCATTATGTGGAACCTCAGATTTAATTATGAGATCATGATGATGAATAGAATCCATTATATGAAGATGAACCTTAATACATGTCATGAAACCCTAATTTAGGTTAATGATGTAACCTAGGGTTAATGTATGCACAAAATGACATGGAAACGTAATGTTCAGATGATGAATCATAATATGGGAAAATAACATCAGTAAGACAAATCTAAGACAAGAATGTAACTAATGATGCACATATCCTAATGACAAAGCTAAACCCTAAAATGGACATAACTAGGGTTGAGATGATGAGAACCTGATGGTGATATGTGGTCTTCTCTTGATCAAAGTTGACCAAGGTTAGAGTTGAGATGAGGAATGTGGTATAGATTATCCCTTTTGAAGTTACGCCATTACCTCTTACTTGGCTTATTATACAATATGCTTGTGATATATGTGTAGTAAAATACTTGGCATATGATATTGGATGAAATGATTGTTCTTGTATGATATGTTGCTTGATTTTCCATACTTATTGCTATGAACACATGAAACATAATGTATTTGTTCCATTATATCTAAGCACTTCAACTCTTTGGTAGTAAAGTGCTGGAAAATAAGTACTTCAACTCTTTGGTAGTAAAGTACTTAGAAGTGATCCAACTCTTTGGTTATAGATCACATTGTGAAATGATCAAACTCTTTGGTAGTAGATCATAAAGGCCTTAATGCATTCAACTCTCAGGTAGTAAATGCATGGATGATATAATGAAAAATATGTTTAAAATATGTCTTCTCTTTTGTTAATAAACATCTTTGTGTAAGTATATACTTTTTTTCTTATATTTATTTATAACTACCAAGTATTAGTTTTATCTTATTACCAAGATATGATGAGAGGTATATAAAAGACACGTAGGCGTACTCAGTACAATAGTCTTGAATATTGTGCTGACGTGTACCGCATGTAATCTTTTGTTTAGGTTGTGGACATATGATCTTGAAGAGTATGATAGTTGTGAGTTGTGTGGCGCGCTGATGTACAGGTGGACCTGTTGTCTTAAGATCCTGTAGTTTAGTGGTAGTACATGTATATGATAAAGTTTGTTGTTCAATATGTAATATTAAATGTTGTAATAATTCATGTTGTAATCATATGTTGAATGGTGAACATGTGTTGTATGGTTTTATTATTGTTCATGTGCATGTGCTACTGATTGTTTCCTTTTGACTTCTTCTGATTTTCTTCTTCTTAGACTTGTGTGGGATGTTTGAATTGGGATTCTCGCTGAGGTGAGGGTTTTAATTTGGACGTTACACATTAGATTAAGTTTTAGAAAATCTGGGGACGTCACATTGTTCTTACTATCATCTTCATCTTCATGGTAGCAATGAGAGATTGGGAAGTGGTGGAAGTGAGAGCCTCATAAGATATACATGTAGGAATAGCTCTCTTACAAATCTCCTACTCACTCTAATGGATGTAGCAAGTGATTAAGCTTAGAGAGAGAGAGTAGGTTGTAGGATGCACTCAACTATAGAGTAGGGACCTTCATAGTGCTAGGCTAACTAAGTGATGAAGCCCAAGGGGTCCTATTTATAATTGGGGATGTCTACTAGCCAATAGAAATACTTAAGGACAAATGCTAGCCGTTTGGGGTGTTGCAACGGACATTTTTTCAATTTTTGCAACACTCCAATGGCTAGAAATACTTTTTCTCACTTTTCGTACAATGCAATCGATCGAGTTTGTAACTCAAGTGAACAAATCATTTGAGTTTGTAACTTGACGATACCTGGGTATTTTCAAAATCCATTAAGGGACCGATTGAGTTCGTAACTCGACCGATTAATAACCTGTAACAAATTTTGGAAAATGTCTTTAAAGTGCTTAAATATTCAATTTAAGAGCTCCTAATTTTTTCTAAGCTTAATTACAAGTCATACAATCATTATAAGTGATTTACAACATGATTCTAATGGATTTACATCATATCCAATGAAAGTGCACTTGCATTGATTTTGACTTGTCTTTTCTCCAAGTTAGGATAAACAAGTTAGGGAATTTGGAGTGTGTCTATACCTAATCTGAAATCACTCAAGTAGAAGCATCATATACAAATAAGTGGGATGGTTAGTCATCATCAAAATAAGGGCTTAGTCAATTTAGACCTTGAGTCAACATTATAAAATTGACCTTGAGTCAACAAGTAGATATGGAAATTTGTATTTAATGAAATGCAAGATGAATCTCTTGAAGTGTTCAAGGAGATTGAGAATGAAGTACGTAACTAACTTGGTAAAAGTATTAAGATACTTCAATGTGATCAATGCTGGAATATTTTAAAGCAAGAGTTTGAGAACCTTCAAGGGAGATCATGATAATGTATCATGATGAACTCCACCTGAAACACAATGATAGTGTATCATGAAAGTGTATAAAAAAAAGGAATCACACCTTGTTAAGTCATGGTGTGATTATCAACAAAATATAGGTAATCTTCCAATTCTTTTTTGGGCACATGCTTAACACTAAACAATGTACCATCTAAATTGGTTCAAAAGACACCATACGATATATGGCATGGGCAGTGTCCCGATATGTCTTTTATAGTGATTAGGGATGAATGCTTATATAAGAAAATAGTTTCTTGAAAAGCTTTGTCCATAAAATCACATAAATGTTATTTTATTAAAATACAACTCTTATCCAATCCAGCAAAAAGTTGTTTTTTGATCTAGATGGATGTATTCCTGAAGAGAAACTTAGTTCTAAAGGAATCAGTAGGAGTAAAAGTAGGAACTCAAAATGTTCAAGACAAATAAGAAAACATTGAAGCTAAAGAGGTACAGTAGGAACAAGGAGAATCACAAGTTGTTGTGGAATCTCAAGTTCCTTATGTAAAATAAAACTCGTAGTTCTAGTGGAACACGTCTTGGGTTTAAAAGATTATGATATATTATGAATCACAAGTTGTTGTGGAATCTCAAGTTCCTTATGTAACATATAACTAACTGGTCGTACAAGCTCAATTCTAATAGCTCCTGAATGTAGAGACACATTATGGAATAAAGAAGTAAACTTCTTTCTCTAGTTAAATTCACTATTGGTGATGGCTGTAGTATTAGGATCTAGAAAGATCCATGGGTTCCTGGTAATAAGTTTCTGAGTGACTATTTTGACAAGAAGAACATCTTGAAGATTGGTTGTGGAAGCTTTGGTCTTCTAAGCTATATTATCAGTAAAGGTAAATGGAGTTTACCTGATAAGAGAAGCTTCTCTGATCACAAACATTTCTTTTCTAACTCCAGTATCCAGCTTCAGGACAAAGATTGTATTTCTATCAATGGCAACACATCTCTCAAATTGAAAGATGTTTGCGAGATTGTTAGAACTATTAACCTTGTTCCTTGCTGGGCCAATTGGTTGTGGAAGTTTAATTACCCGAGAAACCTTATTATTACTACTTGGGAAATGTTTCTGGGGAAACTCTCAACACTGGATTATATGAAAAGTTGTGGTATTCAGCTAGTTTCCAGATGTCCTTTATGTGAAACAGAGTATGAATCTAATATTCATATGTTCTTCGAGTGTCCTTTTGCTGGCAATCTCTGGACAATAGCTAAAGATTTTTTCAGTATCATGATGATACCCAAAAAACCTGAGGATTGTATTCTGAATATGTTGAAGAAACAATAGCTTTGTTGTCCAGTGGTCATCCATGCTATTTGGTTGGAAAGGAACAGCAAAATATTTAGTGAAAGGAACACGGATGTTAATAGATGTTGTGGATATATTACTGACATGATTTCTTTATATAGATAGTCGTGTCTTTTTCCATAGTGGATGTATAGGTTTTTTTCACCCTGTACTATCGGACTGTGGACTCTATTCTTTACTTAATAAAAGGGAAGGGTTTACTGAGCAAAAAAAAGGCAGTGAGTTGGTCATATATGATGAGTCAACTATCTACCTAGAAGCTATTGAGGGACCAAAATATGAAGCATGGCTTGAGGCCATTAGATCTAAGATGGAGTCCATGTACACAAAAAAGTATGACCTTGATAGATCCACCTGAAGAGGTAAACCCATAGGGTGCATTTTGTTTTGGAGAAAAGACCAACGTGGAAGGGTATATTGGTTGCAAAAAGTTTTAAGAAAATTCAAGGTGTTGAACGTGATGAGGTATTTCATCAGTTACCATGGTTAAATCCATTAGGATAATGCCTGTTGTTGCAGCTTGTTATGACTAGTGAGATTTGGAATATGGATGTTAAAACCACATTCCTTAACTGGAATAATTATAAGGATGGGTACGTGATGCATCCTAAAGGTTTTGTAAATCCAATATTGTAAATAAAGTCTATAATATATAAAGGTCAATCTATGGATTGAAGCAAGCATCTCAGAGATGGAATTTTCAATTTGACAAGATAGTCACAGAGTTTGACATGAGTTAGAATGAAGAATAAATTTGTGATTACAAAAGATTTAGTGGGAGCATATTTATATTACACATGATGATGGGGAATAATGTCATTATCCTGCAAATATTAAAACCTAGAAAGGAAAGTACCTTCTCTGAAGGGTTTAGGCAAAGCATCCTATGTGATAGGAATTGAGATTTATAGAAATAGATCTTGGAAAACTTATTAACCTAAGAAAGAGCACATAGATTGGCAAGATGTTGAAAGGGTTCAACATGAAATTCTCAATGAGAGAAAACTTGTCCACGATTCCATGGAGTTAGTCTCTGAGGAGCCTAGTGTCTCAATTCTTGTGAAGAACGGGAACACGTGGATAGATGTCATATGCATTCACAATTGGATCTATTTTGAATCAATGTTATGTACTTATCCCATTATATTGTATGTATTAGACCTGATGAGAAAATATCCAACTATCTCATATGTACATTGGACATGATGAGAGGATATATATACCTATCTAGCAATCTCGTATGTATTGGAGATGATGAGAGGGTATATGTCAGATACAAGTGAGAGTCATTAGACTACCATAAAAAACATCCTTAGGTTCTTGTGAAGCACTAAAAGGATTGGTTCCTTGGTTATGGTAATAAGGAAGAGTTGGATGTATGGGGTTACACCAATGCAAGCTTCTAAAATAACAAATAAAATTAGTGATCACAATCTATATTTATATTTGACCTTAAAGGAGAATTGTAAGTTGGAAAGGGTTTTGAGCTAAAGACAGTTATTTATATCTACAGAAGAAGCTAAGTATCTCTATGCTATGAGAACAACAGAGGATATTGTATGGATCTAGAAGTTCATATGGGTGAACTTGTGAGAGGTTCCATCCATTGATGACATAGTAGAAATATTGTGACAATAATGGAGCTACTGAATAGGTTGGGAATCACAGATAACATACTACAACACTTCCATCTCATGCAAAAAGTTACATAGTGAAGAGATGTGAAACTTGTAATATACTGACTTAAAGCATATGTTGCTAAACCCACAATAAAAGTGCTTACACAGCAAAAAAATGATGGACATGTTAGGATGACTCAGAATAAGATTCGTGGGTGATTGGCTCTAAGTGCAAGTGGGAGTCTGTTGGTATGTATGCCTAGAGAGACAATCATACGATGATTGGAATGTTACATTAAATACCTGATTTGATAATAACCAAGGTAATTTTGTCTATTATGTTTGTATCAATCTTGAGATGAGGAAACATACATAGTAGATGTCTAAAGAATGATGTTAATTGATGACATATGTCATCAAGTTGAAGACTTGAACGATGATATCATATGTATGATAAGAGTACATACGTTCTTGCTATGTCCCTAGTCAGATATTACTGTGGAAGAAAAAAAAGGACAACAATACTACATAAGACTAGAGTGTGTATTGACTGATGACAGAGTCTTATTAGTCATGATATATGATATCAAGTCAAGCACATAGATATATGTTAGAGAATAATATAGCAGATAGACCCACCATTAGAATAATACATGGAGACCATGGAATGGTAGTCAGAATCATCTCTCATTGTGATAGTGGCAATTTTGGTTCTTAGACCTAAAGTTACTACATTCATCACATGTCGTTCATGTACTTTGAGATCATCCAACATTATCTTGAATAAGGGTTTCCATAATAGTGACGATTGGGTGCATTGTGACACATGTGGATTGAGTGTGAATGATGTAGATGGGATTTGTCCCTCCTACAGAAGATTGATATCCAGGGCCTCTTGATATGAGAGACTGAGAAATATATGGCCATACGCATGTGACTCAATATGTGATATGTGAGCTTACATGCATCTCAGACAGTCTGCTCTAGTTCAAAGAACATGGATTGAATTTTGAGAGGGTGACGATTCCATGCCTCGAGTTCAATTCGGATATCAGAGACAAAGGAACTATACGATCATGGTAACACTAATAAAAAATTGTAGGTTGAAGTTGTTCTCCAACTTTTGAATTACTTGGGTAGAAATGATGTGTTGCTAGACACCACTCTTTGCTTGTGAGGTTGTAAGTTAGTTGTGAACATTGAGTGCCAACATAATTTTGGACCTATTGGGTCACACACATATGATACACTTGGATTGAATGAGTATATTTAGTAATGATGTTTACATTGATTACTAAATGTTTTTAGGTATTCAATTAAACAAATGAGGTTTAAAATTGACTAACTAGACTCTGAACTGACTGCTTCACCCTACCAACAGACCGGTTGGGCAGTGAACTGATTGGTTGGAGTGTCAGGTCCATTGGAATCAACATTGGCTGATCAATAGCTGAACCAGGGAGTGATATGACTAGTTTACATATCCCAACCGACTAGTTCATGATATGGATTGCCCGGTTCAGTTGCCAATTCAATTGGATCAAAGATTGGTGCTAAGGTATTGTTGCACATTAATTGTACATTGATTACCAATTCAAAATAAGAAACTTCATGAACCAACCGGTTCGCTTAGAGAACTAATCGGCTCACACATCAACCGTCCGGTTGGGTGTGTGAACTGACTGGTTCACCATGTGTAGGTTCTAGAAAATTCATGAATTCAACCCTTTTGACTTCTGCACAGTCTGGGAACCCTGACCCTAGCCTCTCCCATAAATAGAGGGGTATCGAGGCTTCTTAGAACACAATAGTTGCTATGACAATTGTTGTCCTCTCTGGTTGTGGTAACCAATAGAGAGCCTAAGTAAGTCATACTCGATAAAGGGAGGGATATCAAGGGAGATACAATTGTGGGAGAGTGTATCAACTCTAGCATGTTGATGTTTGAAAGGAACAACTCCTTCCCGTTGGCTCTAGTAGCACAATGTGGAGTTCCCACTAATTCGCGTGGACTACTCTAGAGGCGGGAGGTCTTATCTGTCGCTAGGAGGACATCATCAACCATTGTTTGTGGTGTAGCACCAGGAGGCTAGTGGAGAGGACTATTCGAGTGTTGCTACTACTGAAGGAGTGTGTTGCTGCTGCTGAAGGAGTGTGTTGTTGCCTAAAGAATAAGCATACTGTTCCAAGGGTAATGTCGATGGACTTTCTCCAGGACCAGGTATAACCTTACAAACCTTTCCTTCCTAGATACATTGTTGTTGATGTGATCTTACCGTCCAGGGGTATCAGGCTTTGAATTTTTGTTTTTGTTGCCTATATCTATCACCCAGATTTCCCTACAACATGTGCTAAATGATGATTTTTCAATCTGTCAATCATGGCTTTGTTTTTTTTATTTCATGGCAATGGTTGACATTAGGGTTTCAGAGTTGATTTTCTTCATGAGTTTTACACCTCAGTGGTTTCAGTTTCATGGTCATGATCATTCTGTTTTGGATTCATGAGGTCGCCAAGAATGTTGGTTATAGTGATCGCCAAGTTTGGGTCATGTGGTCGCTTAGTTTGGTCGCATTTCTATGCGTTCGATGAGTTTTCTTCACCTATGTGGTCGCTGAACTTTGAACATATATGGTCGTTGATATCTTGGGTTTTCAGCAGTTGATGAAGATCATGCATGATCTAGTTTTCATCAGTCGTTGAAGATGATTCTTTGATCTAGTTTTCAATGGTCGATGATCATGTTTGAACCCATGTAGTCACTGAAGGTGATTCATCTCTTCAGTCGATGAAGAAGGTGATTCATCTCTTCGGTCCATGAAGAAGGTGAGTCCTATTCTTAGCGATCGATGATAATTTCTGGACTTGTGGTTGTCCTATGTGGTTGATTATATGATGATGATAGTTTACCTTCTTGCTTCTAAGAATTTTGGAGATGGTGGTAGTTAGGGTTTACATTTATTGTTGATTTTGAAACCCTAATACGGTTCTAATGTTGGACCTAACCCTATATTCAAGTACATGATGACAATGCTTACCTTGATTGAGTAATTAGCATGTTGATAGAGTACTTTCTCTCTTTTAATGTTGTGACCCAAATATTCTATTAGATAAGTATCATAACTAAATAAATAATTGTTGTAGCACTTATGTGTCACATGTATGGTGATGATGATGAGCCTTGTTGAGACATGGAGAGATTATGATGATCTTGCATGGAATGATGTGATAGATATATGACCTTGAGTATGGTCTTGTGCCCTAATTGAGGTGATATCCTATATGTGATGTGATAAGGGATTGGTATCCCATGGTGATGTGATGATGATGATGATGACCTCATGAGTGGCAGTGAACAGTATCATGTGGTGATGTAACAAGTTTATGTTTAAAACATTTTATATCTTCCTAAAGTTTCACTCTACCTAAGTTTTGTAGAATTTGTTGAGGGTTTTCTTGTAACTTGATTGATGTAATAAAAGACACCTAGTTGTCTTTAACTAATCAAGTTAAACCCTGATCATGTAGTGCCCTAAGCCATAGATCCATTATAGTGTCAGCACTTGTTGGATGGTGAAATGAGTATTCCTAAGGGAAACCAGGATTGCGTATTGTTGAGTATGTGAGGTGCAAGATACTTTGTGTCCTTGTCATCTTGACCCCAATTGTTTTGAGGATGGTTGTGGTCATGCCTCAATGTAAGAATGGTTGTAGTCATGTCTCGGAGATTTATATATGTGATTTGATGGAGAACAGTTGTGGTTGTACCTCGGGTGATCGGATTCGTATACCCTAGTATCTAGTGTCGTGACCCAGCTTGACTATATGTCGCTGGTGGTAGTTTGACTAATATGTCACTACGGTTTTCACTTGTACTGACCGAGGGGAAGAAGATCGTAGGAGTATGGCTCTTCCTAGATCTTATATGGAACCGATTGTGACCAAGCAATGGTTAGTTGGACTTTGGGTGGTACAACTCAAATTCCCCAGGGCTTAATAAAAGACAAAATGCAGCTGTATAGTATATTTTCCTAGGGTTAAACACGCTTTTCATATTCCTTCTACTCATATATATTGTTATGCTTATCTGTTGTAGTTGCTTAACCTGCTTCACCTATATAATTAGTTTTAATTATATATTAGTTGAATATGCTCATCATACTTCGTAATATATATATATATATATATATATATATATATATATATATATATATAACCTTTGGTTGATAGTTATATCTCTTGCTAGGACGTCCAACTCACCTCATGGGTTACCACATCTTTTTAGGTGGTTGTCAGCGACGTGGGCAGGATTATGCCATTGAGGAAGAGCAACTTGAAGATTATATTCTCAGGAGGTTGGATAACTACTTGTGTTGTGTAGTAGAGTCCTAGTATCATCCTTGTACTCTTAAGTATGAGAAGGTATGCGTTTTGTAGATGATCTGTATATCATCGTGTGTTTTTGACCGTATTTCGTGGTTTTATTCATATATGGCATGTACATGTTGAACAATATCTTTTGAAACAGGTGTGTGGCAGAAGGCCACTAAACAAGATGTAATTACCTAGTTTGGCATGTAATATGATGCAAGTTGATGGACCTTCATGTAATGTTCCTCTACATGATAGTAATATATGAATCGGTTTTAATTTACATGTTGAACAATATCTTTTGAAATAGGTGTGTGGCAGAAGGCCACTAAACAAGATGTAATTACCTAGTTTGGCATGTAATGTTCCTCTACATGATAGTAATATATGAATCGGTTTTAATTTACATGTTCAACAATATCTTTTGAAACAGGTGTGTGGCAGAAGGCCACTAAACAAGATGTAATTACCTAGTTTGGCATGTAATATGATGCAAGTTGATGGACCTTCATGTAATGTTCCTCTACATGATAGTAATATATGAATCGGTTTTAATTTACCCTATTTTTTGGTGTATGGCTAATTAGTAGTCGATCGTACACTTAGTTTTGAGCAATCTCACTTGTCATGGCATTGGGGGCCACATTACATACCATTATAGCTACAGTTATATTGAGAATAAAATTAAAACAATGCACATAAACAAAAATATTAGTGTGTACTTCATAGTAATGTTAGAAGTAATTAATATGACATAAGTTTTACTATTCAAAGTTATATAACACATAAGAAGTCCGATCGTGTTTCAAATAGTCTCAATCTCATATAACATGATCCGAGCTATGGTCTAGGTTAGTCTGATCTGACTCTAGAACGATCTGGTCTACATTCCATCATCTTTTACTAATTCTATACTCAGTCTGTCTAATTTGATTCAATTTTGGACCAATGGCCACCCCAAATTTTGACATTTTAGCAGTGGTTCTGGTTTATTAGGGCGATGAAAATATGGGTTAATATTTATTGAGGGTTCTAAATTTGACAATGGTGTTGGTTCATGTTAAAACAAAAATTTAAGTCTGAATAGGTTCCGAGTTTGATTGTTTGAAAATCTCAATTTTTGTGAAAATGGCATGGACTCGATATTTTGGTAGCCTTGTGTATATAAACTATGTATATACATATACACCCCTTTTGTAGTGCTCTAGTCAGATTTGATCTCGCAACATGTGCCTTAGACAAGCAAGAGACTTGACTAGATGAGCTAGCTAACAACTACAGTCTGGACCAAATTTATAAACTTGTAATTGTTTTTACAATATAATTAAATAATTATAAAATTATAAGATTTATTTATAAGTATTGTGTTATAAACATGATGTATTTGCCTTTAACTACACTTCATACATAACTAGGAATAGGCAAAAAGTAGGTCACGGAGAATGGAATAGATGTAGGCCTCGTTTAGTTGAATGTGGGGGTTTCAGGAATTCTTGATAAGTCGGGGGGGGGGGGTAGGAAGGAATATTAGCAGACCTGAGGGGGTATTGGGAAAAAATCGCATATATGTTTACGATGGAAAATTCATGTTTGTCTTTAGCTGTTTTCTTTTATTATTTTATTATTACTTATTATAATAATATTATTGGTAGTAGTAATAAGATTATTATAGTTATCACAATTATTATTATCATAGTTAGTCTAGAGTGAGAGCATAGTTGACATCCTTTACAATGAGTTGTTTTAGTACCCCATTGTGCCATTCTAAAGTGGGCCTTGGTTATCCAACTTAAAGATAGTTGCTTATATACATATGTATACATGTAGATGCATTTATCTCATGTTGCACAATTTTTCTCTTTCTACTTGTTCTTATAGTCACATATAGGTTGGTTTTAATCACCCTCAAACTAAAAGGTATGTGTTCCAAATTGTGTTGAACTTCTCTTATTTAAAAAGTTGTATTTAGATATTTGCAAGTGATGTACCCGATGAATGGTTAGTAATCATTGTTGAAGATGAACAAGAGAGATGTATAATCTAGTTCCATGAATGGGTTCTCATATATTAATGATCATCATAGTGTAATCGCATTTTAGAACTAGCATGACCTCCATCTTTCAATGTATGTCGTAACTAGTGAAGAACATAATATGCTTTGATGTTGTAGGGGTGATCAATACTAATGTTGTATGTGTACTCCAACCACTTAGGGCCACTCAAATGGTGGGCATACTTCCAAAAATTGGCTTTTCAGCATAGATTATCATATTTAAGCAAGTTGTAGAGGTTTTTGGAGAAGTAAATGCTTGGAAAGAAAATCAACCATTTTTTAAAAATTACCTACATTGATTAAAATATTGATCAAAATTACCTACATACACAATACTACCATATTGTAGTGGCAGGCATGATCGTAGCCTTATCATATAAACAACCAAACACTTACCGACTAGAAAAGTTGATCAAGACTGATGTTTGTGAAGCACAAGTTGCGGGATTGAGTCTCGTTGGAGCACTACATGAGGAACTAAGGTCTCTTCCGCAATTGTGATAGGTTGTTCTCTCTCCTAATTTACCCGTGAAAGGGGTTTAAAGTCCCCACTACCAAAAAAACTATAAACAGCCAAAACAAGATCTATACTAAAACCCAATAATTTAATCTGATTCTAAATGTTCAAAGGTTAAAAGAAGTGTGAGGTGGAAAGGATCACAAATAAAGTAAGGACATGTCAAGTAAGATTGGAAATTAAAATTTGCTGCATTCTTGTTGTGTATAACTATTTTTAAATTAATGATGAAACAAGTATTAGTTTCAGTGTATCTGAGATTACTCTTGTTTCAAACAACATATGTAAGACTGGACTTCAAAGTTCAATTTAGCATTATATACACTGATTTTTTGTCATTTTTATGAGTATTATGATTCACAATCTATGAGATCAATTTACAACTCTAAACACTTTGATTTTCGAGGTTTGGTGTGGGGGTGCTAGATAATACCAACCTTCTAAATAGTGATATCATCAAAGATTAAACCATAAGATGTAATCATAATGGCATCGAATGAGCAACTGATTCTCACCCTTGTCAACAAAAAATATTGAAGCAGAAAAAAAAATTACTCTTGTCGTTCAATATTCTCACTCTTGTCAACAAAAAATATTGAAGCAGAAAAAAAAAAGTACTCTTGTCGTTCAATATATAAATCCATTTTAATAAAACTTAAAGAGAATCAGTGTGACGATAACTAAAATTTGAAGTTGGCAACAATTAACTTAACAAAGCTAATAAAATACCTTTCAGTAAACAAATCTGCTTCTGCTAATAAAAACCACTAAATCCTATCAACAAGCCCTCTAGCCTATAAAGCCTCAGCTTGACTTCCCACAAAGTGATCCAGCATTACAGAATCCGTTCTTATAGTGAAAATGATTGACGTTACTCCAGCATTACATAATCCATTCTTATAGTGAAAATGATAGACGATACTCGCAAAACCTCCAGCCCGTGTAGCTACTATTAAACGTTGCATTTTTGTATCAGGAAAAGAGCCCTTCATCGTGCACCCTCAGTTATTCTTGTACGTTAATACTGTAACTCGGAATTGAACGTAAAACCAAACCCATCTGTAGTTTAAAAATGGGGACAGACGTATTTCCACTTATATGATGTTATTCTTGTCATTTGTATAATTAGATCTTCATCCAAACAAGGCCCCCCGAAAAGGTACTGGGGCCAGTCGGCCTCCGGTAACTGACAATAGAAAGACCTATTACCCATCCAATTAGGCTGGATCGGCGCGCAATCGCGGGTTCCAACAAGCCTCAATGGCTCCATGGCTCCATTAGAAACAAACCATATCGACTGTGGCTCTGTGCAACTACAGAACTCGACGGCAAGCAAACAAAGAATGAAAACATGAGTTAATGAAGAGCAGCGTCTGCGTGGCAGCAACATCCATTTCATCCATTACCAGTCTGTCGTAACCAAAGGCTAAACGCTTATAAGTTACAAATAAATAAAGCCACACACCAACTTACATATGAGTTAGCTACCATTCCATGACTAAAGTACACTTATCCCCAGTACCTATTACTACTCATGGGAATCTGCGTAGTTATTTCTTATAGCTATAAGCATCCCTCTCTGTTTGTAATACTAAATACTTGCTTGCTCAATTGGAGATACGAAAATGGAGCCAGCTTGCTGAAAAGATTTTCCCATCAAAATGACAGTCATATCCTGGAATAAGCCTTGAAGTACCCGTTCAGACTTATTGCACATGACAACAGCAGCAACCGGTAAACTCATAATGGTCGGTAGAGGCCACACGAACTAACCATTGTGACATTGAAATTGTTGGATACTAAGGCAAGGAAAAATTCATGGCACGGACAATACTAATAAAATCTTCATCTTCGTTCTCAGGGCGCTATACTTCCGCCTGCAACCTGGGCTTCTTGCTCCTGCAATTCCTTTCTGAATTAGGTTCCGTTCCTCGTCTCTTGCCCTTTCTGTCACTTCTGGCTTCAGATTTTGGGCAAGCAGACTTGGTACGAGGAGCAAGACCATGAGATTCACTAGCCAAGACAGGGAACCCAACAGCAGGAGTTCTACAGAAAAAACGAAACACAACCAATGAGGGATATAAAAGCGAAATAAACAAAGAGCTGGAATCATCTAGATCAACAAAAAAAATTGGTGAAATGTATTCATCTGGTCATCGTCGAGCAACTTGTAATTCAAGAATTGAGGGATATTAGCAAATGCTAATAAAGCTAACAATATGCTCATATACAAGAATACATTTTATGGGGGTTACTGGAAGGAATATTCATTGAAGAGATATGCACTATCGACAAGGTCAAACTAGTCTATCATAGCACTCTTCCGAATTAGAGGTTCTAAACCCAACAATGGCACAGACTTTCTGATTGTTAGTGGGTTTGTAACAGTAGCGACTAATAAGGCAGCCCCCGTCACATTGTTCTGCAAAAACTGGAGATGCAAGTCTCTTTAAGGTGGAGTTAGCCGGGGCTTTACTGACACTGCTAAAGAGGAGTGGATGTGAGCATTCTGATGAGAGCTGCGGCAATCATGTAAAAATTGCTGCACATAGTGACAAGAAGTCACATGAATGTAAAACTGACTCTGTATCACGTTGTGAATGTTGCTATGTTGATCGACTTTAGTTGTCAGATTGATCGTGACATGCGGATTTCAGTCATTGGCTTCAAGAAGCAGGCCGTTTGGATGTGTAGCAGGTGGGTGTTGTTAGGATTTGGCCTCAAACGGTGCTGATTGGATGGCTTTGAATTGAGGTAATGCTCAAACCATTTGTAGGACGATTTGGGGGCAATGTTCAAGGAGGTATGAAGGAAAGCTGGCAACTTCTCTTCAATTATGATAGCAAATTCAAAATTTGCCCCCAAAAAAAAAGAACAAGGTCTTCTAGGAAGCATCCGGCAAAACATAGGCATATCTAGGGCTTGTACGACCTTGGGTGATGAAGATGCATCTTGAACTAAGATGGCACTTGCCGGATGACAAATTCTTGAAATGCAAAAAAAAAAAGAATAAGGTCTTCTAGGAAGCATCCGGCAAAACATAGGCATATCTAGGGCTTATACGACCTTGGGTGATGAAGATACATCTTGAACTAAGATGGCACTTGCCGGATGACAAATTCTTGAAACTCCACAATGGAGTTTGTTTCAGGAAGACCTATTGACGAAGAAGTGCTTTATATGTAGGTGGTATAGTCAGAGCATTGAAAGAAAGGGTGAAGTGTACACTGGTGAACCAGTTCGGTTTTCGGACCTGGGTTGGTGGTGAAACTTCAAATTCATCAGGAAGGGGCATTGCTATTTGTTCCTTTCAAAAGATTTCATTTTTCTCTTGCTGATTTGATCCCGGGATTCCCAGAACGATAATGGCAGATTAAAGGCGTTAAGGGAGGTGAGAGATCATGTAAAGTCCTTAAGGGAGGTGAGAGATCATGTAAAGTCCACAATAGAATAATGCAAAACACACTATGAAGGCAAACCTAACAAAGTTCAGTTGGAATGAGTGGAAGGTTTGGTTCAATTAGTACAACTTCTAACCGATGAATGGCTATTTGGTTCAGTTTCAGTGTACTGTTTAACCAAACAAAATGCCTAATAAATATGATTAGCTAAGTAGTAGTCCAAACAAGCTAGATAAAAGTAAAAAAGAAAAGCAGCTGCAAGAGACAGCCAAAATGTCAAATTTATTGAGTTGCCCTTACCCACAAAGAGCACGGCAGACTCCTGTCTGGCTGCAGTCAAACCCATGGACTTGTCCCTTTGTAGACGCTGGTGGAGAGCAAGGTTCTCTGCTGTGGAGCAGTAGAGGAGATGCTCCAGACGCCTGCACTCCATCTCCAGCGACTTGCTTTTCTTCTCTAGATCTTGAATGTACTGCTTCCTTCTCTCCCTGGACTTCATGGCAGCATCTCTGTTCCTCAGCTGCCTGAGGTAAAACAATGGCACGCGATAAAACAATGCTCTTGATAAATATTACTGGAAAGTATACATGTGGACAAATCAGCCACGTGGATAAACAACTGGTACAGCAGTTGTTGAAATGAGTATGCTGTGTTTTGTTTTACAGAACATCCAGAAATCAGTTGGAAAGTTTCAATAACCAATTCAAAACTTACAAGCCTTTATATGAGCAGATATGTGCCGAGGTTATTGATGGATTCCAATGGAATCTAGAAGATCAGCTATTACTACATCCTAACAAAGGGAAGTGAATCAACCATATAAGAAGCCAACAAATGCTTTTGAAATTCAACTTAAAAAGTCGGATTATGGGTTTGTTTGGATATTGGTGTTGAAAGGGAGAAGGAGGTTTAGTAAAGAAGAAATGAAATGAGATTTTTTTTTTCTGTTTCCTTTTTATTTATCGTGTGAGAAAAAGAAGGGGTTGTCTTGCCCTCCCCTATTTGGAGGGGAGTAAAGCAGAGGAGCATGCATACGCTCCCCATCGTTTCCATCCAAACAAAGTGCACATTTTCCAATCCAGTGACCCGCCTTTTCCCTTCCCCTCCCCTGTTTAGGTAGGGGAAAGAACCCCTAGAAAATACCAGAACAGGGAAGAAAAGAAAACAGTACTAGTGATTATCGGGCATTTGTATCAGTTTCATCAAAGAAAACTGGTAGCTTATTGTTGCTCCCAAAACAAAACTAAGACGACAAACAAGTGGATATGCTGATAAAGAATATAGCTCAAAATTTACATGAGTGCCGCACAGCAGTTGGCCTGAAAAGGATTTAATTTTTCGAACAAATCTCTGAAACCGACTTACCAGGTCAAGTTAAACATTTATCGAAAACACGGACAGAATAAATGGCATCAGTTTTTATAAGCGTATATGCCGCTATCATCTATTAGTATCACAAGAAGCAATCAATCAAGGAGTAAGCAAATCCTTATCAAATCTGATATAAGAAGACGGGTCAATGACGGTAACGATCAGACTTAAGATGGTTGTGTAACAACAGTCATAGGGGAAACAATAGTCACTAAAATTAAAAAGTAGCTTATGCGCTGATTCTAGAAATAAAAATCGGAACATTTAAACATGTCCAATGCGGCGTTCATATTTACATTTTGATTTCAACATTGCTGTTCGGATAAACTAAGCGAGTCCTCAGTATCTACGAACTGGAGGAGGCTTAAAAAGGCCAGAGGTGGAGAAAAAAAACTAGCAATACCTTCTGCGTTTCTTTTCGAGCGGGTCATCTTCCTCCCCGCCGCTCCTCCGGTCTTCTTGCATGTTCTTGCTGTTCTCTACCTGAATCGGCGCCTCCTCCACGGCGTCAGAGTCCGGTGTTCTAGAACCGCAGCTCCCGGGTGTGGTGGGATCGGAAACCGCGGCATCATCCCCACCTGCAAGATCCACCGCCAGCTTCACGGACTGATCTTCACCGGATCCTTCCAGAGCCGCGTCACCGAAGATCTCGTCGAGGAAGAACCCGTCATCGCTAAGGCTCTCCGCGCCGGCGCCTTCGTGTTCGTCATCGTCCTGCAACAGAAACCGCTCGAGATCCTCCACCCAGGTAGAGGATCCCGATGACTCGTGCGGGGAGACCGACTCGTTGGAGGAAAGACCGTCGAAAACCTCTGGCTCTGGGAACAGCGTGTCGAGGCACTGATCGTCCTGGACTCCTTGGTCCTGCGCGGCGGAAGCGGGATGGAGAGGCGGGTCGCGAACCTCAGGCGATTCGGAGTTCTCGTGGCTTTTGGCATCGTCCGCAGGCAGAATCCCGTCCGTGAGAGAATCGTCGGTGAAGATAAAATTGAAGTCCGGCGGGATAGAAGAAAACATTGCGTCAATGTCGAAGTCGAGCTCCGGTGAAGATGGTTGCTGTGGCGGGTCCGCCATGATGGAACGAGACTGAAGGGAGAATCCGGGGGGTGGGGGGGGGGGGGGGGGGGGGCTGTGAAGAGCGGGGAAGTGTGTGAGGAAATCAAATTGGTGTCGTGTTGTGTGTGTGTGGCGGGGACGGTAGCGGAGGCGCGGGCCGGCGGGCGGATGGGGGGGCGGGGCGGGGCGGTGTTACTGGGTCAGCGGGGGCAGGAAACACGAGAGGCGTTTATAAAGGGTGACAAGCCACGCGCTTGACTGCTGGAAAGTGAAGCGGTTTCCTTGGAATGGAAGACACGAGTCTTTTTTTTTTTTGTAGAAGGGAAAAAAAACAAACAATCCCATGCCCTCTCTGCCTGCGCACCTCCGGTTAATTTTTTCAGGACGAAAGGCCAGGTCGTAAGCGGGTTCCGGGGTCCGCTGTCGTCGTAACTCAACCAATGACCTCTACCCACGTCGGACCATACTTCCGCAGACCCAGGCGAAGTTGCTCGGCAGCTTCGTAGGATGGTACCGGGCAGCCCGATACCTGCTTCGCCGCTAAGGTAACTCCTGCTGCCACGAATTTATGGGCAATAGGATCCAAAATTGAAAATGTTGCATCTCTTCACCTGTTTTTTGGTAACTTTTTAAAAAAAGACTTCGTCCCTGTTTAAGTATAAACTCTATAATAAAATACGGGCCTTTCTAATCACGGGATTAGAACTCTTATACATATAGTATGAAACTTTTTGGAAACTCAAATTTGGTTCTAATTATAATTTGGGAAATGACAATGGGAATCAGTGTTAAAAATATTGCTCGGACCCTATCGCACCCGGCATTAAAAAATATGTATATGTCTCACTAATCTTTGGTGAGGAAATTAATCTGCACGTCGAGTTGGAAAATGACTAAAAAATAAGACAGAATTGGAGTCACTACCATGTTGTATTAGTAAAGTGGGAAAATTTAAGACAAACGCTTTGATTCGGATAAGAAAGATAGAACGTGTAATCAGAAATCGGATTCTGCAATCTTATTACGAGAAAGTTTTGCACCTCCATCCCCCCGGTAAACCGGTATTGGATATGTTTCTTAACGTTCTCGAGATATGACCGTTTCAGGTTGGGTTAAAGATGAATAAAATGACAAATATGATAAATAAAAAATTACTTTTGTGAACCTTCGGGGCTGGAGATTCTAAAATGTTCCCATCATTGCCTAAATGTCATAGTTTTTTAGGTGTGTGAGCCTTAATCGCTTCAGGGTCTCCCATTGTGAAGATCCTTCTTAGACGGTTACGATTGATGCGTTGAGGAAAAAAGGACGATGAAAAGAGATACAGGTCAAAAGCAAGATTTAATCTTTATTTGAGTAATTATTTTGAGCTATCTAAGAAGATCGCGTGATAGTGATTTTTTTGTCAGACAAGCAAATATACAGTTGCCAGAGGATAATATTAATCAAAAGCAGAAGATAGCAATTAAGAACAACTAGGGACAATAGTTTAGAAAGCCATGATTAATGTTATGCAGCCTAACGATACTCAAGAATATCGTCAATTAGAGGAAGGATCATGTAGCATCTCTGACCTGGGTTATGTCATAAATCTAGAAATTTTGTTTAAGTAAGTTATTCATAAACTTGTTTTCATCTTTTGAAAAGTAATTAACACTCTCCTTGAGTTTAATTTTCAAGTTTGAGCTTGTTTGCAAATTGTTTGTGCATTATATGATAGTTTAGGTGTAAATTGCAATTTACCCAAGATGAGGGGTTATATTGCAATATGTCATATTTTGAACGTGTTTCAAGTGCTTTAGAATCATAAGAGAGAGAATGATGCTAAGGGGTGGCTTGTGGAAAGCCTAAGTTCCAAGTTAGAACTTGTTTGAATAATGTATGTGCCTTGTGTACCAGTTTTGGTGCAAGTTGCAATTTACCCAAAATGTAGGGTTGATATACAAATTACCACCTCTAGAATGTCCCTACTCATCTATACGAGAGAGAAATAAGGAGGCACCATGTTTGAACCATTTTTGAGTAATGGTATTCTTGGTTATGAAAAAGACCAAGAAGAGTTGTATAGTTGAGACCCTAAATTGAGTTGTATTGAGTTGTAGAGCTTATATGGGAGTGCATATCCGCCAAGGAGCCATAGAGGAGGTCCCATATCATTTTTTCAACTCTTGGACTTTGCCATGACGGGTTAAGCACCTCAAGAAGGTGATGGATATCGGTTTACAACTTTCCTTAGAAAAAGTGTATCAGTTTGTGAATAAAGAGATGTTGATTTGAAATATCTTGCTCAACAAGATAACTAATGGCCGAAATCTTATCCCTAGATTATCCTCAAGAGTTTTGCATGTCAAGATAAATATGTGTGCATGGACACATGTCAACCATACATGGACACGTGGCACCTAGTAGTATAAGATGATGACACCTCTTATACACTCTCTCCCATGAGCTTCAATTATATATACCACTCCTTTCACCTACTAGTGCATTTTTTGAACCTTATCACTCTATTTATCTTAGATATTGTGCATAGTAGTAAGGAGCAAGGAGGATCTCGAGCCATTAAGCTTAAGATGAAGCCATGATCATCTTCAACCTTAGTTGAAGCATGAATCTCAAGTTGTGATTCTTTCTTTCTTTTCTTCTTCACCAAGTTCTTAACTATGGTGGTAGAAGAGTTGTGAATGAGGCTTGGATATATGATAAGTTCATCTTCAACCTTGAGAACGTGAAGCTTTGGAGCTTGGATCTTTGAATTGTTCTTGAGGTGGGTTATATAACTTGAACCCAATCATGCTATTATCCACCATCAATCTTGCCATACTTGATGATCTACTTTCAATTTCGAGTGTTCTTGTATAATTGATGAATCCATGAGTTCTATTAGTGACATAGGACTGTTTTCCATGAACTAGAATAGTAAGGAATGAAGTCTAGAGCTTGATGATGATGACATCATCATGGCTCAAACCGATATCGGGTTGAAGCACCTCTAACTCGATAAGGTGTTGAAACCCAATATGGTGATCAAGGATACACCTCATGCATGATATGGTCATCAAGAATACACCCCATGCACAATATGGTGATCAAGGATACACCTCATGCACGATATGGTGAACAAGGATACACCTGATGCACAAGATGGTGGTGAACACACACCTCTTGCCCGATATGGTAAGCATACATACACCTGTTGGGTGATATGGAAGCACACATACACCTCTTGGGCGATATGGTAAGCATACACACACCTCTTGCCCGATATGGTAAGCATACACACACCTCTTTCTCGATATGGGAGTAAGCACACACCTCTTGGGTGATATGGAAGCAAGCACACACCTCATGTCCGATATGGTGGAAGCACCTATACTTGATTGAGTAACACATGAAGTGTGTTATGTCAAATGATACATTAGGATGTATAGAGTTCAATGCATTTTGATAATGTAGGTCAATGTACCTTGAGAAAAGGATTGACCCAACTTAATAAAGTATGATGTAATCATTATCCTGGTGAGGATGAGAGAAAAACTCATACTTTGTGTGATAATCATTCAATGGGCATATAATGATACCCCTATATGTGTAGAGCTATGCATTAGGGTTTTGATTCTTGACAATATGAACTTGAAACCCTAATCGGCTAAAGAGGGAAACCCTAAACCTAATCAGTGAAAAGGGAAACTCTAATCCTAATAATGAGAAGGTTGTATTTTTCTTATATTGCATGGTGATGATGTGTACTTGATATTGCTTTTATCAAGAAATACTAACCATGCAAGTATCATGAGATGATGAGCATAGCCAGGTATGAGCTATGATGTTTCATATGATACAAATTAAATGGGCCATGTGAGCCATGTGAAATACTTATGCAACAAGCATTATGTATACCTGTGTCTGAGGACCTAGAGGTAATAGTTACCTGATAAGAGGTAACAATGTTCAGTGATGAACTAAGGGTTTGAATACCCAGATCTAGAAATCATGATGATGATAAGGTTAAGGGATGAGAATTTCCAGTAATGTGATAAGGGACTGAGTTCCCGAGTGTTATGCATTCAATGTGTTCCAAAGATTATGAAAGTACTTGATAAATGTATTACACCTTTCTTTGTAGCATATGTTATAATTGTTGTTTGTAACTTGATTGATGCTAGAAGATATTGCAATGCACCTAATTAATCAAGTGGAACCTTATCATGTAGTTTCCCAGGCCATAGATCCATTCGGTGTCAGGATTTGCTGAATGGTGAAATGATTTAAATTAGAGTACATATTTTTGAATATGTGGTGGTGAAGGATGAGCATATCCTTACGTCCAGATAGGGATCTCTGAGTGATTTCCCGATGAATACTAGGGTTTCTGTGAGATCACCTTGATAAAATGTACTGGGGATTGATGTGTGATCTCCCCGTAGAGAGTGCATGTTGCGACTGTAGATCTTTAGTGAAGATGTTTCTATACCCCGGCAAGCTAGTTGCAGTTTGACATGATGTCACTGTTAGTGGTCTCGTACTGACTGAGACGGGTGAGGTCTTGGCAGTTGGCTCTTCCATTGACATTGTATGGTACTGATACTTTACGTATCCATGGTTGGTTGGAGCATGAGCGGTATACCTCATCTCCTCTAGGCATAAGTGTGATTGTAAATGTGTAATTAGTCATGTAGTGTATCTGCTTAAGGATTGAATACGAAAATTTTGGTTGATGTTACACTACTTCTATACATATTAGTTGATAGATGTTATACATGTTCTTCATATTCCTTATAAAGCAAACAAATGATCTATAGATCTATTATGAATAGTTAAATTCTTTTAACAATGCTATTGCTTTGCACTGCAATTAAACAATGATAAAACATGCTTATTTACATTAAAAATCCTCTTTTCAGTTTTATACTATTTACCTATGATAATAATATTATTGGTGGAGAGTTGTATCTCTCACTGGGACAATTGTCTCACCCTGTTGGTTCCACAATTTTTTAGGTGGATGCAGATGAAGAGGTAGAGACCATACTGTAGAGGGAGGAGAATAGAAACAAGGACAGTAGTAACAACTCAAGTTGAGTATGCTATCTGTCGTGTCTTGTAGATAGAAATCCTATGTGTCGTCTCTGTACTCTCAGGTCCTTGGGAGTTAGTATGTAATGGTTTTATAAACGATATGAGACTTTGGCTTGTATGCCTTGAGGTTTTATGTTGCTTTGTATATGTTTGGGCAAGGCAACTGATATATGATATCCTCAAGATAAGCTAGTACAATGTATGTACAATGTGAACCATGATGTATATATTACCTTGGTTCTTTCTTTAAGAGTTTCCTGGCAATGGATCTCTTTACAAAATGGTTTTTATTTTTATTGATTTTTAATAATCCGCTGCTAATGGTTATTCTGCATATTTACCATTGTGGTGGCTTAGGCTGTCAGATCATCACAAAGTTTTGGTATCAGAGTCTAAGGTTTGCTGAGTCTACAGAGACATAGGGTTAAGGTTGTTGAGTCTATTCTAGTATCCTCCAGATTATCTTATAGTGAATTATGCTCATATAGGAGAAGAAGTAAAGCTGAAAGATGATTGGAGCACACGAAGAACATGCTGCTGAGAGCAGTGTTACTTCACCAGGAGGAGGTGCAAGGGAACAGGCTAGAGAGGAATCAGTGCCTGAGAATCCCCAATTTGATCAAGCCATGCTAGAAAATCCAGCCT
Organism: Alisma plantago-aquatica; assembly: GCA_963693085.1. NCBI lineage: Eukaryota > Viridiplantae > Streptophyta > Magnoliopsida > Alismatales > Alismataceae > Alisma > Alisma plantago-aquatica. The sequence continues at coordinate 193,501,413 of OY856415.1, read as the reverse complement.
TTCATACTCTTTTCGGGCAATTCATGACCACAATGACGCATATGGTAGATCGGATGCCAGCACCAGCACCTAGGGCACCCGTTCCCAATGAGGGACATGGATCTAGAAAAACCTTTGAGCAGTTATTTTGGGTAGGAGCCACCAAATATGTCGGTACAACTAACCCAGGAGACACAGATTCATGACTCACAAAATTGGAAAATAGCCTTTAGAATCCTTAGCATCCTAGAAACTGATAAAGTTAGACATGTTGTGTAACATCCCTGACCTGAGTTATGTGTTAAACCTAGATGTTTTGTCTAATAAGGTTGAGTAGATGCTTAAACTTATCTTGGGAAAAGTAATTAGGGCCCATGAGAAACTTATGTTTCAATTTTGGTCCTGTTTGAACAATGTTGAAGCAATGATTGCTTTTTTTGGACTAAAGTGCAAATTACCCAAGTTGAGGGGTCAACTTGAAAATGTTGCATGATAATATGTTACTATGATGTTGAGACACCATAATAATGATTATAATATAGTGGTATGGTTTTCACAAGCTTGGGCACCAAGATTAAGCTTGTAAAGCAATCCTTGTGCATTAAAACCTAGTTTTGGTGTAATGTGCAATTTACCCAAAACCTAGGGTTCAATATGCAAATTACCACTTCAATAAGGTCCCTAATGTTTCTTGGCATCATGTAGAGCAAAGAAAATGAGAGGGGCATCTCATTTGAATTAAGTTGGAGGAGAGAGAATCTTGATATTAAAATAATCAAGATTTAATCATAAGTGAAACCCTAATTCAATTTAGGGCAAAAATGAATGTATTAATTAAAGGGCTTTCAACCAAAATGTTATTGGTTGATTTTGAATAAGGATGGACGTTCCTTTTCCAAGAAAAGGAACGAAAATATCTAAAGGAGGTGAAATTCCACTCACCTTATTATAAGTTAAAGAATTCCCACTCAAAAAGATATATTAGTATCATAATGGATTAAGGTGCTTATTTTCGTTTCCCTTAATCCATGGATAATGGAAGGGAGTTCGGTGGTTTTGAGTTGCCTTTGTACACAAGCAAACCAAGGGGGAAGAGGTGGTACTATTTTTGGGATTAAATGCATTTTAATAAGGCATTTTCTCTCTCTTCAATTTCCTTATAAAAGTGCCATTTCCAAGCCCAAACCAAGGCCTTTTTCGGATTTTCTTCTTCCCTTTGCTTGCAAAACCGACCAAGGAGCTAGGGAGGAGCACGGAGCACGTACCCAACCTGTGGGTAAGCCCTTGACCTTCGTTATCCTTGATTTCATGGTGGAAATCGAAAATAAATTATGGATTCCTTCTTATTTCGATCTCCTCTTCAACCCTAGCCAACTTTTGCAATCAAAAGCTTGAGGTCGAGCCTAGGGGGAGTTGCTAGAGCTTCATCCACCATTGATGGCGTGATCTTGGAGCTTTGGAGCTCAATTGGAGGTGGGTTTTATAACTCAAACCCTTAATCATTGCTATTGCATCAATCATCTATGCTTTGTTGATTGTTTTCTTCAATTTGATACATATTTGATTTTTTGCTGCAATTCCATCAAGAACGGTTGCTGTTCTTGGGTGCACGAAGGAAGATGATGATGACATCATCATAATAAAGTACCTCACCAAATATCTTGGGAGCAAACGGTCTCAAGGGTTGGGACCAAACGGTTTCACCAAAACCGTTTGGTGACCAAACGAGTTGCAAACCGTTTGGTGGAAAACGGGTTCAAACCCGTTTGAAGGAGTTGACCAAGCGTTTACCGTTTGGGAATCTCGTTCCTAATTATGTAGTCTAATGACCCTCCAAATTTGAGGGGTTAACTCCAAAGGAATCATAGGTTGAAGTCCAATCAATTAGACAAATCGAATTGAATTAAGTGCTGATTTTCAACCTGATTAACTTGACCTGCTTGGGAAAACGGGTTCAAGACCGTTTGAGTGAGTTGACCAAGCATTTACCGTTTGGGATTCCTGTTCATAATGATGTTGGTTAATGACCCTCCAAATTTGAGGGGTTAACTCAAAAGTAATCATAGGTTGAAGGCTAATCAATTAGGAAAACTTAATTGGCTTAAGTGCTGATTTTCAACCTGATTAACTTGACCTGCTTGGGAAAACGGGTTCAAGACCGTTTGAGTGAGTTGACCAAGCGTTGAACCTTTGTGATTACTGTTCATAATTATGTTGGTTAATGACTCTCCAAATTTGAGGGGTTAACTCCAAATGAATCGTGATTTGAAGGCTATTCAATTAGGCAAACCCTAATTGAAAACAGTGCTGAAATTCCAATGAGTTAAGTTGAGATTTTGGGTTGATTAGCCCAAACGGGTTCAAGACCGTTTGGGGATCATCCAAACGGGTTCAAGACCATTTGGGGGTCACCCCAAGAACGTTTGTAGGTCTGGGGTCAAGTATAGTTGACCAATTGAAGGTCCAAAGGTACTAATCATATTGCAATGTAGTGCTGATTTGTTGATCAACTCGATAGACCAATCCATGATGATTTTTCACTAGAATCCAAAGGTTGGATGGGCCAAACGGTCTCAAGACCGTTTGGAGCTCGTAAAAACGGTCTCAAGACCGTTTGGTGGTCACCCAAGACCGTTTGGAGGTCTAGGGCTGAGTATGGTTAGGTGTTTGAAGGCCTAAAGGTACCAAGTTGATCTGCAATAAATTGCTGAATTGGTGAGCACTTCAATGATCCAAACCCTACTTGGATGGCTTGGTTTTGAGTGATTTGATGGGAAAACGGTCTCAAGACCGTTTGGAGGTCATCCAAACGACCTCAAGACCGTTTGGGGTCAGGTCATACCCAATTTGGATGATGGTTCAATGGTTTCAAAATAACTAGTCTTACATTGATTAGTGTTGTTGAATCATCGATTCTAAATCCTAATTCAATTGAATCAAACCCTAATTGATGACCAATTGAGGGTTAATTGAGGGTCAAATCAGTTGAAGGTTGACCTATTTAACTCAATTGAAGTATGAGTATAGGTCCAGTTGATGATTGGTTCCATGAATTCAATGATTGAAGGAATCAACATTGAAAATCCTAATTCAATTGGGTATCTTATGTAATGGAGGTCCAATGTGATTGAATCTCTTGAGATTTAAGATGATGAATGATCCATTGATCCAATTATGGTTAGTAATGATTATCAATGAAGGTACAAAGGTTGAAACCCTAATAGTACCTAAGAGATTAGTGCCAATTAAGGGATGAATCCCTAATTGCTTATAGGATCAATGACTTGATACACTATGTTAATCATAGTTGTATGTACTCGAATGAAGGGTTGATATGACCTAATCAAGTTGAGAAGTGGATAGCATGAATTCATACATGAATATGATTCATGTGGTGGTTAAGGGTTATGATACTTAAGTAAAGAGATCATGAACCCCTAAACATGAACATAAACCCTAATCGACAGGGTTATTGAGTTGAAACCCTAGTTGAGGGTGTATCCTTATGAAACCCTAGTTGAGGGTGTATCTTTATAAACCCTGGTTGAGGGTGTATCCTTGTGAAACCCTAGTGGAGGGTGTATCATTGTGAACCCTGGTTGAGGGTGTAACCTTGTGAAACCCTAGTGGAGGGTGTATCATTGTGAACCCTGGTTGAGAGTGTATCCTTGTGAAATCCTAGTGGAGGGTGTATCATTGTGAATCATGGTTGAGGGTGTAACCTTGTGAAACCCTAGTGGAGGGTGTATCATTGTGAACCCTGGTTGAGGGTGTATCCTTGTGAAACCCTAGTTGAGGGCGTATCATTGCGATTGTTTATAGGCAACTTTATAATAAAGTTATGCCTTAAACTAAGATAAGTCCATATCATGTGAGATAGATGGACAATTCTAATGTGTGGCCTATGCATTATATGCTAAGGGTGAGTATTCTGTGATGGAATGTATTAAGAGGGGAAATATCTTAATACAAGATAAAGTTGGTTATCTCAAGAGGGTATGAATTAATGAGAAATGGGGAACCCTAACCCTAATTTGGGAAAAAGGGAATGATAAGCCCTGTTTGATAGTGAACCCTAATTCCTGGTTAAGGAATGATGGTGTTACTATTGTATCACATGATGTGATGAATATCTTGTATGACTGTTATCATGCCTAATAACCATGCAGGTATGATGAGATGATGAATATAGCCAAGTTTGGGTTGTGACATTTATATAATAAATGTTGATTGGCTTTTGTGCGTTAATGTTGTTGTTGCTTAATAAAAGTAACAATATGTACGAATTTTATGAACCATGTGAATAAGTTGTTGCCTAGTGAGAGGTGACAAGATGTGAATGGCCTTGTGAGCCATGTGAATAAGTTGTTGCCTAGTGAGAGGTGACAAGATGTGAATGGCCTTATGAACCATGTGAATAAGTTGTTTCCTAGTGAGAGGTGACAAGATGTGAATGGCCTTGTGAGCCATGTGAATAAGTTGTTGCCTAGTGAGAGGTGACAAGATATGAATGGCCTTGTGAGCCATGTGTGATGCTTGGGTAACAAGTATCATGTTTCTTTGTAGCATTTGTGTTAATAAGTTATGCTAGAGAACTTGGCTGATGTTACATTTCTGTTATATATCTATAGTTCATTGATGATTATTCATATCTGTTGTATTCATTACAAGTAGATGGATGAACTATGAGTCTACCATGGGTAGATGCAATGCTCTTATTGAAAATGGAGATTTTCTTATTCTGTTCTATGAAGAATAATTCTGCCTATTAATGTAAAAGTAACCCCTGCTCAGTTTAATTTCATAATCTGCTATAACAATGTTTCTGGCGGAGAGTTATATCTCTCGCTGGGGCAATTTACAATTGTCTCACCCCCATGGGAAACATTTTTAGGTATGCATGAAAGGCAGAGCAGAAACCCTAGAACAGGGAAAGAGTAGCAGTAACAGCAACAGTAGGGACAGCAATAAGATCTCAGGTGGAGATATTGTCTGCCTAGTCATATAGATAGTAGTCCTATGTGTCGTCTCTGTACTCTCAGGTCCTCGGAGTTTTTTAGTCAGTGTTTTTGATATATCAGTCTGAGGTATTGGCTTGATGCCTCGAGATTTGTATGCTGCCTGCATATATGTTTATAAGGCAGCTGATGATGTAGTCTCTGGAAAGAGATGGTACAGGATATGTACGTTTGAAACAGAATGTATATGATATACAATGGAAATTGTTGGAAAAGATTTCCTATGTGTGGATCTCTTTGCAAAAAGTTTTAAATTTTTAGTGATTTTCGCTAATCCGCTGCTTGATGAACGCTTCCGCATTAGTTAATCTTGTTTTCGCGAGACGATCGTCTCAATTAAGTGGTATCAGAGCTCTAGGTTCGCTGAGTCTACAGAGACATAGGACTAAGGTAGTAGAGACTGTTCTGGTGTCATCCAGTGGATCTGAAAGTGCCTTCTGCTCATATAAGAGAAGAAGAACTTAAAGATGATTGGGTCACATGAGGAGGTTGCTGTAGGAAGAAGCAATGTTGCACTAGGAAAAGGTGAATGGGAGCATGCAAGAGAGAGATATAGAAATGATTCCTGAAGAAAATCTAGAGATGGAAAATCTTGTGTGTATAATGGCATGAAAAGTGAGGAATATGATAGCATGTAAGTGCATACTACTTGATCTCAATATTTGTAAACCCTGGCGAGGTATACAACTATTGATGATAAAGTGGGTATGGAAACTCTTAGATTGTTGTCTTTTTGATTGCTCTGATCAAGTAGTCATTCTGAGACAATCTAATGAGTATCATGAAATCATGAATATGGAATCAATAAAGGAAGATGCTGTGTGCAATTCCAATAAAGGAAGATGCTGTGTGCAATTCCAATAAAGGAAGATGTTGTGTGCAATTCCAATAAAGGAAGATGCTTTGTGCAATTCCAATAAAGGAAGATGTTGTGTGCAATTCCAATAAAGGAAGATGCTTTGTGCAATTCCAATAAAGGAAGATGATGTGTGCAATTCCAATAAAGGAAGATGCTTTGTGCAATTCCAATAAAGGAAGATGTTGTGTGCAATTCCAATAAAGGAAGATGCTGTGTGCAATTCCAATAAAGGAAGATGATGTGTGCAATTCCAATAAAGGAAGATGCTATGTGCAATTCCAATAAAGGAAGATGCTTTGTGCAATTCCAATAAAGGAAGATGCTTTGTGCAATTCCAATAAAGGAAGATGCTGTGTGCAATTCCAATAAAGGAAGATGTTGTGTGCAATTCCAATAAAGGAAGATGTTGTGTGCAATTCCAATAAAGGAAGATGTTGTGTGCAATTCCAATAAAGGAAGATGCTTTGTGCAATTCCAATAAAGGAAGATGATGTGTGCAATTCCAATAAAGGAAGATGTTGTGTGCAATTCCAATAAAGGAAGATGCTTTGTGCAATTCCAACCCTAAACAAAAAGGGAAAAGTTATGTGACATCCCTAACTAATAGGAAGAACTACGTGAACATTCCCAATTACATAGAGTTTGCTAAGTGAATTATCTCTGTTATATATATGTTTTTCCTTTTGATAAGTATTCTTGAGTGATTATTGAAGTATGTTATATTATGCTTCTTCCTTTCAATGACATGGACATCATATGTTAGGGGTTTATGCTTTGCATAAACGTAAACAGTGATAAAGAGGAATTAATGAAAGGAACCTTGTGTGGATTACAAAATCCATGATATATCCATGATACGAAGATATTATGTGGAGACTTGAGGGAATGATAACTGAATAAATCTGTCCCTCCTTTTTCTGAGATTTCGGGGACGAAATCCTTGTTAGGGGTTTATAATTTGTAACATCCCTGACCTGGGTTATGTGTTAAACCTAGATGTTTTGTCTAATAAGGTTGAGTAGATGCTTAATCTTATCTTGAGAAAAGTAATTAGGGCCCATGAGAAACTTATGTTTCAATTTTGGTCCTGTTTGAACAATGTTGAAGCAATGATTGCTTATTTTGGACTAAAGTGCAAATTACCCAAGTTGAGGGGTCAACTTGAAAATTTTGTATGATAAGATGTTCCTCTGATGTTGAGACACCATAATAATGATTATGATATAGTGGTATGGTTTTCACAAGCTTGGGCACCAAGATTAAGCTTGTAAAGCAATCCTTGAGCATTAAAACCTAGTTTTGGTGTAATGTGCAATTTACCCAAAACCTAGGGTTCAATATGCAAATTACCACTTCAATAAGGTCCCTAATGTTTCTTGGCATCATGTAGAGCAAATAAAATGAGAGGGGCATCTCATTTGAATTAAGTTGGAGGAGAGAGAATCTTGATATTAAAATAATCAAGATTTAATCATAAGTGAAACCCTAATTCAATTTAGGGCAAAAATGAATGTATTAATTAAAGGGCTTTCAACCAAAATGTTATTGGTTGATTTTGAATAAGGATGGACGTTCCTTTGCCAAGATAAGGAATGAAAATATCTAAAGGAGGTGAAATTCCACTCACCTTATTATAAGTTAAAGAATTCCCACTCAAAAAGATATATTAGTATTATAATGGATTAAGGTGCTTATTTTCTTTTCCCTTAATCCATGGATAATGGAAGGGAGTTCGGTGGTTTTGAGTTGCCTTTGTACACAAGAAAACCAAGGAGGAAGAGGTGGTACTATTTTTGGGATTAAATGCATTTTAATAAGGCATTTTCTCTCTCATCAATTTCCTTATAAAAGTGCCATTTCCAAGCCCAAACCAAGGCCTTTTTCGGATTTTCTTCTTCCCCTTGCTTGAAAAACCGACCAAGGAGCTAGGGAGGAGCAAGGAGCACGTACCCAACCTGTGGGTAAGCCCTTGACCTTCGTTCTTCTTGATTTCATGGTGGAAATCGAAAATAAATTATGGATTCCTTCTTATTTCGATCTCCTCTTCAACCCTAGCCAACTTTTGCAATCAAAAGTTTGAGGACGAGCCTAGGGGGAGTTGCTAGAGCTTCATACACCATTGATGGCGTGCTCTTGGAGCTTTGGAGCTCAATTGGAGGTGGGTTTTATAACTCAAACCCTTAATCATTGCTATTGCATCAATCATCTATGCTTTGTTGATTGTTTTCTTCAATGATACATATTTGATTATTTGCTGCAATTCCATCAAGAACGGTTGCTGTTATTGGGTGCACGAAGGAAGATGATGATGACATCATCATAAGAAAGCACCTCACCAAATATCTTGGGAGCAAACGATCTCAAGGGTTGGGACCAAACGGTTTCACCAAAACCGTTTGGTGACCAAACGGGTTGCAAACCGTTTGTGGCAAACGGGTTCAAATCCGTTTGAAGGAGTTGACCAAGCATTTACCGTTTGGGAATCTCGTTCCTAATTATGTAGGATAATGACACTCCAAATTTTAGGGGTTAACTCCAAAGGAATCATAGGTTGAAGGCCAATCAATTAGACAAATCGAATTGAATTAAGTGCTGAATTTCAACCTGATTAACTTGACCTGCTTGGGCAAACGGGTTCAAGACCATTTGAGTGAGTTGACCAAGCGTTTACCGTTTGGGATTCCTGTTCATAATGATGTTGGTTAATGACCCTCCAAATTTTAGGGGTTCACTCAAAAGTAATCATAGGTTGAAGTCTAATCAATTAGGAAAACCTAATTGGATTAAGTGCTGATTTTCAACCTGATTAACTTGACCTACTTGGGAAAACGGGTTCAATACCATTTGAGTGAGTTGACAAAGCGTTGACCCTTTGGGATTACTGTTAATAATTATTTTTTTAATGACTCTCCAAATTTGAGGGGTTAATTCCAAAGTAATCGTGAGTTGAAGGCTATTCAATTAGGCAAACCCTAATTGAAAACAGTGCTGAAATTCCAATGAGTTAAGTTGAGATTTTGGGTTGATTAGCCCAAACGGGTTCAAGACCGTTTGGGGATCATCCAAACGGGTTCAAGACCGTTTGGGGGTCACCCCAAGACCTTTTGAGGTCTGGGGTCAAGTATAGTTGACCAATTGAAGGTCCAAAGGTACTAATCATATTGCAATGTAGTGCTGATTTGTTGATCAACTCGATAGACCAATCCATGATGATTTCTCACTAGAATCCAAAGGTTGGATGGGCCAAACGGTCTCAAGACCGTTTGGATCCCATCCAAATGGTCTCAAGACCGTTTGGTGGTCACCCAAGACGGTTTGGAGGTCTAGGGTTGAGTATGGTTAGGTGTTTGAAGGCCTAAAGGTACCAAGTTGATCTGCAATAAATTGCTGAATTGGTGAGCACTTCAATGATCCAAACCCTACTTGGATGGCTTGGTTTTGAGTGATTTGATGGGAAAACGGTCTCAAGACCGTTTGGAGGTCATACAAACGACCTCAAGACCGTTTGGGGTCAGGTCATACCCAATTTGGATGATGGTTCAATGGTTTCAAAGTAACTAGTCTTACATTGATTAGTGTTGTTGAATCATCGATTCTAAACCCTAATTCAATTGAATCCAACCCTAATTGATGACAAATTGAGGGTCAATTAAGGGTCAAATCATTTGAAGGTTTACCTATTTAACTCAATTGAAGTATGAGTATAGGTCCAATTGATGATTGGTTCCATGAATTCAATGATTGAAGGAATCAACATTGAAAATCCTAATTCAATTGGGTATCTTATGTAATGGAGGTCCAATGTGATTGAATCTCTTGAGATTTAAGATGATGAATGATCCATTGATCCAATTATGGTTAGTAATGATTATCAATGAAGGTACAAAGGTTGAAACCCTAATAGTACCTAAGAGATTAGTGCCAATTAAGGGATGAATCCCTAATTGCTTATAGGATCAATGACTTGATACACTATGTTAATCATAGTTGTATGTACTCGAATGAAGGGTTGATATGACCTAATAAAGTTGAGAAGTGGATAGCATGAATTCATACATGAATATGATTCATGTGGTGGTTAAGGGTTATGCTACTTAAGTAAAGAGATCATGAAACCCTAAACATGAACATAAACCCTAATCGACAGGGTTATTGAGTTGAAACCCTAGTTGAGGGTGTATCCTTATGAAACCCTAGTTGAGGGTGTATCCTTATAAACTATGGTTGAGGGTGTATCCTTGTGAAACCCTAGTGGAGGGTGTATCATTGTGAACCCTGGTTGAGGGTGTAACCTTGTGAAACCCTAGTGGAGGGTGTATCATTGTGAACCCTAGTTGAGAGTGTATCCTTGTGAAACCCTAGTGGAGAGTGTATCATTGTGAATCATGGTTGAGGGTGTAACCTTGTGAAACCCTAGTGGAGGGTGTATCACTGTGAACCCTGGTTGAGGGTGTATCCTTGTGAAACCCTAGTTGAGGGTGTATCATTGCGATTGTTTATAGGCAACTTTATAATAAAGTTATGCCTTAAACTAAGATAAGTCCATATCCTGTGAGATAGATGGACAATTCTAATGTGTGGCCTATGCATTATATGCTAAGGGTGAGTATTTTGTGATGGAATGTATTAAGAGGGGAAATATCTTAATACAAGATAAAGTTGGTTAACTCAAGAGGGTCTGAATTAATGAGAAATGGGGAACCCTAACCCTAATTTGGGAAAAGGGAATGATAAGCCCTGTTTGATAGTGAACCCTAATTCCTGGTTAAGGAATGATGGTGTTACTATTGTATCACATGATGTGATGAATATCTTGTATGACTGTTATCATGCCTAATAACCATGCAGGTATGATGAGATGATGAATATAGCCAAGTTTGGGCTGTGACATTTATATAATAAATGTTGATTGGCTTTTTGTGCATTAATGTTGTTGTTGCTTAATAAAAGTAACAATGTGTACGGATTTTATGAACCATGTGAATAAGTTGTTGCCTAGTGAGAGGTGACAAGATGTGAATGGCCTTGTGAGCCATGTGAATAAGTTGTTGCCTAGTGAGAGGTGACAAGATGTGAATGGCCTTATGAACCATGTGAATAAGTTGTTGCCTAGTGAGAGGTGACAAGATGTGAATGGCCTTGTGAGCCATGTGAATAAGTTGTTGCCTAGTGAGAGGTGACAAGATATGAATGGCCTTGTGAGCCATGTGTGATGCTTGGGTAACAAGTATCATGTTTCTTTGTAGCATTTGTGTTAATAAGTTATGCTAGAGAACTTGGCTGATGTTACATTTCTGTTATATATCTATAGTTCATTGATGATTATTCATATCTGTTGTATTCATTACAAGTAGATGGATGAACTATGAGTCTACCATGGGTAGATGCAATGCTCTTATTGAAAATGGAGATTTTCTTATTCTGTTCTATGAAGAATAATTCTGCCTATTAATGTAAAAGTAACCCCTGCTCAGTTTAATTTCATAATCTGCTATAACAATGTTTCTGGCGGAGAGTTATATCTCTCGCTGGGGCAATTTACAATTGTCACACCCCTATGGGAAACATTTTTAGGTATGCATGAAAGGCAGAGCAGAAACCCTAGAACAGGGAAAGAGCAGCAGCAACAGCAACAGCAGGGACAACAATAAGATCTCAGGTGGAGATATTGTCTGCCTAGTCATATAGATAGTAGTCCTATGTGTCGTCTCTGTACTCTCAGGTCCTCAGAGTTTTTTAGTCAGTGTTTTTGATATATCAGTCTGAGGTATTGGCTTGATGCCTCGAGATTTGTATGCTGCCTGCATATATGTTTATAAGGAAGCTGATGATGTAGTCTCTGGAAAGAGATGGTACAGGATATGTACGTTTGAAACAGAATGTATATGATATACAATGGCAATTGTTGGAAAAGATTTCCTATATGTGGATCTCTTTGCAAAAAGTTTTAAATTTTTAGTGATTTTCGCTAATCCGCTGCTTGATGAACGCTTCCGCATTAGTTGATCTTGTTTTCGCGAGACGATCGTCTCATGTTGTGTACCTTTTAAAAGGAAGCCTGGCCATTGGTGGGCCATTGAAGAAGAGAAAAGACATGGTATTGAGATCGGATGGCAGGAATTCTGACATGAGTTTGTCAGTAGATACTTTCCCAAGATTTATCTGGATGAGAAAATCTCATAGTTTGAGCGGATTAAACAAGGACCAATGAAGATTAGTGAGTATGAAGCTAAGTTTATGGAGCTTCTGCGGTTTTGTCCACACATGGATACTATGAATGAGGAGAGGATTTAGAGTTTTGAGAAGGATCTAAACACTGAGTTAACCACACTTGTAGCTGCTCTAGAGAATAGAGAGAGGTTTTCCAACTTTGTGGAGTCAGTTAGGCGGATAGAGAGGTCTATGACCGAGAAACATGAGGCTAATAGTAGGAAAGTACTTGCCCAGTTCTAAGGATAGAGGTATGGAAGTTTTAAGAAATCGAGGTTTCCTGCACCAGTAGCACCACAGAGGTTCAGTGCTCAGACGTAGTGGACATCAAGTAAGGATAGTAGTCATAGTTTTCTTCCAAGTGGAGCCCATAGCACGTCATCAATGTCAGTGACATGACTATCTAGGATGCAATGGGAGAACAGGGATTGCTTCAAGTGTGGGCAGACAAGACATCTGATAAAGGATTGTTCAGTTAGAGATAGAGAGGTAACCCAACCACCGAGGAAGAATCAACAAGGCTCTTAGAGGCAACAGTTTAGCAGTGGCACACGAGGACGTGGGCAGGCATCCCAAGCAGGTTCATCTGCACCAAACAACAGAGCACATAGTCGATAATAGACAACGACAAGATTCTATGCTATGAATCAGCCGGAGGCAGTAGTCAATCCACGAGTCATGATAGGTCAGATGGAATTGTTTCATTCTGATATGTCTTCATCCTACTTCATATCTATTTTGATTGATCTAGGTACTGTACATTCCTTTATCACTCGAGAAGTCATTCATAACTGCAATATGATAGTCATTCGTAGAGCAAATAATTTTTTATTAGAAACTCTGTTAGTCAGATATGTAGTGTTGCGGGAGGTATGTTCTCCCTGTGTTCTTTCTTTTTCAGAACACAACATTTAGGTGGATTTATACCACTTGAGATGCACGGGTTTGATGTAAATCTTAGGATGGATACACTAGAAAAGTACAAGGTTGTCTTGAATTGTGGTTCCAAGCAAGCTATGTTCAAAGACAAGGATGAGACATGGGTCTTTTAGGGGGACAGAAAGAGTCTTCCAACCTGTCTAGTGTCAGCAATGGTAGCTGAGAGACTGATGCGATGAGGATGTGAAGCATTCTTGGCACATATAGTAGACACCAAAGCAGAGAGTCCTAATCTTTCTGAAGTTCCTATTATCAGGGAATTCAAGGATGTGTTTCGTGAAGAATTTCCAGATATTCCTCCACCTCTAGAGATTGATTTTGAGATTAATCTAATTTTGGGTATGCAACCAATATCCCAAACACCTTACAGGATGGCCCCTGCTAAGATGGCAGAACTGAAGAAATAGAGTTGCTTGAGAAAAGTTTCATTCGATTGAGTACTTCGCCATGGGGTGCTCTAGTTCTTTTTGTTAAAAATAAGGATGAGTCTATGAGATTATGCATAGACTACAGACAGCTTAACAAGGTGACTATAAAGAACAAATATCATCTTCCAAGGATATATGATCTGTTTGACCAGTTGCGTGGTGCAATAATGTTTTCTAAGATAGATCTAAGGTTAAGATATCATCAGTTATGTATCAATGAGGATGACATACCTAAGTAAGCCTTTAGGACAAAGTGTGGTCATTATGAGTTTGTAGTTATGTCATTTGGACTAACTAATGCACCAGATGCATTCATGGGGCTGATGAATAGAATCTTCCGGCTATTTCTTTATTAGTTCATAGTGGTCTTCATAAACGACGTCTTGATATACAGTAGAGATTGTCAACAACATGAACAACACCTTCATCAAGCCTTGACTTTGTTGAGACAACACAAGTTCTATGCTAAGTATAGCAAGTGTGAGTTCTGGTTGTCAGAAGTCTCTTTCCTAGGACACATTATATCTGCTTCAGGTATTCATGTTGATCCTAAAAAAGTGGAGTATGTTGTAGAATGGGAACAATCCAAGACACCAACTGAGATTCATAGTTTCCTAGGTCTGGCAGGTTACTATAGAAGGTTTATTAAAGACTTCAATTCTGTAGCATTACCCCTAACTAAGTTGACCAGGAAGGAGGTTCCTTTTGTCTGGAATGACAAGTGTCAGCGTTCTTTCCAGTTGTTGAAAGAAAGGTTGACTAGTGCACCTACGTTGGCTTTACCTGAGTAGGGAAAGGGATACTATGATGACCTCTATCAAACTGACAACCAAACCGTCATAGTAATTATGTGGAATAGACATTAATAGCGGATTAAAAAAAATACTAAAAATTAAAACCATTTTTGCAAAGAGATCCATTGCCAGGAAACTCTTAAGGAAAGAACCAAAACTTTATATTTACATCATGGTTCACATTGTACATACACTGTACCATCTCATCTCGAGGATAACATATACCAACTGCTTTTTCCCAAATATATACATAAGCAACATAAAACCTTGAGGCAAACAAGCCAAAATCTCATATTGTTTATAAAACCATTATGTACTGACTCCAAGGACCTGAGAGTACAAAGATGACACATAGGACTTCTATCTACAAGACACGACAGACATTACACTCAAGCTGAGCTGTTACTGCTTCCCCTGTTGATGTTGTTCTCCCTTTGTAGTAAGGTCTCTACCTCCTCGTCTGCGTCCACCTAAAAATGTTAGTGACCAACGGGGTGAGACACAAGTCCCAGTGAGAGATATAACTCTCTGCCAACAATGTTATTATCATAGGTAAACAGTATAAAACTGAGCAAAGGCTCTTTTATATTATTAAGCAAGATCAATCGTTGTTTATAAGAAGAACAAAGCAACCTCATCTTTTAAAGTAATGCAGCTATCTATGATAGAGAAATAAATCATTTATTCATTTTATAAGGAATATGAAGAACATTTATAACATCTATCCATTTAAGATGTATAAAAGAAGTGTACATCAACCAATGTTTTCCATATTCGATCCTTAAGCAAATATGCTACACGGCTAATTACATATTTACAATCACACTTATACCCTGAGGAGATGAGGTATACCACTCATGCTCCAACTGACCATGGCTATGTAAAGCATTGGTACCATACAAGGTCAATGGAAGAGCTAGCTGCCAAGACCTCATCTGTCTCAGTCAGTACGAGACTATTGGTAGGCCATCTTGTGTCGTCTACAATTAGCTTACCAGGCTATACTGGTATCTTTGCTATAGAGCTATAGCAGCAGGATGCACTCTCTTTAGGGAGATTTCAATTATCCATCCCCGGATTATAATGATAAGGAAGATTATACATCAATTCCTCATTTGGTCAGGAGATTCACATATCAATCCCGTTATAAATTAATGAAGAAGAATTTACACATCGATTCCTCAATTGGTCGGGATATTCACATATCAATCCCGATATAAAATAAATGAGGAAGTTGCTACATCAATTCTTCATTAGGACGTAAGGATATATGTCATCCTTCACCCCCACATATTCAAAAATATGCTCTCCGAGTTAAACTCGTTTCACCATTAAGCAAATTCTGACACTTAATGGATCTATGGTTAGGGAAACTACATGATGAGATTCCACTTGATTAATTAGGTGCATTATAGTATCTTTTAGCATCAACCAAGTTACAAACATGAATTATAGCAGATGCTACAAATAAAGGTGTAATAAATTTATCAAGTACTTTCATGATCTTTGAAACACATTGAATGTATAACACTCAGGATCTCAGTCCCTTATCACATTACTAGGGATTCTTCTCCCTTAGTATTATCATCATCATGATTACTAGATATGGGTATTCAAACCCTTAGTTCATCACTGAACATTGTCACCTCTCATCAGGTAACAGTTACCTCTAGGTCCTCAGACTAAGGTTTACATTATATACTTGTTGCACAAGTATTTCATACGGCTCACAAGGCCTATTTAAACATCTTGTCAGTTCTAACTAGGCAACAACTATCTTTTTAGGTCATCAGACCCTATAAGCATTATACTTGTTGTACAAGTATTTAACATGGCTCACAAGGCCTATTTAAATCTATATAATATGAAACATCATAGCTCATACCTGGCTATGCTCATCATCTCATGATTCCTGCATGGTTACACTTCATGATAAAAACAATAGCAAGTACATAACATCACCATGCGATATAAGAGAAATACAACCTTCCCATTATTAGGGTTAGGGTTTCCCATTCTAACCGATTAGGGTTTCAAATTCCGATCATCACTATGTGATACAAGAGAAATACATCCTTCCCATTATTAGGGTTACAGTTTCCCTTTCTGGCCGATTAGGGTTTCAGATTCATATCATCACTATGTGATACAAGAGAAATACAACCTTCCCATTATTAGGTTTAGGGTTTCCCATTATAACCGATTAGGGTTTGAAGTACATATCATCAAGAATCAAACCCTAATTCATACTACACACATATTGGGAGTATCAATGTATGCTCATTACATGAATATCACGCAAGTATGAGTTTCTCTCTCATCCTTACTAGAATGTTGATTACATTATACTTTATTAAGTTGTCTTAACCCTTTCTCCAAGGTACATTGTCCTACTTAATCAAAGTCCATTATACTCTTTACATCTGAAGGTATCATTTGACATAACACACTACATGTGTTACTCAATCAAGTATATTGGATTGAGGTGGTCCCACCATATTGGGCATAGAAGTGTGTGCGTACTTCCATATTAGGCATAGAGGTGAATCCTTGGTCACCATATCGTACATCCATATCATGCTTGAGGTGTATCCTCATCACCATATCGTGCTTCCATATCGGGTTACTCAACATTAGGGTTTGCATATCAGGTTAGACCCTTATGCTCATATCTCTTAAACCTTCATGGTATCGGCCTACCCTTCACCATGTGATAAGTGATATCCTAGACAACATGTTAGTCTAGACCAAATTAGGTGTACAAATCAATAGGGGTTTGGAGTTCCAATGTATATCGGGTTTCACATTACCATGTTGGGTTTCAACACCATATCGAGTTAGAGTATATACTTGATTCCATGTCGTGCATATGGTGTGTTCTTGACCCCATATCGTGCACAAAGTGTATTCTTGACACCATATCATGCACAAGGTGTGCACTTCATCATCATATCATTCATAAGGTACATACTCATCACCATATCGTGCTAGTGGTGTGTTCACCTCACCATATCGGGTTAGAGGTGTTTCAACCCGATATTAGGTTTGACCTTGATGATGTCATCATAATCAACCTCTAGACTCTTGTTCTTACTATTCTAGTTCATGGACAACAGTCCTAAACAACTTTTAGAACTCATAGGATCATCAATTAATCAAGAGAATTTAAAATTGAAAGTAGATCAACAAGTACAACAGAATTGAAGGTGAATAATAACATAATTGGGCTCAAGTTATATAACCCGCCTCAAGAACAACTTCAAAGCTCCAAGCTCCAAAGATTCACATTCCCAAGGTTGAAGATGAGCTTCACAACTCCTCTATATGCAAAGAATCACCATGAATAAGTATTTGGTGAAGAAGAAAAGAAAGGAAGATCACAACCCTAAATCCATGCTTTGATCCAAGGTTGAAGATGATCATGGCTTCACCTTAGGGTTAAGGCTTGAGCTCCTTCTTGTTCCTTATCACCATGCATGATACCTCACCACTCATGAATGATATCCCCTCACTTGTGGTAGATATCCCTTCACTTGTGGCTGGTATCACTTCGCTATGGCTGATATCACCTTGCTATGACTGATATCACTTTGCTATGGCTGATATCACCTGGCTATGGATGATATCACCTTTCTATGGCTGATACCAAGTCTCTATGCATGACAACCCTTCACCTATGCACAATACCAAGACACTATGCATGATATAAATTGTGGTGAAGCGTTCAAAACATACATCATTAACTAAGCAGAAGCGATCACTAACATCAGATTATTGAAAATCACTAAAAATTTAAACCTTTTTCAAAGAGATCCATTCATAGGAAAACTTTTTCAACAAGAACCAATGTATTACATTTACATCCTGGTTCATAAGTACATATTTTGTACCATCTCTTCTCGAGGGTTACAATATCAACTGCCTTATTAAAAGCTAAACATAGACATCATAAGAACCTCAAGGCATCAAGCCAAAATCTCAAAACGATTCAGTAAAATCACTAACTATTAACTCTAAGGACCTGAGAGTACAGAGACGACACATAGGACTTATATCTATAAGACATGACAAACATCACACTCAACCTGAGCTGTCACTGTTGTCCCTATTGCTGCTGAAGTTCTTCCTCTGCAAGATGTTCTCAATCTCCTCCGTGCTCATCCACCTAAAAATGTTGGATCCCACGGGGGTGAGACAATTGTAATTGCCCCAGCGAGAGATATAACTCTCTGCAAAAACATTATTATTGCAGTTTAATGATATAAAGTTGGGAAGAGGATAAGCAATTTAAAGAATTCTCGTCTTAAAGCATTGTAACTATTTATGATAGAACAATAGATCAAATATTATCTTAATAAGGAATAGGAAGAACATGTATATCATTTATCCATCATATTATACCATCATGTCAAACTTCTCTTATAACACTCATTATCTTGATATGTCACCCATGAGACATTCTTATTTCAATCTGTTGACCTTAGCCAATCTACTAAACAGATATGGGATTATATTTACCATGTACTCATATAACATTAATACAAGCATTAGGTTATTACCAATCCTGTGTCATCATTACAAGCATTGGGTTATTATCAATCATGTGTCATCATTATAGGCATTAAGCCTCTACCAGGTATTGGACTCTTCCAAACCTGATTACACCACCAGGCATTGAACACTACCAATCTTGATTTCAAAGCCAGGTATTGGTCTTTAACCAATCATGATTACATGCATTATACCTCTGTCAGGTATTGGACTTTAACCAATCCTGATTACACATCCAGACATTGGACTCTAACCAATCCTGATTACACAGGCAGGCATTGGATTCTAACCAATCCTGATTACACAACCAGGCATTGGACTCTAACCAATCCTGATTACACAGCCAGGCATTGGACTCTAACCAATCCTGATTACACAGCCAAGCATTGGACTCTAACCAATCCTGATTACACAGCCATTACACCTCTGCCAGGTATTGGACTTTAACCAAACCTGATTACACAATTCATGGAATATAAATTCCTTTAACTCATCATTAATAATCACATCCTTCTCTAGGCTTTGAACCCTGAGGTTAGCCTTCGTAGCTATTCACATTCTTTATTAAATACAATTATTCCTTTTATTAGGTTTATTATTATCATTTCTTACAGTAAACTTTTATAATCATCTTGGTGCCTCTCACTATGCCACAATTGTTCTCATGGCTCATAAGGCCCATAAAGCATTTTGTCACCTCTCACTAGGCAACATCTAACCATATGGGTTACAAGGCCATTAAACATCTTGTCACCTATCACTAGGCAACATCTAATCATGTGGCTTACAAGGCCATTAAACATCTTGTCACCTATCACTAACAATATCTAATCATATGGCTCACAAGGCCATTACACATCTTGTCACCTCTCACTAGGCAACAATAACATATTACCTCATGTAATACAATAGTAACACCACTATTTCCTCAATAGGGTTAGGGCTTACTATTCATGTCACATTAGCGTTTCTCATGTCCCATTACCCAATTTAGGGTTAGGGTTTTCCCATCTCACATTAACTAGGATTTCCTATTTATAAAATCAACCCTAATATATTGCTCCACACCTCTAGGAGCATCCATTAACATCTTGAGTATTCAATTGTGTTTATTACTCTTAACATTTATCATTAAATGATTAACAATACAAGGTATGAGTTCATTTCTCATCATTCTCATGGTATGATTACATCATACTCATTAGTTTGGCTTAACCCCATTCTCAAGGTATATTAGTCTATACTTATCAAAGTATATCAAACTCATTACATTTCATTGTAACAATTTACATAGCACACTTCATGTGTTTCTTGTCCAAGTATATTGGATTTGAGGTGCATCAAGGTATATCAACCCTAGAATGCTAAAAGTGATATCTATCATATCTTGATGTATCACTTTCCTCATCACTTCCAACTTTCTTGAGTTATCAACTTATCTTGGATTAAGGTGTTTCCCATCTTAATACATTCATTCACTAACCTATCACTCTTACTATGAATTGCATAGGTCACACACAATAATGGTCCAACTATCTTCAATGATATGGACTCATCTCAGGTTAAGGTATTGCTTACTATAAGGTTGCCTATAATCAACCATTTGAGACATTTCACCTTTACAAGGCTTTACCCACTATTTTATTATTAGGGTTCTGGTTTGTCATCATATTGTCCAAGATTATGGTTTCATGTATTATAACTCCAAATTAGAGTTTCACATACCTTCTCCCTATATTAGGGCTCCTCATCATACCATTTCATAGGGTTTCACATGGCATCACCCTTAATTAGGGTTTCACATGGCATCACCCTCAATTAGGGTTTCACATGGCATCGCCCTCAATTAGGGTTTCACATGGCATAACCCTCAATTAGGGTTTCACATGTCATAACCCTCAATTAGGGTTTCACATGGCATCACCCTCAATTAGGGTTTCACATGGCATCACCCTCAATTAGGGTTTCACATGGCATAACCCTCAATTAGGGTTTCACATGGCATAACCCTCAATTAGGGTTTCACATGGCATCACCCTCAATTAGGGTTTCTCATGGAATCACCCTCAACTAGGATTTCATAATCACTTCATCAAGGATCATACCCTAAAATCTTAGTTTATTCATATTGAAGGTGTTTGAGGCTTATCCATTACACGACTATTCGACATGTATGGATCCCTCTCTCTCTCTCATCCTCTCTAGGATGTTGACTATGTCAAACTTGGATAAATTAGGTCAACCAACCCTTTAATTAAATACATTCAATTAGGGTTGACATAGTGTATTAAAATATTGCTTACTTAAGCTTCAGGGATTAACTCATCTAGGGTTACCAATTACTTAGTACCTTAAAGGTACAACCCTAGTGATTATCTTTGAGATAACAACCATAGGGTCATTTTGTCTTTCATCACCTTAGGTTTCCAATTGACTTAATCACATTTAAACATCCAAACGTTCTTGACCATTGATGCTCCAAACGGTTTGAAACCGTTTAAGCAAAACAATAATGAAACTGTATGGACAATTTATACTTGAAACCACTTGGGTCTCCAAACGGTTTGAGACCATTTGCTCTCAAACGGTCTTGAGACCGTTTGATCCCAAACGGTCTTGAGACCATTTGGACTCAAGCGGTCTTAAGGCCGTTTGGTCCAAACTCTCTCAAAACTGAATGGACCAAAAAGGCCTTCCATCACTTTATCAATTCAGGATTTCAATCATTAAACCATCTATCAATTGAACCACTGATTTATTCTTCCATTAGACCATTGAATCACCCTTCAATTGGACCTTCAATTAGGGTTTTTAACCCAATTGAACTAGGGTTTATAATCAAGAAACCATCAATTATGGTTTTGAAATCGAGGAACCATCAATGGTTGACATTGTGGAACTAGTCCAATTGAAATCATTGGATCATCATCGAACCATGACATGACCTGACCTCAAATGGTCTTGAGGTCGTTTGGATGACCTCCAAATGGTCTTGAGACCGTTTGACTCAAACCTTTATTGAAATTTGTGAAAATCAATTAGGGTTTGTATCATTGAATCGATCATCAATTTAGCTATTGATTGTATTTCAATTTGATATCACTAGATCTTCAACCATCCAATCATACTTCATCATAGACTTCCAAACAGTCTTGGTTGACCTCCAAATGGTCTTGAGACCATTTGGGTTAGTCAACCCAAAAATTGAATCAACCAATTGAAATTTCAGCACTTAACCCGATTAGGGTTTCTAATTGGAGGATTGTCTATATATTGAATCAATCAATCGGATCCATTAGATCATCATCCAATATGTACTAGGGTCCTGAACTCAAACGGTCAATCCTTTTAAATAGTTTGGGATCCAAACCTCCAAACAGTTTGCAAACCGTTTGGTCTCCAAACGGTTTGGTGAAACTGATTGGACAAAACAATATGAAACCGTTTGCAATAGATATTTGTGTAGGTGTGTGCTTATGATGATGTCATCATCATCAAGCCTTAGTCCATTGAAAACTACTGCCATTATGATGGTAGTTTCATCAACTAATCAAAGGAATTGCAAGAAGAGCAATTGAACATAATTGATGGAGAAATTGAAATCAATAACAATGAATAAGGGTTCAAGTTATATAACCCACCTCCAATTGAGCTTCAAAGATCCAAGATCCACGTCTTTAATGGTGTAAGAAGCTTTCTCAACTATCCCAATCTCGTCCTCAAGATTTTGAGTGAAAAGAAATGGCTAGGATAGAAGATTACATGAAGAAATGAAGAAATCCATCATTTATTTTTGATTTCCACCATGAAATCATGGTGAAAGAAGGTCAAAAAGCTTACCAACAGGTTGGGGGTCGTCCTCCTGTTGCTCCAAGCTCCCTTGGTCGTTTTTGCAAGCAAGAAGTGAAAGGGGTTTCGAAATTACCCTTTCAACGCATGGATAAAGGAGCATATATGCATTTTATTAAAAATTCATTTTAGGAGAGAGAAAGTAGGGATTATCTCCTCCATTTCCTTGCCTCTTTCCCCCTTCCCTTCCTTGGTTACGAGGCTATCTCCTTTTCCTCTTATTCCTATCAATTATCCATGATTTAAAGAAAAGAAAATTAAGCACCTTAACTCTTATAATAATAATATCCTAAAGTTAGTGGATAATTCTTTTTCTTTTAATAATGTGAGTGAGTTATCCACTTCCTTTAGATATTTTCGTGCCTTTGCAAGGCACATGGTCGTCCATTCTTTTGCAAAATCATCCCTCACCTTTTGGTTGAAGGTCTCTTCAATTAATATATTTATTTTTGCATTAAAATGAAGTGAAGTTCCAATTAAGCTTAAATCTTGATTATTTTAATATCAAGATTCTCTCTCCTCCAAAGAGATACAAATGAGACACCCCTCTCATTTTCTTTGCTCTAAATGATGCCAAGAAACATTAGGGACTATTTTGAAGTTGTAATTTGCATATTGAACCCTGGGTTTTTGGGTAATTTGCACATTACACCAAAACTAGGTTTTAATGCACAAACATTGCTTTATCAGCTCTTTCTTGGTACTCAGGCTACCACAAGCCATACCTCTGCATCATATTTATTCTCATGATTCTTCAACACATGAGGAACATCTTATCATGTAACATTTGCAATTTAACCCCTCAATTTGGATAATTTGCACTTTAGTCCAAAATAGACAAAACATTATTTCAACATTGTTCAAAAAGGACTAAAATTGAAACATAAGTTCCTCCTGAGACTTAAGTACTTTTCAAAAGATAATATCAAGAATATAATTAACTTTATTAAGAAAAACATCTAGGGTTAAGGCTTAACCTAGGTCATGCATGTTACATAAATAGGGTGGTAAGTTTTGAAAAATTTCACTAGTAGGTGAAAGGAGTGGTATTTATAGTTGAGGTTCATGAAAAAGAGTGTATATGAGGTGTCATCATTTTAAGCTACTAGGTGCCATATGTCCATGCATGTTTGACACATGTACATGCATGCAATCATATTTATCTTGACATGAAAAATACTTTAGTATAATCTAGAGATGAAATTTCGGCCATCACTTATCTTGTTGGATAAGATATTTCAACTCAATCACCACTTTATTCACAACCAGATACAACTTTTCCAAGGAAGTTGTAAACCGATACACTTCACCTCCTTGAGGTGCTTATTCTATCATGGACAAGGCCAAGAGTTCAAAAATCGATATGAGACTCCCTCTATGGCTCCTTGGCCGACATGCACTCTCATATGAACTCTATAACCTGATACAACTCAAATTAGGGTCTCACATTCAACCCTTTCTTGGTCTTTTCATCACCAAGAGTACCATCACTCAGATATGATTCAAAAATAGTGTCTCTTTCTTTATATATCCTCTAAATGATACATAGATGGAGTAGGGACACTCTAGAGGTGGTAATTTGCATATCAACCCTACATTTTGGGTAAATTACAATTTGTACCAAAATTGGTACACAAGGCACTAACATTATTCAAACAAGCTCAAACTTGGAAATTATGCTTTCCAAAGGCCACCCCTTAGTATCATTCTTTTTCTTATGATGCTAAAACACATGAGGTACATTCAACATGTGACATATTGCAATATAAGCCCTCATCTTGGGTAAATTTCATTTTGGTCCAAAATAAGAGACCATTGCTCAAACATCATTCAAACATGACCAAACGTGAAATATAAGTTTGTCACCTGATAAAAAAACACTTTACAGAATTATATTAAAGTTCTAAGAAGCTTATTTAAGCCAAACAAATAGGGTTATCCCTAAACCCAAGTCAGAGATGTTACAGATACATTGTTTCCTGTGACGCCTCTAAGAATGGTTTAGGATGTGTGATGTTGCAGAGTGATCATGTAGTTTCTTTTGCTTCCTGATAGCTTAAGAAACACAAGGAGAATTATCCGACACATGATCTAAAATTAGTTGTAGTAGTCCACATGTTTAAGATTTGAGACATTATCTTTATGGAGAAACATGTCAGATATTCACAGACCATAAAAACTTAAAGTACATCTTCTCACAACATGAGCTGAATATGAGACAACGCCGCTGGATGGAATTAATCAAGTAACATGATTTTACAATTGATTATCATGTAGGAAAATATAATATAGTGGCAGATGCACTGAGTAGAAAATCTTCATCTCCAACCATAGATAAAGCACAGTTGAGTTCTTTAATGTGCTTTAAATGGGACATGTTTGTCTCTTTGAGACAAATGAATGTATAGTTAGAAGTATCTTTGTTAGCACGATTATTGGCCGAGATGCATGTGAAACCTACTCTGAGACAATAGATTAAAGAGGCACAACAGGCTGATACTGTGATTCAACAGATCAGGTCAGAGTATGTTAGTGAGAAACGGGACAGTTTCCATGAGTCAGAGGATGAGGTAGTCTATTACCATGGTAGGATGGTAGTACCTGATGCTAATGACTTAAGAAAGATAATTATGGAGGAATCTCATTCATCCATGTATGCAATGCATCCAGGGAGTACTAAAATGTATCATAACTTAAAAGATATGTATTGGTGGCCTAGTTTGAA
Organism: Alisma plantago-aquatica; assembly: GCA_963693085.1. Classification (NCBI taxonomy): domain Eukaryota; kingdom Viridiplantae; phylum Streptophyta; class Magnoliopsida; order Alismatales; family Alismataceae; genus Alisma; species Alisma plantago-aquatica. The sequence continues at coordinate 193,476,061 of OY856415.1, read as the reverse complement.
GAAGGATGTATTTGAGTTTGTTATGAGGTGTCGAGTGTGTCAGCAAGTTAAAGAAGAACACCAGAAGCCTACAAGAACATTGCAACCATTACCTATACCATAGTGGAAATGGGATCACGTGATAATGGACTTTGTGGTTGGTCTACCCAGAACAACCAAAAGTCATGATTCCATTTGGGTGATAGTTGATAGGTTGACTAAGACAACACATTTCCTTCATGTTAAAACAACATATATTCCTGAAAAACTTGCATAGATCTATATAGATGAGATAGTGTGGTTACACAGAGTTTCAGCTACAATTGTGTCTGATAGAGGTCCCCAGTTTACAAGTCATTTTGGGAACGACTACATAAAGCCTTGGGTACGTAGTTAAAGTTTAGCACGACTTTTCACCCTCAGACAGATGGAAAATATGAAAGGACTATACAGAATTTGGAGGACTTGCTTAGGGCATGTGTTCTTCAGTTTATTGGAGGTTGGGACTTACACTTGAGCTTAATAGATTTCACCTACAACAATATTTATTAGACTAGTATTGATATGGCACCATATGAAGCACTATGTGGTAGACATTTTAGATCTCTGTTATGCTGGTATGAGACAAGAGAATACCAACTTCTAGGTCATCAATTAGTACAACCGACAACTGAAAAGATTAAAGTAATACAACAAGAATTGAAGGCTGTACAGGATAGACAGAAGTCATATGCCGATAAACGTCATAGACCTTTAGAATTCCAAGTTGGAGATAGGGTGTATCTCAAGGTCTCTCCTTGAAAGGTGTTCTCAGATTTGGGAAAAAGGGTAAGTTAGCTCCTAGATTTATGGGATCTTACCCAGTGACGGCACATATTAGAAAGGTAGCCTATAAGTTAGAGTTTCCACCCAATCTACATAGACTACATCCAAGGTTTCATATATCTATGCTAAGAAAGTGTCATCCTGATACAGAGTTGGTGTTGCAACCTCTAGAGGTAGAATTGAATGAAGATATATCCTATGTGGAAGGTCCAATGATGATTCTTGACAGAAGAATCAAGAAGTTGAAAAAGAAAGACATAGTTCTTGTGAAAGTTCTCTGGCATCATCGTGGTGTTGAAGAAGCCACATGGGAGATAGAGGAAGAAATGAGGAGGAAGTACCCTTCTCTTTTCTCTTGAGATTTTGGGGATGAAATCCCTGTTAGGGGTTGATAATTGTAACATCCTTGACATGGGTTATGCCATAAACCTAGAAATTTTGCTTTAAGTAAGATTATCATAAACTTGTTTTAATCTTTTGAAAAGTAATGAAAACTCTCCTTGAGTTTAATTTTCAAGTTTGAGCTTATTTACAAACTGTTTGTGCATTATATGATAGTTTGAGTGTAAATTGCAATTTACCCAAGATGAGGGGTATATTGCAATACTTCACATTTTAACATGTTTCAAGTGCTTTATCATCATACGAGAGAGAATGATGCTAAGGGGAGGCTTGTGGAAAGCCTAAGTTCCAAGTTAGAACTTGTTTGAATAATTCTTGTGCCTTGTGTACCAGTTTTGGTGCAAGTTGCAATTTACCCAAAATGTAGGGTTGAGATGCAAATTACCACCTCTAGAATGCACCTAATCTCTTAGAATCATATAGAGAAGATAGAAATAAGGAGGCACCATGTTTGAACCATTTTTGGGTAATGGTATTCTTGGTTATGAACAGACCAAGAAGAGTTGTATAGTTGAGACCCTAAATTGAGTTGTATCGAGTTGTAGAGCTTATATGGGAGTGCCTATTGGCCAAGGAGCCATAGAGGACGTCCCATATCATTTTTTTCAACTCTTGGCCTTTGCCATGATGGGTTAAGAACCTCAACAAGGTGATGGATATCGGTTTACAACTTTCCTTAGAAAAAGTGTATCTGTTTGTGAATAAAGTGATGTTGAGTTGAAATATCTTGCTCAACAAGATAACTAATGGCCGAAATCTTATCCCTATATTATCCTCAAGATTATTGCATGTCAAGATAAATATGTGTGCATGGAAATGTGTCAACCATGCATGGACACGTGGCACCTAGTAGTATAAGATTGTAATATCCCTGACCTGGGTTATGCCTTAACCCTGGGAGTTTTGTTTAAGCAAGTTAATTAGATCCTTGATTTTATTTTGTGAAAAGTAATTAAGGCTTAATAGGAATTTATGTTTCAATTTTAGTCCTTTTTGAATAATGTTGAAGCAATGTTTGCTTATTTTGGACTAAAGTGCAATTTATCCAATTTGAGGGGTTAACTTGCAAATTGTATATGATAAAATGTTCCTCAAATGTTGAAGCATAATAAGAATGAGAATGATGTTGTGGTATGGCTTGTGGTAGCCTGAGTACCAAGATCGAGCTTGTTAAGCAATGTTTGTGCATTAAAACCTAGTTTTGGTGTAATGTGTAATTTACCCAAAACCCAGGGTTCAATATGCAAAATACCACTGCTAGAGGGTCCCTCATGTTTCTTGGCATCATGTAGAGAAAATAATATGAGAGGGATAGCTCATTTGAATTATTTTTGAAGAGAGAGAATCTTGATATTAAAATAATCAAGATTTAAGCATAATTGGAACCCTAATTCAATTTAATGCAAAAATAAAAATATTAATTGAAGTGCCTTCAACAAAAAACGAGATGGTTGAATTTTATTAAGAGTGGAATTCCTTGAGCCTTGAAAATGCACTCAAAAATATCTAAGTGAGTGGAGAGCCCACTCACATTAGTTAAAGGAAAAAGTAATATCCACTAACTTATGGATATTATTATTATATGATTAAGGTGCTTAATTTCTTTTCCTTTAAATCATGGATAATTGAAGGGAATGAAAGGAAAGGAAGGAGGATTCGTATGTAAGGAAGAAGAGGGGGAAAGTGGCAAGGAAATGGAGGAATTATCCCCTACATTCTTTCTCTTAAAAAGAAATTCAATAATACACATATATACTCACATATCCATAACTTGAAAGGGTTATTTCGAAACCACTTTCACTCTTTGCTTGCAAAACGACCAAGGGAGCTTAGGATCAGGAGGAGGACGATCCCCAACCTGTAGGTAAGCTCCATGGTCCTCTTTCACCTTGATTTCATGGTGGAAATTACAAATCAATGCTTGATTTCTTCTTTTCTTCCTTCAAACTTCAACCCTAGCCATTCTTTTCACTCAAAGACTTGAGGATGAGATTTGGATAGTTGAAGGAGTTGCTTTCACCATTGAAGACGTGGAGTTTGAAGCTTTGAAGCTTCTTTGGAGGCGGGTTTTATAACTTAAATCCTTAATATTATTATTGCATTCAATTCTTCATCAATTGTTGATCATTTTGTTCTTATTGAAATTCATTTGATCAAATCAATGGAACCACTATGAGAATTACAACAAATTATGAAGGATCTTAGCTTGATGATGATGAAATCATCCTAAGCACACATCTCAATAATATCTAAAGAAAATGATTTCAAAGGACTTGAGACCAAACAGTCTCAAGACCGTTTGGGATCAAACAGTCCCAAACCATTTGGAGGACAAGTGATGATATAGTTGAAGGTTGATTCAATTGGTTACAATTGATTTGATCTTAATGGCTCCAATTGTGAATGATCCATTTATTGCAAACCCTAATCGGGTTGAGTGTTGAATCCTTAAGTGAACTGAATCAATTTAAGGGTTGATTGACCCAAACGGTTTCAAGACCATTTGGAGGTCAACCAAACGGTCTCAAGACCATTTGGAGGTCTATGGTTGAGTATGATTGGATGGTTGAAGATCCAATGGTTACCAACTGATGAATAATTAATAGTTCAATTGATGATGGATTCAATGAAGTAAATCCTTAATTGATTTGAGTGAATGGAACCCTAGTTGATCCTCTCGATTTCAAGATGTTTTGGACCAAATGGTCTTGAGAACATTTGGGGTTCAATTGGATCAAGACCGTTTGGGGTCTATTTGATCAAAACCATTTAAGAGGTTCAATACAATCAAAATCATTTAGGATCGTTGACCGTTTGAGATAGTTGACCGTTTGAAAGGAAACAATTCCAAGACCATTTAAGGGACTAAGGGCCAAGACTGTTTGAAGGTCTAACCCCAAGACCGTTTGAGGGTCTGACCCCAAGACCGTTTAAAGGTCATGATCAAAACCGAATGGAGGTCCAAATTGTTCCTAAACCCAATGAAGAATTAGATGGTCTGAAACTAATTGAAGGTTTGATTGATCAAAACCAATTGAGGTCTATTTGATCAAGACCATTTAAAGGTTCAACTAGTTCAAATTATGAAAAGACCAATAACCCCATGAGTGGTTGAAAAGTATACTAATGTTGATTATAATGGAAGTACCTTTAGGGTACTTAAATAATTAATTTAATTAGAGTACTCATCCTTTGATGCTTATGAATGCAAATAAGTACACTATGATAATCATAGGTGTATGTACTCTAATGAATGGTTGAAATAACCTAATTGTTGGGAAAACCCTAATTGATGGGAAAACCCTAATTGATGGGGAAATCTTGATTGAGATGAATCGGGATATGAGAAATTCTAATTGATGTGAATAGTAAACCTTAACCCTAATCTAGGGTAATGGAGTAACCTTAATCCAGGGTAAGGACATGAGGAATTCTAATTCAAGGTAACATAATGAAAACCCTTATTCAAGGGGATGCTTCATGAAACCCTAATTTCGGGTAAAGGTACATGAGACCATAATTTGGGGGAAAGATATAAGAACCCTAATATAGGGTGATGTTATAAGAAACCTTAATATAGGGTGTTGCCTAGGGGCAGCACGGCCGTGCTGGTCAGTACGGCCGTGGGATGAAGGTATGTGAAATCCTAACTGCAGATTGTAATATACGAAACCCCAAATCTCGGTAATGAAATGAGAAAACCCTACCCTTAATTTTGGGTAAGGGAATGAGAATTACTATGTGATATGGAATAAGAAGCTTTAACCCTAATTTTGGATAATGCCATGATAAACCCTAACCCTAATGAAGGGTGATGGTATGTGAAACCCTAATCCTAATAATGGAATAGTGGCTAATATTCGGATGAGGGAAATACCTAAAGTGGTTGATTATAGGAAACCTTATAGCAAGCAATGCTTTAATCTGAGATGAGTCCATATCAATGAAGATATTCAGACAATTCTTACATGTGTTCTATGACCTATGCACTATATGATAAAGGTGATAGGTTAGTGGATAAAAGTATTAAGATAGGAAAATACCTTAATACAATATAAGTTGATAAACTTAAGTAAAGTTAAAAGTGATGAGGGAATTAATACTTTAAGACCTCATAGATATCACATCTATCTCTTTAAGAGTGATACCCCTTGATGCATCTCAAATCCAACATACTTGGATGAATAACATATGAAGAGTGTTATCCTGATTGTTACATTAAAGATGTTGTAATGGGCCTTGAGAGCCATATGAGTAAGTTGTTGCCTAGTAAGAGGTACCAAGATGATTATAAAGGTCTCTTGTAAGAGATGATAATGTTCTTAACAAACCAAGGAATGGAAACTCAGTAATATGATAATAATAACAAAAGGATACAATAATAATAATGAAATCATGATCATACATGTTTTTGAATATGTTGAAAGGGGAAGAGAGGAATACTTGTATTACATAAAGAATGCGATTAAATATGATGGCATGGCCAAAGTTTAATGCTAGTAAAAGGATGTCGTACATGGCTGTGTAATCAGGATTGGTTAGAGTCCAATAGTGTAATCAGGATTGGTTAAAGTCCAATACCTATCAGAGGCATGAAGCCTGTAATCAGGATTGGTTAAAGTCCAATACCTGGCAGAGGCATGAAGCCTATAATTAGGATTGGTTAAAGTCTAATACCTGGAAGAGGCATGAAGCCTGTAATCAAGATTGGTTAAAGTCTAATACTTGGTAGAGGCATGAAGCCTGTAATCAGGATTGGGTAGAGTTTAATGCCTGGCTGTGTAATCAGGATTGGTTAGAGTCCAATTCCTGGATGTGTAATCAGGATTGGTTAAAGTCCAATACCTGGCAGAGGCATGAAGCATGTAATCAGAATTGGTTAAATTCCAATACCTGGCAAAGGCATGAAGCGTGTAATCAGGATTGGTTAAAGTCCAATACCTGACAGAGGCATGAAGCCTATAATCAGGATTGGTTAAAGTCCAATACCTGGAAGAGGCATGAAGCCTATAATCAGTATTGGTTAGAGTCCAATGTCTGGCTGTATAATCAGGATTGGTTAAATTCAAATACCTGGTAGAGGCATGAAGCCTATAATCAAGATTGGTTAAAGTCCAATACCTGGCAGAGGCATGAAGCCTGTAATCAGGATTGATTAAAGTCCAATGCCTGGCTGTGTAATCAAGATCGGTTAGAGTCCAATGCCTGACTATGTAATCAAGATTGGTTAGAGTCCAATGCCTGGCTGTGTAATCAGGATCTGTAGAGTCCAATGCCTGGCTGTGAAATCAAGATTGACATTGTAACATACCGAAAAATCTTTGTACCTCTTTGCACTCTTTTCTATAAGCTTTAATCTCCATTTTCGTTCCTTTTGTCCTTGGTATTGATTTAAGAGAAATTTAGATAGTTATTGGTTAAATATTTCCCATATAATCTTATTTCAAGGTTTCATGTACAAATGACTCAGTTAGATTTTGACAAGGGGTTTAATATGCAATTTCACCTTAAGAAATAAGAAGGGGATAAAATAATTCGTCCTAGAATCTTCTAGTGTTTCCTAGAATATAAGAAATAAGAAGGAAATCCGAATTTTGTAAAAGAAAGAAGATAAATATAATAAGTAAAGGAAATATGAGAAAATATGAGTAAAGAAGATAATTACAAAGATTTTGTAACAAACAAGATAATTTGAAATCATCATGATAATTTGATAGTCTAATTCGTTTACTTGAGGAAAGAGTAACTTAAGGGTCAAGTATTATTTAAAATAAAAATATTAATAACATTATCAAAGGAAGATGGGAAATAAGCCAATAAAAAGAAATAAAATACTTAATGCTCTCAAATTAGGGAAATAACTTCAAATTCGTATTTCAAACATAAAAATAAGCCTCTGTGCAAATTTGCAATTAATTTGGATGACATATGAATAAATAGGAAAATAGGAGAGATAAAGAGTGTAGAAAGTTCTAATTAATTTAATAAATAAAAAGATAATGTCATATTGAGAAGATAATTGCAAAATCGTGTTTCAAATCATTAAGAAAACTTAAGGGTGAAGTTACATTAATTTTAGATAATATTATCACTCCTTTTGAGGAGGAAAGAGAAAATGACATATTAATTAATTCACCTAATAAACTTTCTCAAAATGAAAAACTAACTCCATATTCGGATTCTATGTGTCAAAATAAGTCAGAGTACCAATTTTCATAATTTTTGGGCAACGTTTGAGCCCCCAAAATAAGAAAGAGAAAAAGGATTAAAAATCTATTAGATTTTAAAATCGGTTTTTGATCAGGGATATTTCCCTGATCTAACGTGAGATCAAACGGTCCAGGTTGATTAGTGGACCCGTGTCCACTGATCCGACGATCCACGATCGTCTTCAACCTCGAGTTAGATTAGGAAACAGGTTGTTTTTCTCGTTTTCTTAAAATTGTGATAACTCGAGATTTACTCGACTATTTTCTCTGATTTTTGTTGCAATGGATTCCTTGCAAGATTTCGCATAGGTTTATCCCAAGTTTTTCGAGTTTTGTTGGGTATTTGTGAAACCCCCAAAGTGGCCGGCGACCTTCTCTTTGGTTTTCTATCAAACCCTAACCCTGGCCAACCTTGCCTATATATAACCTAACCCCTGGCTCCGCCATCACCTTAGCCACTCCCCCATACCCTTAATTTCTGAATTGGTCGACGTTTGGACCTCCATCGAGCCGCCGTTTGTTCTGCTCTTGCGGCGCTCCTCTCTCTCTGTTCCGGCCACCTCGGTTCAAATTGCAGGTATCATCCTCTTCGTCTTCTCGTTCTCGTTCTTTTGAATATCTAAACGCGAGATTTGGTTGGGTATTTTGGTTTTGCCCAAAACCAGAGCCAAGCTCCTGTTCTCGTCGTCGGGCGAGAGGAGGAAGAAGATGGGGTGGCGTTTTACCGTTTTGCCCCTCCGTCTCCTTTCTTTTCTTTTTCTCGTGCGCGGTTTTCTCGACCTTTTGCTGGTCTGCCCGACCGCACCGCGCGGCTGGTGTCGAGCGACCGCGGATCGCGGGTCGCCGCTGCCAAGCGCTGGTCACCGCTCGGCCATCCAGTTTGCCTACATGGCAGGCTGTGATTGGTCGAGGCTAAATAATTTTTATAAATTAATCCGTTGGTCAAAATTTAAAAATAAATAGTGTTTGAAATCAGGAAAACGAGATCTATCCAATAAAAATATTTTTGAAATTTGATTTTGAGTTTTGCGAAAAAGTATTTTTAAAATCAAATTAATTAACTTAAAAATCTCTAAAAAGTAACCGTAATATTTATTTTTCCAAAATAAACAATATTATATGTTATTTTGATCAGGAAAACTTAACTAAGTCGATTATGAGGTTTTTTGAGGTCTGAATCGAAGGTTTGTACAAAAAGTTAGTAAATTAGGGTTTTAAATCTTATAAGTAAATATATGCAATTCTAATAAATGAATTAAATGATATATTAGGAAGTTTGGATCTTTAGTTCGTGAGACGATCTGATAAGGGAAGCTAGGACATCTGTGGCAAAGGTATGTGTATGAGTTTAGTAGGGATTTTACTTGTTATGAGTCATGTTGTACATCTACCTATCAGTTGGGAATACTTAATCCAATACCTAGATTTTCCTTATGAGGTTTAATTGATCCAAACCATTGTATATCTTTGAAACCTAAATTGTCTTAATTGCCTCAATATCAGTTATAGTACTCTCTTGTTTGGGTATTTTATTCCCCATTGCCATGTTGAATATATTTGGTTTATTCTTGCCATAAATCTCTTAGCATGAAATTAAATGTTCTATTTAAATTTTAAGTAGCGGTACTTATGTACAACCACCCATAGAGGGCATGTATAAAATCGCCCTAGGGGAATGTTTTTTATTCTCCCCATTAAAAATTTGTAGGTGACTTGGAAATGTTTATAATTCTTCCCTCACCTAAGGTTAGAGGTTCGGTAGGTGCCTCAACCCTACTTAGTTAGATAGACATATTAATAAGCATGCTAAAATCCTTTATTATCTTTGTTAATGGCAAGTTCTTTAATGAAAACCTCATACTCTTTGATATCCTTTTACACCAATTACTTGACTAGTTTCCTTGTTACATCTTTTCTTTGCCTTGGATAGATTAGTAGAGTAACACATACTTTTTCTTTGTTTTTCTCTCTTGCTGGGTGCCTTCCCAACCACCCAGGTGTTGGAGCTTTTCAAGGAGAAGGAAGGATTTAAAGAAAGATTCCTTGCTGTGTTCGTTTGCTTGTGAAGAAGGATGGCTAGGTTGCTATAGCTTGATCCTCTATGCTATCTTATCCTTTCTTTTAGAAAGCAATGATGTAATAAACAATAATGCCAATAGAAGGCTTGTTATTTCTTTTCTTTCCGCTGCTATTGACATTTTATTATGTATCTGGAATCATGCTTATTTAATTGGATTATTATGCAATCATCCTCAAAAGTCTCAATTTGTGTTAAAAACTTGTGGATGTTGTATTTCCTTTAAATTTTAGTAAGGAGGTGATCTCGCCTCTTTACAACATGGTATCAGAGCCTTTGGGCAACTATTAGGGCATGCAGTTGAGGCAATGGTGTCTAGAAAGGATCAGGGCATGGGGGCTGGCAAGATTTTCCTCCGACCCACTAGCTTGGCATACGGGGACTCCCGTGCCCATATGATCCGGCCTGGCCTGCGCTGATACGAACTGCCCGAAATAGTATGCCTTTAGGCAATATCATTCTAGTTATCCTTTTCTCATCCCTATTTCTTTTCCCTCTCATCTATGATCCTTTACTCTTGAAAATTTAATAAGTTAACCCTAATTTCAGGAGAGGTGACCTGTTTGACAACTCGAACCAGGAGTCCAACACCTCCTACCCTGAACCTCTGTATATCTGGGATAATGTTTCCCACCATTTTTGTGTTGCTCGATATGACTGTCTTTGACATCATCCTTGGTATGGATTGGTTGAAGAAGTTTAAAGCTGTTCTGTTCTGTGAGGAATCCAAGGTTAGCCTTTTCCACCCTGTTGAAGGAAGAGTGTGTGTCAAGGGCAAGAAGCGAGGAGAACGACAGTTTGTCATCTCTGCCATCAAAGCTGAGAAGCTCATCTCTCACGGGTGTAGAGCCTTCCTAGCTTCCATAGTTCTCGAAGCTACACCTCCTGCCCTGGACCATGTTGATGTGGTGAAGGACTTCCCAGATGTCTTTCCTGAGGAGTTGCCGGGGTTGCCACCAAATCGCGAGGTGGAATTCTCCATCGAGCTCGTACCTGGAACTTCACCAATATCGAAACCACCTTACCGTTTGGCACCTGCTGAATTGGCGGAGTTGAAGAAGCAGCTTGAAGAGCTTCTTGACATGGGTTTCATTCACCCCAGTGTTTCTCCTTGGGGAGCCCCTGTCCTGTTCGTGAAGAAGAAAGATGGTTCGATGCGGATGTGTATGGACTACCGCATGCTCAACCAGGTGACAGTGAAGAATCGTTATCCATTGCCACGCATCGATGACTTATTCGATCAGCTGAAGTCAGCCACAGTGTTCTCCAAGATGGATCTGCGAAGTGGCTACTACCAGATGCGGGTGAAGGATGAAGATGTTTCGAAGACAGCGTTCAGAACTCGTTATGGGCATTATGAATTCTTGGTCATGCCTTTTGGTTTGACAAATGCCCCTGCTGCGTTTATGGACCTGATGAACCGAGTATTCCGCCCATACCTAGACAAGTTTGTGGTGGTGTTTATTGATGACGTTTTGGTTTATTCTGAGACGTTGGAACAACATCGCGAACACTTGCGGATTGTACTCAACACATTGCGAGAAAATCAATTATATGCAAAATTCTCGAAATGTGAGTTCTGGATAAAGGAAGTGATGTTTCTTGGTCATGTGATTTCTGCCGGCCACATATCTATTGATCCTGCAAAGGTGGAAGCTGTGACCAAATGGAGTGCTCCGAGAAACCCGTCTGAAATCCGTAGTTTCCTTGGTCTAGCTGGTTACTATCGGAAGTTTATCAAAGGGTTTTCTGAGTTGGCTTTACCATTGACTAAGCTGACTCGGAAGGAAGTCAAGTTCACATGGACCCCTGAATGTGAGGATAGTTTTCAGAAGTTGAAGATGAGTCTGACTTCTGCTCCAGTGCTTGCTTTGCCTGTTGAGGGTATACCTTATGTCATCTACACTGATGCATCCCGACAAGGCTTAGGGTGTGTTCTTATGCAAGACGGAAAAGTGATCGCCTATGCTTCTCGACAATTGAAACCTAATGAAGCTTATTGGCCTACGCATGAATTGGAGTTGGCTGCCATAGTTCATGCTTTGAAGATCTGGCGACACTACCTCTATGGAGAAAAGTTTGAAGTCTTTTCTGATCACAAGAGTTTGAGGTATTTGTTGACTCAGAAGGATCTAAACTTGCGACAACGTAGGTGGATGGAATATCTTAAAGATTACAATTTCACCATCACTTATCATCCTGGTAAAGCAAATGTTGTAGCCAATGCTTTAAGTCGCAAGAAGGATGTTGTTTGTGCTGCTCTAAGATGTTCTGTGTGGGAAAACCTCGAACTTGTTGCCAGTTGGGGGCCTCAACCTGTTGCTTCAGTAGATGAAGATAAGTTGTGTGTTCATATGGCCAGTTTGTCTGTTACACCAACTTGGATCTCAGAAGTTGTGTCTGCACAGTTGGAGAGTTCCGAGCTTGAAGAGTTGAAAGCTTTAGCTGAGAAACCGCAATCTGACTTCTCTGTCGGAGTGGATGGTGCTATCCGCTTTAGACAAAGGTTGTGGATACCTGATGTTGGTGATCTGAGACAGAAGGTTCTGAGTGAAGCTCATGGTTCCAAGTACACTATTCACCCTGGCACAACCAAAATGTACAAGGACCTACAGCGAAGTTTCTGGTGGAAGAATATGAAGAATGATATAGCTCTGTTTGTGGCGAGGTGCTTGACATGTCAGCAAGTCAAGATTGAACATCAACGACCTGGTGGTCTTCTTCATCCTCTTGAAATTCCAGAATGGAAATGGGAGAAGATCACAATGGACTTTGTTACTGGTTTCCCCAAGTCCAAGAGAGGTTATGACGCTGTTTGGGTGGTGATTGATCGGCTTACTAAATCTGCACATTTCTTGCCTTTCAAAGCCACACATAAAGTTGCTGAGATGGCTCAGTTGTATGTGGAGTGGATAGTTCGTCTGCATGGTGTCCCTGCTGTGATAGTTTCTAATCGAGACCCGAAATTTACTTCTCGTTTGTGGGGTCAGATTCAGGAAGAGATGGGTACTGATCTGCGTTTCAGCACTGCTTACCATCCGCAAACTGATGGTCAGTCCGAGAGAACAGTTCAGATTCTGGAGGACTTGCTTCGTGCCTGTGTGATGGATTGGGATGGTGCTTGGGATCGGTATTTACCATTAGCAGAGTTTGCTTACAACAATAGCTACCAAGCCAGTATTGGTATGCCACCTTTCGAAGCTCTCTATGGTAGACCTTGTCGTTCACCTTTGCACTGGGATGATGTTGGTGAGCATTCCCTGGTGAAGACTGATGACATGCAGATGATGCTTGGGAAGATACAGTTGATAAAGAAACGGATGAAAGCTGCTCAAGACCGACAGAAGATGTATGCTGATAAGAAGAGGTCTGATATAAGTTTCTTAGTGGGTGACTATGCTTTTCTGAAGATCAAGCCTATACGTTCTATTGCAAGGTCTAAAGTAAAAGGCAAGTTGAGTCCTCGCTATGTTGGACCATTTGAGATCTTAGATAAAGTGGGAGATTGTGCATATCGCCTAGCTTTGCCTCCTGCTTATGACAAGATTCACAATGTGTTCCATGTTTCTGTGCTGAGGAAGTATGTTAAGGATCCGTCTCACGTGCTCTCCATTGAACCTGTGGAGATTAATGAGAACCTGACATATGAAGAGCTACCGGTGAAGATCCTTGACTCCCGAGTGAAGCAGTTGAAGAACAAGGAGATAGAGTTAGTGAAGGTTTTGTGGAGATATCATGGTTTAGAGGAAACCACCTGGGAGTTGAGAGATGAGATGTTACGTACTCACCCTTCCCTCTTTGTATGAGATTTCGGGGACGAAATCCTTTTTAAGGGGTGGAGTGTTGTAACATACCGAAAACTCTTTGTACCTCTTTGCACTCTTTTCTATAAGCTTTAATCTCCATTTTCGTTCCTTTTGTCCTTGGTATTGATTTAAGAGAAATTTAGATAGTTATTGGTTAAATATTTCCCATATAATCTTATTTCAAGGTTTCATGTACAAATGACTCAGTTAGATTTTGACAAGGGGTTTAATATGCAATTTCACCTTAAGAAATAAGAAGGGGATAAAATAATTCGTCCTAGAATCTTCTAGTGTTTCCTAGAATATAAGAAATAAGAAGGAAATCCGAATTTTGTAAAAGAAAGAAGATAAATATAATAAGTAAAGGAAATATGAGAAAATATGAGTAAAGAAGATAATTACAAAGATTTTGTAACAAACAAGATAATTTGAAATCATCATGATAATTTGATAGTCTAATTCGTTTACTTGAGGAAAGAGTAACTTAAGGGTCAAGTATTATTTAAAATAAAAATATTAATAACATTATCAAAGGAAGATGGGAAATAAGCCAATAAAAAGAAATAAAATACTTAATGCTCTCAAATTAGGGAAATAACTTCAAATTCGTATTTCAAACATAAAAATAAGCCTCTGTGCAAATTTGCAATTAATTTGGATGACATATGAATAAATAGGAAAATAGGAGAGATAAAGAGTGTAGAAAGTTCTAATTAATTTAATAAATAAAAAGATAATGTCATATTGAGAAGATAATTGCAAAATCGTGTTTCAAATCATTAAGAAAACTTAAGGGTGAAGTTACATTAATTTTAGATAATATTATCACTCCTTTTGAGGAGGAAAGAGAAAATGACATATTAATTAATTCACCTAATAAACTTTCTCAAAATGAAAAACTAACTCCATATTCGGATTCTATGTGTCAAAATAAGTCAGAGTACCAATTTTCATAATTTTTGGGCAATGTTTGAGCCCCCAAAATAAGAAAGAGAAAAAGGATTAAAAATCTATTAGATTTTAAAATCGGTTTTTGATCAGGGATATTTCCCTGATCTAACGTGAGATCAAACGGTCCAGGTTGATTAGTGGACCCGTGTCCACTGATCTGACGATCCACGATCTTCTTCAACCTCGAGTTAGATTAGGAAACAGGTTGTTTTTCTCGTTTTCTTAAAATTGTGATAACTCGAGATTTACTCGACTATTTTCTCTGATTTTTGTTGCAATGGATTCCTTGCAAGATTTCGCATAGGTTTATCCCAAGTTTTTCGAGTTTTGTTGGGTATTTGTGAAACCCCCAAAGTGGCCGCCGACCTTCTCTTTGGTTTTCTATCAAACCCTAACCCTGGCCAACCTTGCCTATATATAACCTAACCCCTGGCTCCGCCATCACCTTAGCCACTCCCCCATACCCTTAATTTCTGAATTGGTCGACGTTTGGACCTCCATCGAGCCGCCGTTTGTTCTGCTCTTGCGGCGCTCCTCTCTCTCTGTTCCGGCCACCTCGGTTCAAATTGCAGGTATCATCCTCTTCGTCTTCTCGTTCTCGTTCTTTTGAATATCTAAACGCGAGATTTGGTTGGGTATTTTGGTTTTGCCCAAAACCGGAGCCAAGCTCCTGTTCTCGTGGTCGGGCGAGAGGAGGAAGAAGATGGGGTGGCATTTTACCGTTTTGCCCCTCCGTCTCCTTTCTTTTCTTTTTCTCGCGCGCGGTTTTCTCGACCTTTTGCTGGTCTGCCCGACCGCACCGCGCGGCTGGTGTCGAGCGACCGCGGATCGCGGGTCGCCGCTGCCAAGTGCTGGTCACCGCTCGGCCATCCAGTTTGCCTACGTGGCAGGCTGTGATTGGTCGAGGCTAAATAATTTTTATAAATTAATCTGTTGGTCAAAATTTAAAAATAAATAGTGTTTTGAAATCAGGAAAACGAGATCTATCCAATAAAAATATTTTTGAAATTTGATTTTGAGTTTTGCGAAAAAGTGTTTTTAAAATCAAATTAATTAACTTAAAAATCTCTAAAAAGTAACCGTAATATTTATTTTTCCAAAATAAACAATATTATATGTTATTTTGATCAGGAAAACTTAACTAAGTCGATTATGAGGTTTTTTGAGGTCTGAATCGAAGGTTTGTACAAAAAGTTAGTAAATTAGGGTTTTAAATCTTATAAGTAAATATATGCAATTCTAATAAATGAATTAAATGATATATTAGGAAGTTTGGATCTTTAGTTCGTGAGACGATATGATAAGGGAAGCTAGGACATCTGTGGCAAAGGTATGTGTATGAGTTTAGTAGGGATTTTACTTGTTATGAGTCATGTTGTACATCTACCTATCAGTTGGGAATACTTAATCCAATACCTAGATTTTCCTTATGAGGTTTAATTGATCCAAACCATTGTATATCTTTGAAACCTAAATTGTCTTAATTGCCTCAATATCAGTTATAGTACTCTCTTGTTTGGGTATTTTATGCCCCATTGCCATGTTGAATATATTTGGTTTATTCTTGCCATAAATCTCTTAGCATGAAATTAAATGTTCTATTTAAATTTTAAGTAGCGGTACTTATGTACAACCACCCATAGAGGGCATGTATAAAATCGCCCTAGGGGAATGTTTTTTATTCTCCCCATTAAAAATTTGTAGGTGACTTGGAAATGTTTATAATTCTTCCCTCACCTAAGGTTAGAGGTTCGGTAGGTGCCTCAACCCTACTTAGTTAGATAGACATATTAATAAGCATGCTAAAATCCTTTATTATCTTTGTTAATGGCAAGTTCTTTAATGAAAACCTCATACTCTTTGATATCCTTTTACACCAATTACTTGACTAGTTTCCTTGTTACATCTTTTCTTTGCCTTGGATAGATTAGTAGAGTAACACATACTTTTTCTTTGTTTTTCTCTCTTGCTGGGTGCCTTCCCAACCACCCAGGTGTTGGAGCTTTTCAAGGAGAAGGAAGGATTTAAAGAAAGATTCCTTGCTGTGTTCGTTTGCTTGTGAAGAAGGATGGCTAGGTTGCTATAGCTTGATCCTCTATGCTATCTTATCCTTTCTTTTAGAAAGCAATGATGTAATAAACAATAATGCCAATAGAAGGCTTGTTATTTCTTTTCTTTCCGCTGCTATTGACATTTTATTATGTATCTGGAATCATGCTTATTTAATTGGATTATTATGCAATCATCCTCAAAAGTCTCAATTTGTGTTAAAAACTTGTGGATGTTGTATTTCCTTTAAATTTTAGTAAGGAGGTGATCTCGCCTCTTTACAGCATGGTATCAGAGCCTTTGGGCGACTATTAGGGCATGCAGTTGAGGCAATGGTGTCTAGAAAGGATCAGGGCATGGGGGCTGGCAAGATTTTCCTCCGACCCACTAGCTTGGCATACGGGGACTCCCGTGCCCATATGATCCGGCCTGGCCTGCGCTGATACGAACTGCCCGAAATAGTATGCCTTTAGGCAATAGCATTCTAGTTATCCTTTTCTCATCCCTATTTCTTTTCCCTCTCATCTATGATCCTTTACTCTTGAAAATTTAATAAGTTAACCCTAATTTCAGGAGAGGTGACCTGTTTGACAACTCGAACCAGGAGTCCAACACCTCCTACCCTGAACCTCTGTATATCTGGGATAATGTTTCCCACCGTTTTTGTGTTGCTCGATATGACTGTCTTTGACATCATCCTTGGTATGGATTGGTTGAAGAAGTTTAAAGCTGTTCTGTTCTGTGAGGAATCCAAGGTTAGCCTTTTCCACCCTGTTGAAGGAAGAGTGTGTGTCAAGGGCAAGAAGCGAGGAGAACGACAGTTTGTCATCTCTGCCATCAAAGCTGAGAAGCTCATCTCTCACGGGTGTAGAGCCTTCCTAGCTTCCATAGTTCTCGAAGCTACACCTCCTGCCCTGGACCATGTTGATGTGGTGAAGGACTTCCCAGATGTCTTTCCTGAGGAGTTGCCAGGGTTGCCACCAAATCGCGAGGTGGAATTCTCCATCGAGCTCGTACCTGGAACTTCACCAATATCGAAACCACCTTACCGTTTGGCACCTGCTGAATTGGCGGAGTTGAAGAAGCAGCTTGAAGAGCTTCTTGACATGGGTTTCATTCACCCCAGTGTTTCTCCTTGGGGAGCCCCTGTCCTGTTCGTGAAGAAGAAAGATGGTTCGATGCGGATGTGTATGGACTACCGCATGCTCAACCAGGTGATAGTGAAGAATCGTTATCCATTGCCACGCATCGATGACTTATTCGATCAGCTGAAGTCAGCCACAGTGTTCTCCAAGATGGATCTGCGAAGTGGCTACTACCAGATGCGGGTGAAGGATGAAGATGTTTCGAAGACAGCGTTCAGAACTCGTTATGGGCATTATGAATTCTTGGTCATGCCTTTTGGTTTGACAAATGCCCCTGCTGCGTTTATGGACCTGATGAACCGAGTATTCCGCCCATACCTAGACAAGTTTGTGGTGGTGTTTATTGATGACGTTTTGGTTTATTCTGAGACGTTGGAACAACATCGCGAACACTTGCGGATTGTACTCAACACATTGCGAGAAAATCAATTATATGCAAAATTCTCGAAATGTGAGTTCTGGATAAAGGAAGTGATGTTTCTTGGTCATGTGATTTCTGCCGGCCACATATCTATTGATCCTGCAAAGGTGGAAGCTGTGACCAAATGGAGTGCTCCGAGAAACCCGTCTGAAATCCGTAGTTTCCTTGGTCTAGCTGGTTACTATCGGAAGTTTATCAAAGGGTTTTCTGAGTTGGCTTTACCATTGACTAAGCTGACTCGGAAGGAAGTCAAGTTCACATGGACCCCTGAATGTGAGGATAGTTTTCAGAAGTTGAAGATGAGTCTGACTTCTGCTCCAGTGCTTGCTTTGCCTGTTGAGGGTATACCTTATGTCATCTACACTGATGCATCCCGACAAGGCTTAGGGTGTGTTCTTATGCAAGACGGAAAAGTGATCGCCTATGCTTCTCGACAATTGAAACCTAATGAAGCTTATTGGCCTACGCATGAATTGGAGTTGGCTGCCATAGTTCATGCTTTGAAGATCTGGCGACACTACCTCTATGGAGAAAAGTTTGAAGTCTTTTCTGATCACAAGAGTTTGAGGTATTTGTTGACTCAGAAGGATCTAAACTTGCGACAACGTAGGTGGATGGAATATCTTAAAGATTACAATTTCACCATCACCTATCATCCTGGTAAAGCAAATGTTGTAGCCAATGCTTTAAGTCGCAAGAAGGATGTTGTTTGTGCTGCTCTAAGATGTTCTGTGTGGGAAAACCTCGAACTTGTTGCCAGTTGGGGGCCTCAACCTGTTGCTTCAGTAGATGAAGATAAGTTGTGTGTTCATATGGCCAGTTTGTCTGTTACACCAACTTGGATCTCAGAAGTTGTGTCTGCACAGTTGGAGAGTTCCGAGCTTGAAGAGTTGAAAGCTTTAGCTGAGAAACCGCAATCTGACTTCTCTGTCGGAGTGGATGGTGCTATCCGCTTTAGACAAAGGTTGTGGATACCTGATGTTGGTGATCTGAGACAGAAGGTTCTGAGTGAAGCTCATGGTTCCAAGTACACTATTCACCCTGGCACAACCAAAATGTACAAGGACCTACAGCAAAGTTTCTGGTGGAAGAATATGAAGAATGATATAGCTCTGTTTGTGGCGAGGTGCTTGACATGTCAGCAAGTCAAGATTGAACATCAACGACCTGGTGGTCTTCTTCATCCTCTTGAAATTCCAGAATGGAAATGGGAGAAGATCACAATGGACTTTGTTACTGGTTTCCCCAAGTCCAAGAGAGGTTATGACGCTGTTTGGGTGGTGATTGATCGGCTTACTAAATCTGCACATTTCTTGCCTTTCAAAGCCACACATAAAGTTGCTGAGATGGCTCAGTTGTATGTGGAGTGGATAGTTCGTCTGCATGGTGTCCCTGCTGTGATAGTTTCTAATCGAGACCCGAAATTTACTTCTCGTTTGTGGGGTCAGATTCAGGAAGAGATGGGTACTGATCTGCGTTTCAGCACTGCTTACCATCCGCAAACTGATGGTCAGTCCGAGAGAACAGTTCAGATTCTGGAGGACTTGCTTCGTGCCTGTGTGATGGATTGGGATGGTGCTTGGGATCGGTATTTACCATTAGCAGAGTTTGCTTACAACAATAGCTACCAAGCCAGTATTGGTATGCCACCTTTCGAAGCTCTCTATGGTAGACCTTGTCGTTCACCTTTGCACTGGGATGATGTTGGTGAGCATTCCCTGGTGAAGACTGATGACATGCAGATGATGCTTGGGAAGATACAGTTGATAAAGAAACGGATGAAAGCTGCTCAAGACCGACAGAAGATGTATGCTGATAAGAAGAGGTCTGATATAAGTTTCTTAGTGGGTGACTATGCTTTTCTGAAGATCAAGCCTATACGTTCTATTGCAAGGTCTAAAGTAAAAGGCAAGTTGAGTCCTCGCTATGTTGGACCATTTGAGATCTTAGATAAAGTGGGAGATTGTGCATATCGCCTAGCTTTGCCTCCTGCTTATGACAAGATTCACAATGTGTTCCATGTTTCTGTGCTGAGGAAGTATGTTAAGGATCCGTCTCACGTGCTCTCCATTGAACCTGTGGAGATTAATGAGAACCTGACATATGAAGAGCTACCGGTGAAGATCCTTGACTCCCGAGTGAAGCAGTTGAAGAACAAGGAGATAGAGTTAGTGAAGGTTTTGTGGAGATATCATGGTTTAGAGGAAACCACCTGGGAGTTGAGAGATGAGATGTTACGTACTCACCCTTCCCTCTTTGTATGAGATTTCGGGGACGAAATCCTTTTTAAGGGGTGGAGTGTTGTAACATACCGAAAACTCTTTGTACCTCTTTGCACTCTTTTCTATAAGCTTTAATCTCCATTTTCGTTCCTTTTGTCCTTGGTATTGATTTAAGAGAAATTTAGATAGTTATTGGTTAACTATTTCCCATATAATCTTATTTCAAGGTTTCATGTACAAATGACTCAGTTAGATTTTGACAAGGGGTTTAATATGCAATTTCACCTTAAGAAATAAGAAGGGGATAAAATAATTCGTCCTAGAATCTTCTAGTGTTTCCTAGAATATAAGAAATAAGAAGGAAATCCGAATTTTGTAAAAGAAAGAAGATAAATATAATAAGTAAAGGAAATATGAGAAAATATGAGTAAAGAAGATAATTACAAAGATTTTGTAACAAACAAGATAATTTGAAATCATCATGATAATTTGATAGTCTAATTCGTTTACTTGAGGAAAGAGTAACTTAAGGGTCAAGTATTATTTAAAATAAAAATATTAATAACATTATCAAAGGAAGATGGGAAATAAGCCAATAAAAAGAAATAAAATACTTAATGCTCTCAAATTAGGGAAATAACTTCAAATTCGTATTTCAAACATAAAAATAAGCCTCTGTGCAAATTTGCAATTAATTTGGATGACATATGAATAAATAGGAAAATAGGAGAGATAAAGAGTGTAGAAAGTTCTAATTAATTTAATAAATAAAAAGATAATGTCATATTGAGAAGATAATTGCAAAATCATGTTTCAAATCATTAAGAAAACTTAAGGGTGAAGTTACATTAATTTTAGATAATATTATCACTCCTTTTGAGGAGGAAAGAGAAAATGACATATTAATTAATTCACCTAATAAACTTTCTCAAAATGAAAAACTAACTCCATATTCGGATTCTATGTGTCAAAATAAGTCAGAGTACCAATTTTCATAATTTTTGGGCAATGTTTGAGCCCCCAAAATAAGAAAGAGAAAAAGGATTAAAAATCTATTAGATTTTAAAATCGGTTTTTGATCAGGGATATTTCCCTGATCTAACGTGAGATCAAACGGTCCAGGTTGATTAGTGGACCCGTGTCCACTGATCCGACGATCCACGATCGTCTTCAACCTCGAGTTAGATTAGGAAACAGGTTGTTTTTCTCGTTTTCTTAAAATTGTGATAACTCGAGATTTACTCGACTATTTTCTCTGATTTTTGTTGCAATGGATTCCTTGCAAGATTTCACATAGGTTTATCCCAAGTTTTTCGAGTTTTGTTGGGTATTTGTGAAACCCCCAAAGTGGCCGCCGACCTTCTCTTTGGTTTTCTATCAAACCCTAACCCTGGCCAACCTTGCCTATATATAACCTAACCCCTGGCTCCGCCATCACCTTAGCCACTCCCCCATACCCTTAATTTCTGAATTGGTCGACGTTTGGACCTCCATCGAGCCGCCGTTTGTTCTGCTCTTGCGGCGCTCCTCTCTCTCTGTTCCGGCCACCTCGGTTCAAATTGCAGGTATCATCCTCTTCGTCTTCTCGTTCTCGTTCTTTTGAATATCTAAACGCGAGATTTGGTTGGGTATTTTGGTTTTGCCCAAAACCGGAGCCAAGCTCCTGTTCTCGTCGTCGGGCGAGAGGAGGAAGAAGATGGGGTGGCGTTTTACCGTTTTGCCCCTCCGTCTCCTTTCTTTTCTTTTTCTCGCGCGCGGTTTTCTCGACCTTTTGCTGGTCTGCCCGACCGCACCGCGCGGCTGGTGTCGAGCGACCGCGGATCGCGGGTCGCCGCTGCCAAGCGCTGGTCACCGCTCGGCCATCCAGTTTGCCTACGTGGCAGGCTGTGATTGGTCGAGGCTAAATAATTTTTATAAATTAATCCGTTGGTCAAAATTTAAAAATAAATAGTGTTTTGAAATCAGGAAAACGAGATCTATCCAATAAAAATATTTTTGAAATTTGATTTTGAGTTTTGCGAAAAATGTTTTTAAAATCAAATTAATTAACTTAAAAATCTCTAAAAAGTAACCGTAATATTTATTTTTCCAAAATAAACAATATTATATGTTATTTTGATCAGGAAAACTTAACTAAGTCGATTATGAGGTTTTTTGAGGTCTGAATCGAAGGTTTGTACAAAAAGTTAGTAAATTAGGGTTTTAAATCTTATAAGTAAATATATGCAATTCTAATAAATGAATTAAATGATATATTAGGAAGTTTGGATCTTTAGTTCGTGAGACGATATGATAAGGGAAGCTAGGACATCTGTGGCAAAGGTATGTGTATGAGTTTAGTAGGGATTTTACTTGTTATGAGTCATGTTGTACATCTACCTATCAGTTGGGAATACTTAATCCAATACCTAGATTTTCCTTATGAGGTTTAATTGATCCAAACCATTGTATATCTTTGAAACCTAAATTGTCTTAATTGCCTCAATATCAGTTATAGTACTCTCTTGTTTGGGTATTTTATGCCCCATTGCCATGTTGAATATATTTGGTTTATTCTTGCCATAAATCTCTTAGCATGAAATTAAATGTTCTATTTAAATTTTAAGTAGCGGTACTTATGTACAACCACCCATAGAGGGCATGTATAAAATCGCCCTAGAGGAATGTTTTTTATTCTCCCCATTAAAAATTTGTAGGTGACTTGGAAATGTTTATAATTCTTCCCTCACCTAAGGTTAGAGGTTCGGTAGGTGCCTCAACCCTACTTAGTTAGATAGACATATTAATAAGCATGCTAAAATCCTTTATTATCTTTGTTAATGGCAAGTTCTTTAATGAAAACCTCATACTCTTTGATATCCTTTTACACCAATTACTTGACTAGTTTCCTTGTTACATCTTTTCTTTGCCTTGGATAGATTAGTAGAGTAACACATACTTTTTCTTTGTTTTTCTCTCTTGCTGGGTGCCTTCCCAACCACCCAGGTGTTGGAGCTTTTCAAGGAGAAGGAAGGATTTAAAGAAAGATTCCTTGCTGTGTTCGTTTGCTTGTGAAGAAGGATGGCTAGGTTGCTATAGCTTGATCCTCTATGCTATCTTATCCTTTCTTTTAGAAAGCAATGATGTAATAAACAATAATGCCAATAGAAGGCTTGTTATTTCTTTTCTTTCCGCTGCTATTGACATTTTATTATGTATCTGGAATCATGCTTATTTAATTGGATTATTATGCAATCATCCTCAAAAGTCTCAATTTGTGTTAAAAACTTGTGGATGTTGTATTTCCTTTAAATTTTAGTAAGGAGGTGATCTCGCCTCTTTACAGACATGGTCCAATACCTGGCAAAGGTATGAAGCCTATAACCAAAGGATTGGCATAGTCCAATGCCTAGATAGAATATGATGATGTATACTCTTATGTCTAGTATAATTCAATATCTGCTTAGCAGATTGGCTAAGGCCAACAGATGGAAACAAGAATGAATCATGGGTGACATATCAGGATAATAAGGAAAAGCTTGAGATGTTGAAATGATATGATAGATAAATGATATACATGTTCTTCCTATTCCTTATAAAGAGAGTAGATGATTTACTGTTCTATCATAGACAGTTGCAATACTTTAAAAGATGAGAATATCTAAACTGCTTACCCTCTGCTCAGTTTTATATTATTAAACTGCAATAATAATGTTTTTGGCGGAGAGTTATATCTCTCGCTGGGGCAATTTTCAATTGTATCACCCCCGTGGGATTCAACATTTTTTTAGGTAGGCGAGCACGGAGGAGTTTGAGAACATCTTATAAAGGAATAACATCAGCAGCAGCAAGGACAACAATGACAACTCAGGTTGAGTGTACTGTCTGTCGTGTCTTGTAGATAGAAGTCCTATGTATCGTCTCTGTACTCTCAGGTCCTCAGAGTTAGTAGTTTGAACTTTAATGAATAAAAATGAGATTTTGGCTTAATGCCTCAAGGTTTTTATGTTGCCTGTGTATAGTTTTAATAGAGTAGTTGATGTTTATAACCCTCGAGAAGGGATGGTACAAGATATGTACTTATGAACCAGGATGTAAATAAAATACATTGGTTCTTGTTCAAAGAGTTTTTCCTGTGTTTGGATCTCTTTGTATATGGTTTTAATTTTTAGTGATTTTCAATAATCCGCTGCTAACGAATGCTTCTGTTTAAGTAAATCATGTTTCTTCGAACGCTTCACCACAATTTAGTGGTATTAGAGCTCTAGGTTCGCTGAGTCTACAAAGACATAGGACTAAGGTGTCGAGTCTGTTCTAAGTGTACCCCAGTGTATCTTATAGTGCCTTCTGCTTATGCAGAAGAAGATATATAAGACAAACATGTTTGGAGGACATGAGGGACACATTGCTGAGAGCAATGTTGCTGCACCAGTAAAAGGTGCCAAGGACTAGGCAAGAGAAGAAACAGTGCCTGAGAATCCCCATGTTGATGAAGTCATGATGAGAAACCCAGATTTTCATACTCTTTTTGGGAAAATCATGACTACAGTGATGCATATAATAGACTGGATTCTAGCACCGACACCTAGGGCACCAGTTCCCAATGAGGGATATGGGTCTGGTAAGACTTTTGAACGACTACGTCGTGTAGGAGCCATAGAATATGCTGGGACATCTGACCCAGCAGATGCTGATCTCTGGCTCACTGAGTTAGAAAAGGCTTTTAAGATCCTTAGTATTCCAGATGTCGACAAGGTCAAACAAGTTGTGTACCTTTTGAAGGGTAGTGCTGGACACTGGTGGGCTATAGAAGAAATAGAAAGGAATGATGAAGAGGTTGATTGGGAGGAATTTCATCCAAAATTCATCAATAACTATTTTCCAAAGACATACTTAGATGAAAAGATCTCACAGTTTGAGAAGATTCGACAGGGAGCCATGTCGATAAATGAATATGAGGTTAAGTTCATGAAACTTTTGTGATTTTGTCCTCAAATGGCTTCTACTGAGGAGGAAAAGATCCGACATTTTGAGAAGGGATTGAATGCTGAGATGTCCATCCCAGCATCTGCATTAGAAAGTAGAGAAAGTTTCACTACATTTGTGGAATCAATTCGGAGGATAGAAAGGTCTATGACAAAGAAACATGAGACATGCCTTAAAAGAAAGTCTACACAGTCACAAGAACAGTGGATTGATGGTACTAAACAATCAAAGATTTTAGTAGTACCGACTCAACCACAATATAGTGCACCAATGCAGCAGTCACCAAAAAGGCTCTGAGCTTGCTATAGATGTGGACAGAAAGGACATCTGAGGTGGCAATGTCCAAGTATAAAGTAATGAGGTGACCCAACAAAAAAGACAATAGATAACCCGTAAAGGTAACATGTCAGATTAAATTTTCAATATGAATTACCTTTCCTTTTTCTTCTCTTTGCCTACTGATTATGAGTAAGGTAGTTATTAATAAGCTTTCTTCAGCCAATCCTTTAAGGACAAGGAGAAGAAATAAAAAGGATGGAAATGTGTATTCAGTTCAGTATTCTTTTTAAAATGTTAAAATTTCTCTCTCTTCATTAAAGAAGGGAAGAGAGATAAAAGGAACTTAGAGGAAATCTGAGATATTTAAAGATATGAAAACATAAAATAAAATAAATGCATACTACCTAATTTCAGTTCTTGAATACCCTGGCTAGGTATTCATTTATTGAAGGCAAGGTAAGTATGACATACCTCGATTGTTATCTTTCTGATTACCCTGATCAAGAAATCATTCGGAAACAATCTAAAAAGAGCCTAATGAAGTAGGAGATGTGGCATGGATATTTCTAACACATTCTAATTGATATACGGAGGAATTTGTTTTAATTATAAATCAACTTATAAACAAAAGAAGATGTTTAGTATAATGTATACCCTGGTCCTCATACCTAGAGGTAACAGTTACCTGATGGGAGGTAACAATAATCAATGATGAACCAAATGTTTGAATACCCAGATCTAGTAATCATAATGATGATAATACTAAGATGTGGTGATGTAATTATCCTTATAATTTCTTATGCAGATGGCAAGGAACCAGGATGAGACAAGAATGATTGACTCATGAACAAGTTGAAGGTTCATGTAATTGATAATCTCTTCTCTTTAATAAACAACCCTGGGTGATGACAGGGTGATAAGAGAAATGTGTTTTCTTATGCTCTTTCCTGTCTGGGACAGGGCAATCAAGCGGGTCTTATGACACTTGATGTACATAAATTAAAGTGTTCTTTTGATGGATACTTAGAAAAGTATCAGTTTGTCTTGAACTTGGGTTTCAAGATAAAGATAAATGTAACAAGTAATGTCTCATGATGAAAGGAAGATGAGGATATGATGTGTTTTCAACACATATGATAGATACCAAGGTAAGAGGTTATAATATCTGAGAAATATCATATTATTTTATGATGATTTCCTGGAATGATTAACTATGAAATAAGTTCAGATACCTAATGTAGCATGGACATCATATGTTAGGGGTTTATGCATTACATAAACATAACATTGATAAGGATGAACTATTTGAAGGAATAATTGTAAAAATTATTGCGAGAAAAGCTTATCAAATTAATTTGACAAATAACCTTCCCTTATGATAAGAGAATGTACAACTAATGAGATAGTCAGTACAAGTAGTAAGAAAGCCTAGTGTTGTGTCAGCTGGTTAGATGGCACAACAAGTCATATCTTCTATAATGAGCTGTGTGGAAGAACTTTGTATCGATCAAAGTTCAATGGTATCTTCATGACATTGAGATGTTATGTGAAGTCTTAATGAGATGATAACTGAATAATATCTGCTTCCCTTTATCTGGGATTTTGGGGACGAAATCCTTATTAGGGGTTTATAATTGTAATATCCCTGACCTGGGTTATGCCTTAACCCTGGGAGTTTTGTTTAAGAAAGTTAATTAGATCCTCAATTTTATTTTGTGAAAAGTAATTAAGGCTCAAGAGGAATTTATGTTTCAATTTTAGTCCTTTTTGAATAATGTTGAAGCAATGTTTGCTTATTTTGGACTAAAGTGCAATTTATCCAATTTGAGGGGTTAACTTGCAAATTGTATATGATAAAATTCTCCTCAAATGTTGAATCATCATAATAATGAGAATTATGTTGTGGTATGGCTTGTGGTATCCTGAGTACCAAGATAGAGCTTGTTAAGCAATGTTTGTGCATTAAAACCTAGTTTTGGTGTAATGTGTAATTTACCCAAAACCCGAGGTTCAATATGCAAAATACCACTGCTAGAGGGTCCCTCATGTTTCTTGGAATCATGTAGAGAAAAGAAAATGATAGGGACACCTCATTTGAATCATTTTTTAAGAGAGAGAATCTTGATATTAAAATAATCAAGATTTAAGCATAATTGGAACCCTAATTCAATTTAATGCAAAAATAAAAATATTAATTGAAGTGCCTTCAACCAAAAATGAGATGGTTGAATTTGCTTAAGATTGGACGTCCTTGAGCATTGCAAAGGCACTCAAAAATATCTAAGTGAGTGGAGAGCCCACTCACATTAGTTAAAGGAAAAAGTAATATCCACTAACTTATGGATATTATTATTATATGATTAAGGTGCTTAATTTCTTTTCCTTTAAATCATGGATAATTGAAGGGAATGAAAGGCAAGGAAGGAGGCTTCGTATTTAAGGAAGAATAGGGGGCAAGTGGCAAGGAAATGGAGGAATTATCCCCTACATTCTTTCTCTTAAAAAGAAATTCAATAATACACATATATACTCACATATCCATAACTTGAAAGGGTTATTTCGAAACCATTTTCACTCTTTGCTTGCAAAACGACCAAGGGAGATTAGGATCAGGAGGAGGACGATCCCCAACCTGTAGGTAAGCTCCATGGTCCTCTTTCACCTTGATTTCATGGTGGAAATTACAAATCAATGCTTGATTTCTTCTTTTCTTCCTTCAAACTTCAACCCTAGCCATTCTTTTCACTCAAAGACTTGAGGACAAGCTTTGGATAGTTGAAGGAGTTGCTTTCACCATTGAAGATGTGGAGTTTGAATATTTAAACTTCTTTGGAGGTGGGTTTTATAACTTAAATCCTTAATATTATTATTGCATTCAATTCTTCATCAATTGTTGATCATTTTGTTCTTAATGAAATTCATTTGATCAAATCAATGGAACCACTATGAGAATTACGACAAATTATGAAGGATCGTAGCTTGATGATGATGACATCATCCTAAGCACTCATCTCAATAATATCTAAAGCTAATGGTTTCAAAGGACTTGAGACCAAACGGTCTCAAGATCGTTTAGGATCAAACGGTCCCAGACCATTTGGAGGACAAGTGATGATGTAGTTGAAGGTTGATTCAATTGGTTACAATTGATTTGCTCTTAATGGCTCCAATTGTGAATGATCCATTTATTGCGAATCCTAATCGTGTTGAGTGTTGAATCCTTAAGTGAATTGAATCAATTTAAGGGTTGATTGACCCAAATGGTCTCAAGACCATTTGGAGGTCTATGGTTGAGTATGATTGGATGGTTGAAGATCCAATGGTTACCAACTGATGAATATTTAATAGTTAAATTGACGATGGATTCAATGAAGTAAATCCTTAATTGATTTGAGTGAATGGAACCCTAGTTGATCCTCTCGGATTCAAGATGTTTTGGACCAAACGGTCTTGAGAGTGTTTGAGTCCAAATGGTCTTGAGACCATTTGGGATCAAACGGTCTCAGACCATTTGGGGTTCAATTGGATCAAGACCGTTTGGGGTCCATTTGATCAAAACCGTTTAAGAGGTTCAATACAATCAAAACCATTTAGGATCATTGACTGTTTTAGATAGTTGGCCGTTTGAAAGGAAATAGTTCCAAGACCGTTTGAAGGTCTAACCCCAAGACCGTGTGAGGGTCTGACCCCAAGACCATTTAAAGGTCATGATCAAATCCGAATGGAGGTCCAAATTGGTCCTAAACCCAATGAAGAATTAGATGGTCTGAAACTAATTGAAGGTTTGATTGATCAAAACCAATTGAGGTCTATTTGATCAAGACCATTTAAAGGTTCAATTAGTTCAAATTATGAAAAGACCAATAACCCCATGAGTGGTTGAAAAGTATACTAATGTTGATTACAATGGAAGTACCTTTAGGGTACTTAAAATAATTAATGTAATTAGAGTACTCATCCATTGATGCTTATGAATGCAAATAAGTACACTATGATAATCATAGGTGTATGTACTCTAATGAAGGGTTGAACTAACCTCATTGATGGGAAAACCCTAATTGATGGGAAAACCCTAATTGATGGGGAAATCTTGATTGAGATGAATTGGGATATGAGAAATTCTAATTGATGTGAATAGTAAACCTTAACCCTAATCTAAGATAATGGAGTAACCGTAATCTAGGGTAAGGACATGAGGAATCCTAATTCAAGGTAACATAATGAAAAACCCTTATTCCAGGGGATGCTTCATGAAACCCTAATTTCGGGTAAAGGTACATGAGACCCTAATTTGGGGGAAATATATAAGAACCCTAATATAGGGTGATGTTATAAGAAACCCTAACACATGGTGTTTCCTAGGGGAAACACGGCCGTGCTGGTCAGTACGGCCGTGGGATGAAGGTATGTGAAATCCTAACTACAGATTATAATATATGAAACCCCAAATCTTAGTAATGAAATGAGAAAACCCTACCCTTAATTTTGGGTAAGGGAATGAGAATTCCTAAGTGATATGGAATAAGAAGCTTTAACCCTGATTTTAGTTAATGCCATGATAAACCCTAACCATAATGAAGGGTGATGGTATGTGAAACCCTAATCCTAATAATTGAATAGTGGCTAATATTCAGATGAGGGAAATACCTAAAGTGGTTGATTATAGGCAACCTTATATCAAGCAATGCTTTAATCTGAGATGAGTCCATATCATTGAAGATAGTCAGACAATTCTTACGTGTGTTCTATGACCTATGCACTTTATGATAAAGGTGATAGGTTAGTGGATAAAAGTATTAAGATGGGAAAATACCTTAATACAATATAAGTTGATAAACTTAAGTAAAGTTAAAAGTGATGAGAGAAGTAATACTTCAAGACCTCATAGATATCACATCTATCTCTTTAAGAGTGATACCCCTTGATGCATCTCAAATCCAACATACTTGGATGAATAACATATGAAGAGTGTTATCCTGATTGTTACAATAAAGATGTTGTAATGGGCTTTGAGAGCCATATGAGTAAGTTGTTGTCTAGTAAGAGGTACCAAGATGATTATAAAGGTCTCTTGTAAGAGATGATAATATTCATAATAAACCAAGAAATGGAAACTTAGTAATATGATAATAATAACAAAAGGATACAATAATAATAATGAAATCATGATCATACATGTTTTTGAATATGCTGAAAGGGGAAGAGAGGAATACTTGTATTACATAAAGAATGTGATTAAGTATGATGGCAAGGCTAAAGTTTAATGCTAGTAAAAGGATGTGGTACCTGGCTGTGTAATCAGGATTGGTTAGAGTCCAATGCCTGGCTGTGTAATCAGGATTGGTTAAAGTCCAATACCTGGCAGAGGCATGAAGCCTGTAATCAGGATTGGTTAAAGTCCAATACCTGGAAGAGGCATGAAGCCTGTAATCAGGATTGGTTAAAGTCCAATACCTGGCAGAGGCATGAAGCCTGTAATCAGGATTGGTTAAAGTCCAATACCTGGCAGAGGCATGAAGCCTGTAATTAGGATTGGTTAGAGTCCAAAGCCTGGCTGTGTAATCATGATTGGTTAGAGTCCAATGCCTGGTTTTGTAATCAGGATTGGTTAAAATCCAATACCTGGTAGAGGCATGAAGCCTGTAATCAGGATTGGTTAAAGTACAATACCTGGCAGAGGCATGAAGCCTATAATCAAGATTGGTTAAAGTCCAATACCTGGAAGAGGCATGAAGCCTGTAATCAAGATTGGTTAAAGTCCAATACCTAGCAGAGGCATGAAGCCTGTAATCATGATTGGTTAGAGTCCAATGCATGGCTGTATAATCAGGATTGGTTAAAGTCCAATACCTGGCAGAAGCATGAAGCATGTAATCAGGATTGGTTAAAGTCCAATACTTGACAGAGGCATGAAGCCTGTAATCAGGATTGGTTAGAGTCCAATGCCTGGCCGTGTAATCATGATTGGTTAGAGTCCAATGTGTGGCTGTGTAATCAGGATTGGTTAGAGTCCAATGCCTAGCTATGTAATCAGGATTGGTTAGAGTCCAATGCCTGGCTGTGTAATCAGGATTGGTAGAGTCCAATGCCTGGCTGTGAAATCAGGATTGGCATGGTCCAATACCTGGCAAAGGTATGAAGCCTATAACCAAGGGATTGGCATAGTCCAATGCCTAGATAGAATATGATGATGTATACTCTTATGTCTGGTACAATTCAATATCTATTTAGCAGATTGGCTAACGTCAACAGATGGAGACAAGAATGAATAATTGGTGACATATCAGGATAATAAGGAAAAGCTTGAGATGTTGAAATGATATGATAGATAAATGATATACATGTTCTTCCTATTCCTCATAAAGAGAATATATGATTTACTGTTATATTATAGACAGTTGCAATACTTTAAAAGATGAGAATGATCTAAACTGCTTATCCTCTGCTCAATTTTATATTATTAAAATGCAATAATAATGTTTTTGGTGGAGAGTTATATCTCTCGCTGGGGCAATTTTCAATTGTCTCACCCCCGTGGGATTCAACATTTTTTTAGGTAGTCGA
This sequence comes from Alisma plantago-aquatica, assembly GCA_963693085.1. Classification (NCBI taxonomy): domain Eukaryota; kingdom Viridiplantae; phylum Streptophyta; class Magnoliopsida; order Alismatales; family Alismataceae; genus Alisma; species Alisma plantago-aquatica. The sequence goes on along the minus strand of OY856415.1, from coordinate 193,444,167 downwards.
GCACGGAGGAGTTTGAGAACATCTTGCAGAGGAAGAACATTAACAGCAGCAAGGACAGTAGTGACAGCTCAGGTTGAGTGTACTGTCTGTCATTTCTTGTAGATAGAATTCCTATGTGTCGTCTCTGTACTCTTAGGTCCTCGGAGTTAGTAGTTTGAACTTTGATGAATCAATATGAGTTTTTGGCTTAATGCCTCGAGGTTTTTATGCTTCCTATGTATAGTTTTAACAGAGCAGTTGATGTTTGTAACCCTCGAGAAGGGATGGTACATGATATGTACTTATGAACCAGGATGTAAATAAAATACATTGGTTCTTGTTCAAAGAGTTTTCCCGGTGTTTGGATCTCTTTGTAAATGGTTTTAATTTTTAGTGATTTTTAGTAATCCGCTGCTAATGAATGCTTCTGTTTAAGTAAATCATGTTTTCTTTGAACACTTTGCCACAAAGATGATGACACCTCTTATACACTCTCTCCCATGAGCCTCAATTATATATACCACTCCTTTCACCTACTAGTGAATTTTTCGAACTTTATCACTCCATTTCTCTTAGATATCATGCATAGTAGTAAGGATCAAGGAGGATCTCGGGCAATTAATCTTAAGGTGAAACTATGGTTATCTTCAACCTTGGTTGAAGCATGAATCTCGGGTTGTGATTCTTTCTTTCTTTTCTTCTTCACTAAGTTCTTAACTATGGTGATTCCTTGCAGTAGAAGAGTTGTGAATGAGTCTTGGATCTGTGATAATTTCATCTTCAACCTTGGGAATGTGAAGCTTTGGATCTTGGAGATTTGAAGTTGTTCTTGAGGTGGGTTATATAACTTGAACCCAATCATGTTATTATCCACCATCAATCTTGCCATACTTAATGATATACTTTCAATTTCAAGTTTTCTTGTATAATTGATGAATTCATGAGTTCTATTAGTGACATAGGACTGTTTTCCATGAACTGGAATAGTAAGGAATGAATTCTAAAGCTTGATGATGATTACATCATCATGGCTCAAACCGATATCAGGTTGAAGCACCTCTAACCCGATAGGGTATTGAAACCCAATATGGTGATCAAGGATACAACTAATGCACGATATGGTGATCAAGGATACACCTCATGCACAATATGGTGATCAAGGATACACCTTATGCACGATATGGTGATCTAGGATACACCTCATGCACGATATGGTGGTGAACACACACCTCTTTCCCGATATGGTAAGCATACATACACCTCTTGGGTGATATGGAAGCACACATACACCTCTTGGGTGATATGGTAAGCATACACACACCTCTTTCCCGATATGGGAGCAAGCACACACCTCTTGGGTGATATGGAAGCAAGCACACACCTCATGCCCGATATGGTGGAAGCACCTCAATCTAATATACTTGATTGAGTAACACATGAAGTGTGTTATGTCAAATGATACATTAGGATGTATAGAGTTCAATGCATTTTGATAATGTAGGTCAATGTACCTTGAGAAAAGGATTGAGCCAACTTAATAAAGTATGATGTAATCATTATCCTAGTGATGATGAGAGATAAACTCATACTTTGTGTGATAATCATTCAATGGGCATATACTGATACCCCTATATGTGTAGAGCTATGCATTAGGGTTTTGATTCTTGACAATATGAACTTGAAACCCTAATCGGCTAAAGAGGGAAACCCTAAACCTAATCGGTGAAAAGGGAAACCCTAACCCTAATAATGGGAAGGTTGTATTTTTCTTGTATTACATGGTGATAATATGTACTTGATATTGCTTTTATCATGAAATACTAACCATGCATGCATCATGAGATGATGATCATAGCCAGGTATGAGCTATGATGTTTCATATGATACAGATTAAATGGGCCTTGTGAGGCATGTGAAATACTTATGCAACAAGCATTATGTATACCTGGGTCTGAGGACCCAGAGGTAATAGTTACCTGATAAGAGGTAACAATGTTCAGTGATGAACTAAGGGTTCATATACCCAGATCTAGAAATCATGATGATGATAAGGTCAAGGGATGAGAATTTCCAATAATGTGATAAGGGACTGAGTTCTCGAGTGTTATGCATTCAATGTGTTCCAAAGATTATGAAAGTACTTGATAAATGTATTACACCTTTCTTTGTGGCATCTGTTATAATTCTTGTTTGTAACTTGATTGATGCTAAAAGATACTATAATACACCTAATTAATCAAGTGGAACCTTATCATGTAGTTTCCCAGGCCATAGATCCATTCGGTGTCAGGATTTGCTAAATGGTGAAATGAGTTTAACTCAGAGTACATATTTTTGAATATGTGGGGGTGAAGGTCGAACATATCCTTACATCCAGATAGGGATCTCTGTGTAATTTCCTGATGAATACCAGGGTTTCCATGTGATTGCTCTGATGAAATGTAATAGGGATTGATGCGTGATCTCCCCAAAGAGAGTGCATGTTGCGGCTGTAGCTCTTTAGCAAATATGCCGCTATACCTCGGCAAGCTAGTTGCAGTTTGACATTATGTCATTGCCAGTGGTCTCATACTGAGCGAGACGGGTGAGGTCTTGGCAGCTGGCTCTTCCATTAACCTTGTATGGTACCGATGCTTTATGTAGCCGTGGTCAGTTGGAGCATGAGCGGTATACCTCATCTCCTCTGGGCATAAGTGTGATTGTAAATGTGTAATCAGCCATGTAGCGTATCTGCTTATGGATTGAATACAAAAACATTGGTTGATGTTACACTACTTCTATACATCTTAGTTTATAGATGTTATACATGTTCTTCATATTCCTTATAAATCAAATAGATGATCTATAGCTATGTTATGAATAGTTGAATTGTTTTAACAATGCTATTGCTTTGCACTGCAATTAAACAATGGTAAAACATGCTTATTTATATAAAAGATCCTCTGCTTAATTTTATATTGTTTATCTGTGATAATAATATTGTTGGCAGAGAGTTATATCTCTCACTGGGATAATTGTCTCACCCCGTTGGTTCCACAAATTTTTAGGTGGAAGCAGATGAAGAGGTAGAGACTGTGCTGCAGAGGGAGGAGAACAACAACAAGGATAGAAGTAACAACACATGTTGAACATGTTGTCTGTCATGTCTTGTAGATAGAAATCCTATGTGTTGTCTCTGTACTCTCAGGTCCTTGGGAGTTAGTATGTAATTGTTTTATAAATGATCAGAGATTTTGGCTTGTATGCCTCGAGGTTTTATGCTGCTTTGTATATGTTTGGCCAAGGCAACTGGTATATTATATCCTCTAGATAAGATGGTACAATATATATACAATATGAATCATGATGTATATGTTGCCTTGGTTCTTTCTTTAAGAGTTTCCTGGCAGTGGATCTCTTTGCAAAATGGTTTTAATTTTTAGTGATTTTCGCCAATCCACTGCTAATGGTTATTCCGCGTATTTACCGTTGTGGTGGCTCGGGCTGTCGGGTCGTCACAGATCCTATGAATACAAATAATGCTAGTAAATAAAGAGGAAAATAGTTGATCATCTAGCTTCATGATGGTCAAAAAGGGTCCAGAGTACGCTGAATATGAGAGGTATTTATAGGGTATATTTAGGGTTTTAGATATTTGGGTTGAAAACCCTAGAAGAGGTTGAAAATGAGGCAATAATTCATAAAGCATTTCCTACGGATTGAGGCAACGCGTCATGTGTGTCTCGATAGATGGCCGGAGTAGGAAAAAGCTTGTCTCTCAAATTTCTAGATATTATAAAAAAATCAGGAGAAAATATGATATATTCGGTAAAAATGTGGATTATGAATAATTTTTTTATAAAATAATGAAGGAAAGGAAAAAGGAATCAATTTAAGATCGTCCTTCATTATTGTCGAGAAAGATGAGTATTTTTATGGAGAAACAAGCAATTTGATATATGTTGGAAAAAAGATAATATTTTGTTATAGAATTCAACCATGCAATTGATTGGAAAGGCTTATAAAAAGTGGAGTTGGTGAGAAAATCAAACTTGAAGTTGGAAAAGAATATTTTCTATGTAGGTTGTCATGAACTAGATGAAAGTGGGTGAAAATGAATGGATTAAATAGGCAAAAAATAAAAATAAAAATATGAAAAAATAGAATGAACTCCATCATTAGCATGCAGATGAACATTATTATGAATTTTAGCTGAGTGAGAAAAAAATGAGGTGTCAAGAATTTCCCCTTCTCAAGATAAGGTTTGATATAAGAGTGAGAACATCATTCTTGAGCCAAGTATGACTCCCATTTTTTGTCTAAAAAACAAAAAAAGGTGAGACTCATCAAGGATTCTCTGATGAACCTCATGGATGGTGGAAAACATGGGTTATGTCTTTTCCTTCTAAGTATGGATCAATGAAATATTCATTCATAACAATACAATATTGGGCGTATGCTATCTCAAAAACAAGGATAACCTTCGTCCCAGACATTTACCTATATAGGACCAAACATGCATTCCCCTAGAGTGTTTATGAGCCATTTGAGGTATAATAGCTACAAAACTGACTCTCATCATTGCTCTAGTCCCTACATCAGTGCATGTCTAATTTTCTCACTAACTCATGACTTAGTGAGATAAGGTGGATGTAAAAAACTGATAGGATGGAGTTTTAGCATATGTCACTAAAATTAAGAGTTTGTGATTATTGACAACCATGGTAATGCTTGATTGTGAAAAGATATCCTTTTTCCTACTTTTCTTATTTTTTCATTTTGTTTGCCGATTAAATATCTGAGTGAGTTAGGTAAATCATGAGACTTGGAGGAGTGGGCTAAATTAGGGTTAGTACCATAACCCTAAAAGGTAGAATAGGTGAGTTTTCCTATCTGAGATAGGGCTTTGGTTGCTTAAAATGGAAGATTGGGTGTCAGACAAGTTTCCAATTATAAGTTTGACCTTTGCGACTAGTGATTGTAGTGGTAAATTGTATGCTCCATAGAGAACTTAAAATATTTTAGGATAAAGTGAATAGAAAGAATGTTAAAAAAGTTGAGATCATATCACTAAATGATCATCTAGTGATAATGTAGTCTATGTGATGTGTTTCCTAATGGTTTGTCATTTGTACCCCTAAATTGCTGACGGGTGATTATTCCTGAGTATCTAGTTCTTGATTGATTTGATCAATATGCTCTTGAACTTCATCCCTCCTAGGAAAGGATTGTCAAATATGCAAATGAGAGTATATATGATCATTGTAAGTTCCTACAAGATGTAGGAGTTGGAAATCTATTCATGACACGATTGATGTAGTTTTAGGTCATGATGTTGGACCCAAAAAAGATATGGAATTACAAGCATATGTTTGGTTCAACTGTTAGGTCATTATCTAGAACCCAAAAGATATAGAAATTAAAATTGGTCTAGTTTAAGATCATAGTCAAGGACCCAAAAAATATTTGGTTATAATTGGTCTAGTAAGGTCATAGTCCATGATCCAAAAAGATGTGTAAACATGAGCATAAGATTGGTTTAGTTTTAGGTCATGACCTAGGACCATAAAAGATTTTGAAATGCAGGCATAAGATTTCTGAGGCCATGAACCTAGATTAATCTTAATTTCTCTTTAGTCTTGCTTTATTACCTTTAGATGGTTGAATAAGAATCTGTACTCGATAAAATAAGTTTAAACCTTACAAAAAGTAAATCTACACTTTTGATCCCTTGATTTCAAGTTTTCAAATAAGTTGTGGACTTAATTGCAAAATTTCCATAATGTGAGGACTTAATTACAAAATTGTTTACTATATAGTTGTACTTATGTATTATATGTTCTACTTATAATCCTAGTGTGATTTCAATTGCACTCAATTTACTTCTATTATGTAATTTAATGCACATATTTGGACTAGTTTGCAGTTTCAACTTAATTGGGCGTTTAACTTGCAATTTAAGTGCATATTATCCATGTAAAGATGCTTATCCACATTTTGTGCAATATTATAGTATTTGAACCTTGTTTGGGTGACCTTTGACCAAGGAAATGTGATGAACAATTGTAAGGTCTCTTTTGCCAAGAAAAGTGAGGGTATATAAGTCATTTCTCTCTATAGTTGTATATATGACCTTTGGACATCGACCCTAGATGTTATTGGCCCTTTTTAATGACTTGAAAACTTCCTAGAATGAGTTTTTAAGAGGAGGGATGGTCGTGGATTGGGAAAAGGTCATACATCCATGCTTGTTGGTGCATGTTGAAGAATCAAGGTCTTTTTGATGCTCTTCTCTCTGTCTTAGAAAAGGCTAAATCATGCTAAATAGAGATTTGATGGAGACTAGAGGTTAAAATAGGGTAGATCTTGAAAAGAAAGGCTTACTCCTCAGAAAAGGTGGGCTGCTTGCTCCTATCATGATTTAAACCTACTTTTATGACGATTTGATGGAAAATGCATTATTTTGAGATCGATGCCTAAAAGTTGAATCTTTGTGCACTAATTTTCCTTTTTATGTTGTAATCATGAAATTTTTGGTCTTACATAATCTTATGAAGATTATTATTGATCACAATAACATTCTCTCTTAATAATATGGAACAATTTTTTTGAAATCTAAGTATATATGCCTTGAAATGCCTAACCTTGCTCTTAAAAATAAAAGAGAACGTAACTTGCCACAAAGGTAATTTTTTGTGATTTATTTTGGTACAAAATAGTAAAACACAAATTTTCTTGCTCCTCCTATTGTTATTTTATAATTTGTGTTGATTATATGGTATTCTTTAAATTTATTTGGGTTAGAATTTCAAAATTGTGTTGATATGCCTAAAAGATGACATTTTTAGGGTTTTTGAGTACCATAGATGAATCACCCGCTATTATTAGGATAACAAGTGAACAATAAAACATGAGGAAGCGATCATTAACAACGGATTACTGAAAATCACTAAAAATTAAAACCCTTTTCAGAGAGATCCAATTGTAGGAAAACTCTTTTAACAAGAACCAATGTATTACATTTACATCCTGGTTCATAAGTACATATCTTGTACCATCTCTTCTTGAGGGTTACAACATTAACTGGCTTGTTAAGAGCTAAACACAGACAACATAAGGACCTCAACGCATTAAGCCAAAATCTCAAACCATTTTGTTAAAAGTACTATCTACTGACTCCGAGGACCTGAGAGTATAGAGACAACACATATGACTTCTATCTACAAACACGACAGACAACACACTCCACCTGAGCTGTTGTTGCTGCTGCTGAAGTTCTTCCTCTGCAAGATGCTCTCAGTCTCCTTCGTACTCATCCACCTAAAAATGTTGGTTCCCACGGGGGTAAAACAATTGAAAATTGCCCCAGCGAGAGATATAACTCTTTGCCAGAAACATCATTATTGCAGTTTAATTAATATAAAACTGAGCAGAGGATAAGCAGTTTAGATCATTCTCATCTTTAAAGTATTGCAACTATCTATAATAGAGCAGTAAATCATCTATTCTCTTTATAAGGAATAGGAAGAACATGTATATCATTTGTCTATCATACATTTTCAACATCTCAAACTTTGCTTATGACACTCATCATTCTGATGGTCACTCATGATTCATTCTTATTTCCATCTGTTGGCCTTAGCCAATCTGCTAAACATATATTCCATTATGCCATTCATGTGATTATATATCATCATGTCTTATTTAGGTATTAGACTACGTCAATCCTTAGTTATAGACTCCATGCCTTTGCTAGGTATTGGACTTAACCAATCCTGTATAAACATTTCAGATTAAGTCATTATCAATCTCATACAAGCATTCCAGGTATAAGACTATGCCATACCTATGCATCTATTCTAGGTATTGGACAATGCCAACCCTGAGCATCTATTCCAGATAGTGGACTATGCCAAACCTGTGTATACATTCCAGGTATTGGACTATGCCAAACCTATGCGATTATTCTAGGTATTAGGTTGTTATCAATCCTGTGTAGTTATTCTAGGTATTGGGTTGTTACCAATCTTGTGACATTATTCTAGGTATTGGGATTTAACCAATCCTGTGATATTATTCCAGGTATTGGGATTTAACCAATCCCATGATATTATTCTAGGTATTGGGTTATGACCAATCCTGTGATATTATTCCAGGTAATGGACTATGTCAATCATGTGATAATATTCCAGGTATTGGGTTTTAACCAACCCTGTGATATTATTCCAGGTATTGGGTTATGACCAATCCTGTGATATTATTCTAGCTAATGGACTATGCCAATCCTGTGATATTATTCCAGGTATTGGGATTTAACCAATCCTGTGATATTATGCCAGGTATTGGGTTATGACCAATCCTGTGATATTATTCCAGGTATTGGACTTTGCCAATCCTGTGATGTTATTCCAGGTATTGGGATTTAACCAATCTTGTGATATTATTCCAGGTAATGGACTATTCCAATCTTGTGACATTATTCCAGGTATTGGGATTTAACCAATCCTGTGATATTATTCAAGGTATTGGACTGTGCCAATCCTGTGCATCTATTCCAGGTATTGAACTATGCCAATCCTGTGCATCTATTCCAGGTATTGAACTATGCCAATCCTGTGATTACATCTCATGTCTGTTTACACATCACTGGGTACCTCATTCTTCTATTGCCATTTAAACTTTGGCCATGCCATCATGCCCAATCACATTCTTTATGTAATACAAGTATCCTTCTCTCCTCTACACTTGTATAACCAAGGTTCCATCATTATTATTGTATCCTTTTGTTATAATTATTATGTTACTAAGTTTCCATTTTCTTGGTTTATTAAGAACATTATCATCTCTTATTGGGGACTCTTATAGATATCTTGGTACCTTTCACTAGGTATCAACTTACTCATGTGGTTCACAAGGCCTATCAAAATATCTTGTTACCTCTCACTAGGTAACAACTAATCTCATGGCTCACAAAGCACATTTAACATCTTCTCACCTTTCACTATGAAACAACCATTCTCATGGTTCATAAAACACATTACATCTTGATGTAATGATTAGGATAGCACTCTTTATATGTTACTCATCCAAGTATGTTGGATTTGAGTTGTATCAAGGGATATCATTTTTAAAGAGCTGGATGTGATATCTATGATGTCTTGATATATCACTTCCCTCAGCACTTTAAACTTTCTTTAGTTTATCAATTTATATTGTATTAAGGTATTTCCCATCTTAATACTCCCATACACTAACCTATCACCTTTATTGTGAAGTGCATAGGTCATAAAACACACACATATGGATTTTCCAACTATCTTAAATGATAGGGATTGATCTCAGATTAAGGCATTGCTTGCTATAAGGTTACTTGTTACTTATAATCAATCACTTTAGATATTTCCCATATTAGTGTAATAGTCACCATTCCATTATTAGGATTAGGGTCTCGCATACCATCACCCTTTATTAGGGTTTAGGATTTCACATACTACCATCCTTCATTAGGGTTTCTCATGGATTCACCCTCAATTAGGGTTTCTCATGGAATCACCCTCAACTAGGGTTTCTCATGGAATCACCCTAAACTAGGGTTTCTCATGCCATCACCCTTTATTAGGGTTACATCCTTACCCTAGATTAGGGTTACACCTAGCATTGCCCTAGATTAGGGTTAATGTTCATCGATCTTCTTAATTAGGGTTTCATGATCACTTCATCAAAGGTCATACCCTAAAATTCTTAGTTTATTCATATTAAAGGTGTTTGAGGCTTATCCGTTACATGATTATCCTACATGTATGGATTCCTGTCTCTCTCATCCTCTCTAGGATGTTGACTATGTCAAACTTGGATATTAGGTCAACCAACCCTTTAATTGAATACATTCAATTAGGGTTGACATAGTGTATTGAAATTTTGCTTACTTAAGCTTCAGGGATTAACTCATCTAGGGTTACCAATTACTTAGTACCTTAAAGGTACAAACCTAGTGATTATCTTTGAGATAAATCAGTACCAACCATAGGGTCAATTGATCCTTCATCACATTAAGTTTTCAATTGATATGATCACATTGAATCACTAAACGTTTCTTGACCCTTTACTCTCTAAACGGTTTGAAACTGTTTAGGCAAGAAGTGTGTTGAAACCGATTGGTCTTGGGTCTCCAAACGGTTTGAGACCATTTGGACCCAAAGGGTCTTGAGACCGTTTGGACCCAAATGGTCTTGAGACTGTTTGGACTCAAACGGTCTTAAAACCGTTTGGTCCAAACCCTCTCAAAACCAAATGGACCAAAAAGGTCTTTCAATACTAAAACAATTCAAGGTTTTAATCAATGAACCGACTATCAATTGAATCCTTGATTCATTCATCAATTGAACTATTGAATCATCCTTCAATTAGACCATTAATTAGGGTTTTGAACCCAATTGAACTAGGATTTATAATCAAGAAACCTTCAATTAGGGTTTTGAAATCGAGGAACCTTCAATGATTAATATTGTGGAACCGATTCAATTGAAATCAATGAATCATCATCAAATTATGATATGACCTGAACTCGGTCTTGAGGTCATTTGGATGACCTCCAAATGGTCTTGAGACCGTTTGCCCCATCCCATCATTAAAATTTGTGAAATTCAATTAGGGTTCAGATCATTGGATTGATCATCAAATTAGCTATTGAGTGCATTTCAATTTGATATCTCTGGATTTTAAATACTCATCCATACTCAACCCTAGACCTCCAAACTATCTTGGTTGACCTACAAACGGTCTTGATACTATTTGGGTGATCTCCAAACGGTCTTGAGACCGTTTGGGTTAATCAACCCAAAGTTTTAAATCAACCAATTGAAATTTCAGCACTTAACCCGATTAGGGTTTGATAATTGATTAACCTTCAACTGATGAATCCTTTGAAACTAATAAATTGGATTTAATGGGTCATCAACCATCAAAATCATCCTATGAGCTCCAAATGGTCAACCATTGCAAACGATCAACCACTCCAAATGGTTTGAAACCATTTGGTTTCCAACGGTTTGTTGAAACCGTTTAACCAATTTCAATGAAACTGATTGGTTTCCAACTTTTGAAACTGTTTGCCTAGGATATTTTTGAGGTGTGTGCTTAGGATTATGTCATCATCATCAAGATACGATCCTTCATATTTTTCTCTAATTTTCATGGTGGTTCTATTTATTTGATCAAATGAATTTCAAAAAGAACAAATGATCAACAATTGATAAGGAATTGAATGCAATAACAATAGTAAGGGTTCAAGTTATAAAACCCGCCTCCAATTGATCTTCAAAGTTTCACACTCACATCAACAATGGTGGATGCAACTCCTTTCACTATCCCAAGGCTCGTCCTCAAGCTTTGAGTGAAAAGGAATGGTTAGAATTGAAGATGGGATCGAGATAAGAAGAAATCATGCATTGATTTTTGATTTCCACCATGGAATCAAGGTGAAAGAGGGCAATGGAGCTTACCTACAGGTTGGGAGTCGTCCTCCTATTTCTCCTAAGATCCCTTGGTCGTTTTTTCAAGCAAGATGTGGGCTCTGATCTCCAAACCACGATATAAACACGATTTAAACTTAGCGGAAGCGATTCGATTAGCAGCGGAATACCAAAAATCAGTGGAAATTAAAACTTTTTGAGATAAAGCATTGAAACCATAAAACTTCCTTCATAAAGGGAGATAAACTGTTTACATCTCAGATAATTACTTCTTGAGTAATTATATACAACATGATACAAAATCTCAAGAACTCATAACCAAAATCTCAGACCAAAAGACTCCAAGACCTGAGAGTACAGAGGACACATAAGACTGACTCTAACTACACCACATGGCAGGCTAAATCTCCACCTGAAATTTTACTGCTACTCATGGTGCTGCTGCTGCTGGGACTGGTCACCTGTAGACCTATTCCTTCATCTTCGACGTCCACCTAAAAAGTTGAAGTCTACGGGGTGAGACAATTTTACATAATTGTCCCAGCGAGAGTTATAACTCTCTGCCAGAAGCTTTATTATAGTACCTCAAAGAATAACTTAAGCAGTAAAAGCTTCAAAGTATTCAACATCAGATTTAATAGTAAGCATGAGTTCAACAGTTATGAAACATGAAGACATTTTCACTATACAGTGTAACATCAATCAATCAACTCGTAGTTATCTCTAACAAGTATGCTATGCTGTGGATTATGTTTTTCAAACATTATTTTTATGCCATGTGGAGATGCGGTTTACCACTCATCCTCCAACCAATCACTGCTAAGTGCCTTGGTATCATACTAGGTCATTGAAAGAGCCAGAATCTCATGACCTTCACCTTCCTCAGTCAGTAAGAGGATTACTTGTAGGACATCTCGTGCCTCCACTATAATAGCTTACCAGGGTAATCTGGTCCTTCGCTATTTTAGAGTTACAGTGGCATTCTGTACTCTCTTCGTCATCAGGAGATTTCATGTTTATCTTCCATTGATATAGATATCTGTGCTTTCTTCATCATCAGGAGGTTTCATGTTTACCATCCACTGATACGGTATAGGATTGTAGTGAAGGATTGATGGATTACACATCTACATCAAACACCTACACTAGGATGTAAGGTTCTACATATCCATATACCCCACATACTCAAAAGTATGTGATCCAGGAGTTCCCTTAGGAAAACCTGTTTTACCATCATTTGATCTCTGACAATGATGGATCTATGATCAGGGCTCTACATTACACTTGATTAGTTAGGTACATTCAGTATCATCATACATTGTTCTTCAAACAATAACATTAGCATAACAACTATGAAATGAGAATACTAAATGTAACAAGCCTAACTCTCATCAATCATCATATCTCAATACATTTATCACAAGTCATCTCTAAAGCATGACCTTGATGGTAATTATGGCTCTCACAGCCCATTTTAATCCATAAGTTGCCATTGACAATGCATCAGGATAAATCACTATTCATAAAGCTAAAGCATGCTTTCAATGAATATAGTTTCATAATCCATACCTGGATATGATCATCATCTCATGACAACCTGCATGGTTAATTCAACTGATAACAGTAAACAATTCATTCTAGAAGTTACACTTTCAAACTCTTATAAGAGTCAAGTTCCCCAATAATCATCAATCCGGGTTTACTATTCACAATACATGTTCTCACCCTAGAATTAGGGTTTACTATTCACCTCATGGCGAATTGAACTCATAACATCATCATGTATGAGAAACATCATCATTAAAGCTCCTAGAATAGATTAAGATTCACTAAACATCATAATTAGGGTTTCCATGATCTCACATAGGTGGATCATACCCTAATCATGCACATTCATGTGTATTAAAGGTACTTTACTTAAGTTTCCACTATAAAAGGGTACTTTCTCTCTCTTATGATACTTTCTCTCTCCTCTTACTAGTAGATGGTGATAACACCACTCTAGATCAGGTTGGGTTAAGTCCTCATTGACTAGCATAAGCCAAAACATCATTAACATGTGATTAGGGTTTTATTAGAAAATGGTATTACTCAATTAAACCCCTCAAGGGTATTTTGGTAATTTACCTCATGATCACCATCATGGGTCAATTCATTAATCACTTAGTCCCTTAATGTTCTAAGTTACCATTAGGGTTTAGATTAAATCACCATTGAACCAAAAACAACTTCAAGTGATTATATATAAATAACCTTGAAAACCTCCAAACGGTTTCAACCTTCAACCACCAAACGGTTTGAAACCGTTTGGGTGCATTGACCATTTGCTAGGTTTGACTCCAAGACCGCATGACCTCAAGGTCATTTGCACCAACCGTTTGGGTGCGTTGACCGTTTGGAAAGGTTGACTTTCCAAACCGTTTGAGCTTATGCGGTTTGAAACCGTTTGATCAACTTGTCTTGAGATCGATTGGTCCAAACGACCTTGAGATCATTTGAGCCCAAACGGTCTTGAGGCCTTTTGGCCTCAAATGGTCTTGAGACTGTTTGGATCCAAACGGTCTTGAGATCGTTTGGTCCAAATGGGCTCAAACCGTTTGGACCTCCAACATGGTTCAAAAGTTACAAATGTTTATGATTAAGTATGTTGAAGCCCTCAATTGGCCAAATCCATGTTAACCACTTATAAATTGACTCAAAAAGGATGAGCCTCAAGCAATTGGGCACCAAATTAACCCTCAATTGAAAGCCAATTAGGGTTAAGTCCATCTCAATTAGAGTTTCAAATCGGATGGTCATCAATATTCAACAATGTGAATCAATTCAAGGTTGAACCTATCAATTGACCTCCAATTGGGCCCAAACTTGGCCCAAACGGTCTTGAGATCGTTTGGATGACCTCCAAACGGTCTTGAGACCGTTTGCCCAAGAATTCATCAAAATCTAAGTTGATTTGATAGGGGTTGAACCTTAATTAAGTCACAAATCAACAATTTGATTATTTCAATAACCCATTGTAATTGGGCTCTCAATTGATCAAATTACCTTAACCCTAGACCTCCAAACGGTCTTGGGTTGACACCAAACGGTCTTGAGACCGTTTGGATGAGTTCCAAATGGTCTTGAGACCGTTTGCCCATCCAATCTTTGGACTCTAGTGAACATTCATCAAGGTTTGATCTATTGAGTTGATCATCACATCAATACTTAATTGCAATATGATTTGGTACCTTTGGACCTTCAATTGGTCAACTATACTTGACCCCAGACCTCTAAACGGTCTTGGGTGATCCCCAAACGGTCTTGAGACCGTTTGGATGATTCCCCAAACGGTCTTGAGACCGTTTGGGCTAATCAACCCAAAATCACTAATTAACTTATTGGAAATTCAGCACTGATTTCAATTAGGGTTTTCCCTATTAATCATCTTTCAACTCATGACTCGTTTGGAATTAATCCATCAAATTTGGTGACTCGTTAATTAACATCATTATGAACAGTAATACCAAATGGTCAACGTTTGGTAAACCATCTTAAACGGTCTTGAGACCGTTTTCCTAAAAAGGGCAAATTAAACAGATTGAAATCAGAACTTAATTCAATTGGATTTGCTAATTGATTTGCTTATATCTCACGATTCCTTTGGAGTTAACCCCTCAAATGTTGTGGGTGATCAGCCTACATAATTTGGAACAGGATTCTCATACGTTCGTCGCTTGGTCAACTGGACCAAACGGTCTTGAAGACCGTTTGCCTCCATGCGACCCTGAAACCGTTTGCCCACCAAACGGTTGTGCAAACCGCATGGGCAATTGGTTAGGACCATTTAGTAAAGTGGAAATCTGTGGATAAGCATAGGAATTAATTCCCTTATCTTGTACCTCAAGAACAGAAGCAGTTCGTCACGATTTTACTTGCAAGGATGCAAGGGAAGATAGGAAAGAAGAAGAAATAGCAACTATATGCATAGAAAAAGATGTATAACCAAAGCATAAGGTTTAGAGTTATAAAACCCGCCTAAAGGTTGTTCCTTGAGCTCCAAGCTTCCAAGATTCAGGTATTTAATGGCGTCTTTGAGCTCCATAGGTCGGCCAAGGTGAATTCTCCAAGGAAAAGTTGGAAAGGAATGGCTAGAAAGATAAAGCTAGGTGAGCTAGCCATGAATTCAACCTTGAAATCGAGTTTCCTCCATGAATTCAAGCAAAAGGGATGATCCAAACTTACCTTGAACTCCCTGGTCGTTCTCCTATGCTCCATAGATCTGCCTTAGTCGGTTTGAGCAAGGGGGATAAGTGAGGGAATGAAAGAAACGTTCCTTTTCTTGCAAAGGAAGTGGTATATATATTTTGGGTGAAATTCCAACATAAGAATATATGTTTTCCTCATTTCTCATCTAAGTCCTTCCTTTCTTCTTTGCACGTCCCCACATATTATTTCTAAGGACAAACTCCTTCTAAGATCAATAATTGAAGGCAAAGAGGATCAACCTATCACTAAAGCATACACATAAAAGGGCTATTATACATACACCTTGATTATTCAATCACAAAGGTGTTCTTTATTATATGATTATTCAAATGAAGTGCCCTCTTCATCATTTCTACTCTAAATGATGACAAAAGTTATAAAATATATTTTAGATGATGTATTTTACAAGTTGCACCCCTCAAATTGGGTAAATTGCACTCTACACCAATTTAGGGTTTTCAAGTACAGGGGTTGCTTCCACAGCTGCACCTTGGTGCTCAAGCTTGGGAAAACCCTCAAACTTCATCATAAACATCCTCATGATGTCTCAACATCAGAGGAACATCTCAACATGTGCAATTTGCAAGTTAATCCCTTAAGTGGGTAATTTGCACATAGATCCCTGTATTACAAAATAATGCTACAACTATATATATAAAGGAGCAAAATTGAAATATATGTTTCTGAGGAACTTAATTACATGCCCAAAGTTAATCACAAGGATTTAATTACATATTTAGGCAAAACACCTAGGGTTAGTTCATAACCCAGGTCACGGATGTTACAAATTATCCACCCCTTATAAGGATTTCGTCCCCGAAATCGATAAAACGTATTAAGAGAAAAGGGCAGGGTATTTCCTTCTCATCTCATCCTCTAGTTCCCAAGTGGCTTCTTCAACACCACGGTGGTTCCAGAGGACTTTCACAAGGCTTAAATCTTTCTTCTTTAACTTTTTAATTCTGTTATCAAGGATTGACACTGGTCCTTCCTCATAAGATATATCATCATTCAATTCTACCTCTATAGGTTGTAGAACTGACTCAGTGTCTGGGTGACATTTCTTTAGCATAGAAATGTGAAACACAGGATGTAACCTCTGTAACTCTGGTGGAAACTCTAGTTTATAGGCTACTTTTCCAATCCGTTCAATGATTGGATAAGGCCCCATAAATCTAGGAGCTAACTTCCCTTTCTTTCCAAAACGAAGGACTCCTTTCCAAGGCAAGACCTTGAGATACACTTTGTCTCCAACCTCGAACTCTAAGGGTCTACGACGCTTGTCAGCATAAGATTTCTGCTTATCTTGTGCAGTCTTAATCTGTTGCTGTATTACCTTAATCTTTTCTATAGTTTGCTGCACAAGATCAGGTCCTAACAACTGATGCTCACCAGTCTCATACCAACACAAGGGTGATCTACAACGTCTACCATACAAGGCTTCATAAGGTGCCATATCAATACTATGCTGATAGCTATTGTTATAGGCAAACTCTATCAAGCTTAGGTGTAGATCCCAACTTCCGGTAAACTGGAGAACACATGTTCTCAACAGGTCTTCCAAGGTATGTATGGTCCTTTCCGACTGTCCATCAGTCTGTGGATGAAAGGTCATACTAAACCTTAACTGGGTGCCTAAAGCATTATGAAGTTGTTCCCAAAAATGACTTGTAAACTGGGGACCTCTGTCAGAAACTATAGTGACAGGAACTCTGTGCAAACACACTATCTCTTGAACATATAACTGTGATAACCTTTCAGCAGAATAGGTTGTTTTGACAGGTAAGAAATGTGCTGTCTTAGTCAACCTATCTACAACTACCCAAATGGAATCATGTCCTTTGCTTGTCCTGGGTAGGCCAACAACAAAGTCCATGGTCACATGGTCCCACTTCCACTGTGGTATGGGTAAAGGTTGCATTGTTCCTACAGGCTTCTGGTGTTTAGCTTTAACTTGCTTACACACAGGACACCTCAGAACAAATTCTGCAACATCCTTCTTCATTCCAGGACACCAATACATATCTTTCAAGTTTTGATACATCTTGGTGCTCCCTGGATGCATGGCATACATCGAAGAATGAGCTTCTTCCAGGACTAACTTCCTCAAGTTGTCCACATCCGGCACTATCATCCTCTCATGATAACAGGCTATTTGATCATCTGAGTCACGGAAACCATCTCGTTTCTCACTACCATACTCCGATCTAATCTGCTGAACTACATCATCAACATGTTGTGCCTCCTTAATCTGCTCTCTTAGGGTAGGTTTAATATGCATCTCAGCAATCAACCCGGCTAACAATGATACCTTCAACTGTACATTGTCTTGCCTTAAAGAGATAAGCATATCTCTCTTAGAGCATACTAAAGAGTTTAGTTGTGCTCTATCCATGGTTGATGTTGCTGATTTCCTACTCAAGGCATCTGCAACAACATTGGCCTTTCCTGGATGGTAATCAATTGTACAATCATAGTCCTTGATTAACTCCATCTAGCGACGTTGCCTCATGTTAAGCTCATGCTGAGAGAAGATATACTTAAGGTTCTTATGGTCAGTGAAAATCTGAAACGTCTCTCCATAAAGATAATGTCTCCAGATCTTCAGGGCATGAACCACATCAGCTAACTCTAGATCGTGTGTCGGATAATTCTCTTCGTGTTTCTTAAGCTGTCGGGAAGCAAAAGAAATCACTTGTTTATCCTGCATCAACACACATCCAAGTCCATTCTTAGAAGCATCACAGAAAACTATATATCCTTTGCCTTGCTCAGGTAGCACAAGCACAGGTGCACTTGTCAACCTCTCCTTCAAAAACTGAAAAGACTGTTGACACTTATCACTCCAAGAAAAAGGAGCATCTTTCCGGGTTAACTTGGTCAAAGGTAAGGCTATGGAGCTAAAGTTTTTAATAAGCCTTCAATAGTAACCAGCTAACCCCAAGAAGCTTCGAATCTCCGTCGGCGTCTTCGGTTGTTCCCACTGTAGAACAGATTCTACCTTTGTAGGGTCAACACGAATTCCCGATGCAAATATCACATGTCCAAGAAAAGATACCTCCGGCAGCCAGAACTCACACTTGCTAAACTTAGCATACAGCTTGTGTTCTCTTAGCAAGGTCAAAGTTTGGCGAAGATGCTGCTCATGCTGCCGAGCATCATTACTATAGATCAGAATGTCATCTATGAAAACGACAACACACTGATAAAGGAAGGGTCGAAAAACTGTATTCATGAGTTCCATGAATGCAGCTGGTGCATTGGTTAGTCCAAACGACATAACCGTGAACTCATAGTGACCATATCTTGTCCTAAAGGCAGACTTGGATATGTCACTATCCTTAATGCAGAGTTGATGATATCCAGATCTCAAATCTATCTTTGAGAAGACGGTTGCACCACGCAACTGGTCAAAGAGATCATCAATCCTCGGCAGAGGGTACTTGTTCTTTATTGTTACTTTATTAAGTTGTCTGTAGTCAATGCACAACTGCATTGACCCATCTTTCTTTTTAACAAACAAAACCGGAGCACCCCAAGGTGAAGTGCTCGGTCGGATAAAACCTTTCTCAAGTAACTCTTGAAGCTGTTTCTTGAGTTCTGCCATCTCAGCAGGCGCCATCCTATACGGTGTCTGAGCTATGGGTTTCGTATCTAGGACCAAATTGATCTCAAAATCAATCTTTCGAGGTGGTGGTATACCAGGAAGTTCTTCAGGAAACACATCCTCGAATTCCCTGACTATGGGAACTTCAGCAGGGTTGGAACTTTCCTTGGTAACATCTACCACATGGGCCAAGAATGCATAACATCCTTGCCTCAACAGCTTATCAGCAACCATAGCTGATACAAGACAGGTGGGCAGAATCTTTCTTTCACCTTGAAAGATCCATGTGTTGCCTTTATCAGCAAACACATCCAACTTGGATTCACAATCCAAGACAACTCTATACCTTTCTAAGGTATCCATCCCGAGGATAATATCAAATCCTTGCATATCAAGTGGTATAAGGTCCACTTGAATGCGATGATTAGAAAAGAAGAGGATGCAGGGAGAACATATCTCCTACAAAACGGCAGACCCACTCAACGGAGTCTCTAACAACAAACTATCTGCCCTATGACTAACCGTCATATTGCAGTTACGAATCACTCTCCGAGTGATAAAAGAGTGCGTAGCACCCGGGTCAATCAAAACAGATACAACACAGGATGTAGACATATCAGAATATAAAAGTTCCATCTGACCTGCCACTACCCGTGGATTGACCACTGCTTCAGGTGGGTTCATAGCATAGAAGCTTGCTGTCGCCTGGTGTTGAGGTGGTGCTGATGATCCAGCTTGAGACGCTTGTCCATGTCCTCGAGCTGCTCCTTGAGATTGCCTTCTCTGAGATCCCTGTTGACTCTGCCTCTGAGGTTGTGTCACACTGATAGGCCTAGATCGGCAGTCCTTCATCAAGTGTCCCACCTTCCTACAGTTGTAGCAACTTCTTTCCAGTTGTTGTGGTCTTGGTGGTCCAGTAACTGACATTGATGCAGAACTGTGAGTCTCTTATTGAGGTAGGCTTCGTCCCCTGCCTCTACTTGGTGACCACTGAGTTTGGGAACTTGATCTGGGTGGTGGAGGGTTAGGTGCAGAGAATCTTGGTTTCTTGAAATCCCTAGATGAAGAACCCTGGAACTGTGGATATCTTTTCTGGGTTTGCCTCTTCTCAACCACAGACCTCTCTATCCTTCGGACTAACTCAACGAAGGTAGAGAATCTCTCTCGGTTTTCTAAGGCAGACACATGGGTTGATATATCAACATTCAAACCCTTCTCGAATCTCCTGATTCTTTCCTCTTCTGTGGCAGCCATGTGCGGACAGAACCGCATCAACTCCATGAATTTAGCTTCATATTCGCTAATGTTCATCATGCCCTGCCTCAATCTCTCAAACTGAGAGATCTTCTCATCTAGGAAGGTCTTTGGAAAATATCTATTGATAAATTCCCGACGAAACTCTTCCCACGATAACTCTATCCCAGGTCTCTTCTGCTCTTCCATGTTCCACCAGTGACCAGCACTGCCTTTGAGAAGATAGACAGCATGTCTAACCTTCTCAGCCTCCGGGATATTAAGAATCCTGAAAGCCTTCTCCAACTCTGTTAACCACAGATTAGCATCTGCGGGGTCGGCAGTCCCAAAGTACTCGATAGCTCCGACACGACGAAGTCGCTCGAACGTCTTACCGATACCTTGTCCTTCAGGCTGGGCAGGTGCCCTAGGTGCAGGCATGGGCATCTTGTCAGTTATGTGTGTCATGGCAGTCATAAACTGCCCAAACATCGTCTGAACTGCTGGGTTACCCATATCAGCTGGGTCAAACTGGGGTGGTTCAGGTGCAGGCTGTTCTATTTCTGGAACCCTTGCACCGCCTCGAGGTGCACTAGCACTACTCTCTGCCACGTACTCATCATGTGGCTCTGCCATCCTTATGTATCTTCTTCTCCTGAGGAGCAGAAGATTCTATTAGATAAGGAAGAGATACTAAGGATAGACTCGACATCCTAAATCCTATGCCTCTGTAGACTCAGCGAATCTAGAGCTCTGATACCACTAATTGTGGGCTATGATCTCCAAACCACAATATAAACACGATTTAAACTTAGCAGAAGTGATTCGATTAGCAGCGGAATACCAAAAATCAGCAGAAATTAAAACTTTTTGAGATAAAGCATTGAAACCATAAAACTTCCTTCATAAAGGGAGATAAACTATTTACATCTCAGATAATTACTTCTTGAGTAATTATATACAACATGATACAAAATCTCAAGAACTCATAACCAAAATCTCAGACCAAAAGACTCCAAGACCTGAGAGTATAGAGGACACATAGGACTGACTCTAACTACACCACATGGCAGGCTAAATCTCCACCTGAGATTTTACTGCTACTCCTGGTGCTGCTGCTGCTGGGACTGGTCACCTGTAGACCTGTTCCTCCGTCTTCGACGTCCACCTAAAAAGTTGAAGTCTATGGGGTGAGACAATTTTACATAATTGTCCCAGCGAGAGTTATAACTCTCCACCAGAAGCTTTATTATAGTACCTCAAAGAATAACTTAAGCAGTAAAAGCTTCAAAGTATTCAACATCAGATTTAATATTAAGCATGAGTTCAACAGTTATGAAACATGAAGACATTTGCACTATACAGTGTAACATCAATCAATCAACTCGTAGTTATCTCTAACAAGTATGCTATGCTGTGGATTATGTTTTTCAAACATTATTTTTATGCCATGTGGAGATGTGGTTTACCACTCATCCTCCAACCGGTCCTTCATAACTCGTTTGGAATTAATCCATCAAATTTGGTGATTCGTTAATTAACATCATTATGAACAGTAATCCCAAATGGTCAACATTTGGTCAACCATCTAAAACGGTCTTGAGACCGTTTGCCTAAAAAGGGCAAATTAAACAGATTGAAATCAGAACTTAATTCAATTGGATTTGCTAATTGATTTGCTTATATCTCACGATTCCTTTGGAGTTAACCCCTCAAATTTTGTGGGTGATCAGCCTACATAATTAGGAACAGGATTCTCATACGGTCGTTGCTTGGTCAACTGGACCAAATGGTCTTGAAGACCGTTTGCCTCCATGCGACCCTGAAACTGTTTGTCCACCAAACGGTTGTGCAAACCGCATGGGCAATTGGTTAGGACCGTTTAGTAAAGTGGAAATCCATGGATAAACATAGGAATTAACACCCTCATCTTCTACCTCAAGAACAGAAGAAGTTCTTCACGATTTTACTTGCAAGGATGCAAGGGAAGATAGGAAAGAAGAAGAACTAGCAACTATATGCATAGAAAAAGATGTATAATCAAAGCATAAGGTTTAGAGTTATAAAACCCACCTAAAGGTTGTTCCTTGAGCTCCAAGCTTCCAAGCTTCAGGTATTTAATGGCGTCTTTGAGCTCCACAGGTCGGCCAAGGTGAATTCTCCAAGGAAAAGTTGGAAAGGAATGGCTAGAAAGATAAAGCTAGGTGAGCTAGCCATGAATTCAACCTTGAAATCGAGTTTCCTCCATGAATTCAAGCAAAAGGGATGATCCAAACTTACCTTGAACTCCCTGGTCATTCTCCTATGCTTCGGAGATCTGCCTTAGTCGGTTTGAGCAAGGGGGATAAGTGAGGGAATGAAAGAAACGTTCCTTTGCTTGCAAAGGAAGTGGTATATATATTTTGGGTGAAATTCCAACATAAGAATATATGTTTTCCTCATTTCTCATCTAAGTCCTTCCTTTCTTCTTTGCACGTCCCCACATCTTATTTCTAAGGACAAACTCCTTCTAAGATCAAGAATTGAAGGCAAAGAGGATCAACCTATCACTAAAGCATACACATAAAAGGGCTATTATACATACACCTTGATTATTCAATCACAAAGGTGTTCTTTATTATATGATTATTCAAATGAAGTGCCCTCTTCATCATTTCTACTCTAAATAATGACAAAAGTTATAAAAGATATTTTAGATGATGTATTTTACAAGTTGCACCCCTCAAATTGGGTAAATTGCACTCTACACCAATTTAGGGTTTTCAAGTACAGGGGTTGCTTCCACAGCTGCACCTTGGTGCTCAAGCTTGGGAAAACCCTCAAACTTCATCATAAACATCCTCATGATGTATCAACATTAGAGGAACATCTCAACATGTGAAATTCGCAGGTTAATCCCTTAACTGGGTAATTTTCACATAGATCCCTGTATTACAAAACAATGCTACAACTATATATATAAAGGAGCAAAATTGAAATATATGTTTCTGAGGAACTTAATTACATGCCCAAAGTTAATCACAAGGATTTAATTACATATTTAGGCAAAAGACCTAGGGTTAGTTCATAACCCAGGTCAGGGATGTTACACAAGAAGTGAAAGTGGATTCGAAATTTCCCTTTCAAGCTATGGATAAATGAGCTTATATGCATTTTTATTAAAATTCATTTTAAGAGAGAGAAAGTAGGGATTATCTCCTCCATTTCCTTGCCTCTTTCCCCCTTCCCTTCCTTGGTTACGAGGCTATCTCCTTTGCCTCTTATTACTCTCAATTATCCATGATTTAAAGAAAAGCACATTAAGCACCTTAACCCTTATAATAATAATATCCTAAAGTTAGTGGATAATTCTTTTTCTTTTAATAATGTGAGTGAGTTATCCACTTCCTTTAGATATTTCATGCCTTTGCAAGGCACATAGTCGTACATTATTTTGCAAAAGCATCCCTCACCTTTTGGTTGAAGGGATATTCAATTAATATATTTATTTTTGCATTAAATTGAAGTAAAGTTCCAATTATGCTTAAATCTTGATTATTTTAATATCAAGATTCTCT
Organism: Alisma plantago-aquatica; assembly: GCA_963693085.1. NCBI lineage: Eukaryota > Viridiplantae > Streptophyta > Magnoliopsida > Alismatales > Alismataceae > Alisma > Alisma plantago-aquatica. Next base: position 193,420,093 of record OY856415.1, on the reverse strand, counting down.
CTCCTCCAAAGTAATTCAAATGATGCGGCCCTCTCATTTTCTTGCTTCTACATGATTCCAAGAATAATTAGGGACCCTATAAAAGTGATATTTTTCATATTGAACCCTAGGTTTTGGGTAAATTGCACATTACACCAAAACTAGGTTTTAATGCACAAACATTGCTCAACAAGCTCTTTCTTATTATTCAGGCTACCACAAGCCATACCACTGCATCATTTTCATTCTTATTATGCTTAAACACTCGAGGAACATCTTATCATGCAAAATTTGCAAGTTAACCCCTCAACTTGGGTAATTTGCACTTAAGTCCAAAATAGACAAAACATTATTTCAACATTGTTAAAAAAGGACTAAAATTGAAATCTAAGTTCCTCTTGAACATTAATTACTTTTAAAGGATAAGAGCGATCATATAATCAACCTTATTAAGCAAAACATCTAGGGTTAAGGCTTAACCCAAGTTAGGGATGTTACAAATCATAAACCCCTAACAAGGATTTTGTCCCCGAAACCCCAGATAAAGGAAAACAGATAATATTCATTTATCATCTCAATGTCATGTCTATGCAAAGCATAAAACCCTAACATAGGATGCCCATGTTATTTTATATAGCTAAACTAATTTCACAGTCAACTATTCTAGGTGGTCAACATGAATTATCTGATACAAGAATTCCTTACCTTGGTATCCATCACATGTGCTGAAAACACATCACATTTTCATCTTTCTTTCATCCTGGGATATTTCTTATTATACATATCTTTTTCTTGGAACCCAAGTCCAAGACAAACTAATACTCTTCTAAGTATCCATCAAATAAACAATTTTAATTTATGCACACCAAGTGTCCTAAGACCCACTTGATTGCCATGTCCCTGAAAGAAAAGAAAACAAAGGATCATATTCCTCTTATCACCCTATTATTATCCAGGGTTGTTTATCCGTTAGAAGAGATTATCATCTCATCTAAGCATTACATGAACCTTCTACTATTCATTAGTTATTTATTCTTATTTCTTTCTTGGTTTCTTGCCATCAACATAGGAATCATATGGATGATTACTTGTCATCATTTCTTAATATCATTTTCACCATGATGACTAGATATAGGTATTCAAACCTTTAGTTCATCATTGATTATTGTTACCTTCCATCAGGTAACTATTACCTCTAGGTCTTCAGACCAGGGTATACATTATACTAAACATCTTCTTTTGTTTATAAATTGATTTACAATTAAATCAAATTCCTTCATATATCAATTAGAATGTGGTAGAAATATCCATGCCACATCTCCTACTTCTTTCTTTAGATTGTTTCAGAATGATTACTTGATCAGAGTAATAAGAAAGATAACAATCTAGGTATGTCATACTTACCCTATCTTCAATAAATGAATACCTGGCCAGGGTATTCAAGAATTGAAATTAGGTAGTATGTATTTGTTTTATATTATGTTTCATATTCTTAACATCTCTTTAAATTTCACTACTTAGTATCTCAGATTTTCTCTGAGTGTTTCTTTTACATCTTTTCCCTTTCTGCATGAAAAGAGAAATTTTCAAACATATAAGAGAATATTGGACTAAACATAAGTTTTCATCCTTCTTATCTCTTCTTCATATCCTTTTTATTTCTTCTATAGCCCACCAGTGTCCAACACTACCCTTCAAAAGGTACACCGCATGTTTAACTTTGTCAGCCTCTGGGATACTAAGGATCTTAAAGGCTTTTTCTAACTCAGTGAGCCAGAGATCAACATCTGCTGGGACAGATGTTCCAGCATATTCTATGGCTCCTATACGACATAGTCATTCAAAGGTCTTACCAGACCCATATCCCTCATTGGAAACTGGTTCCCTAGGTGCCGGTGCTGGCATTTAGTCTTCCATATACCTCAGTGTGGTCATGAGTTTCCCAAAAAGATTATGAACATCTGGGTTTCCTCTCATGACTTCATCAACATGGGGATTTTCAGGCACTGGTTCCTCCCTTACCTAACCCCTTGCACCTCCCACTGGTGCAGCAACATTGCTCTCAGCAACCTGTCCATCATGTTCTTCAAACATCTTCAAGTTATATATCTTCTTCTGCATAAGCAGAAGGAACTATAAGATACACTGGAGTACACTTAGAACAGACTCGATACCTTAGTCCTATGTCTCTGTAGACTCAGCGAACCTAGAGCTCTGATACCACTAAATTGAAACACCCGCTATCATTAGGATAACAAGTGAACAATAAAACATGCGAAAGTGATCACTAACATCGGATTACTGAAAATCACTAAAAATTAAAACCTTTTTCAGAGAGATCTAATCGTAGGAAAACTCTTTCAACAAGAACCAATGTATTACATTAACATCATGGTTCATAAGTACATATCTTGTACCATCTCTTCTCAAGGGTTACAACATTAACTACCTTGTTAAAAGCTAAACACCGACATCATAAGGACCTCGAGGAATTAAGCCAAAATCTCAAACTGATTTGTTAAAAGTACTATCTACTGACTCCGAGGACCTGATAGTATAGAGACGACACATAGGACTTCTATCTACAAACACGACAAACATCACACTCCACCTGAGCTGTAGCTGATGTACCTACTATTGTTGAAGTTCTTCCTCTGCAAGATGCTCTCAGTCTCTTTCATACTCGTCCACCTAAAAATGTTGGTTCCCACGGGGGTGAGACAATTGAAAATTGCCCCAGTGAGAGATATCTCTCCGCCAGAAACATTGTTATTGCAGTTTAGTTAATATAAAACTAAGCAGAGGATAAGCAGTTTAGATCATTCTCATCTTTAAAGTATAACAACTATCTATAATAGAGCAGTAAATCATCTATTCTCTTTATAAGGAACAGGAAGAACATGTATATCATCCGTCTATCATACATTTTCAACATCTCAAACTTTGCTTATGACACTCATCATTCTGATGGGTCACTCATGATTCATTCTTGTTTCCATCCGTTGGCCTTAGCCAATCTGCTAAATAGATATTCAATTATACCAGTCATGTGATTATATATCATCATGTCTTATTCAGGTATTGGACTATGCCAATCCTTAGTTATAGACTCCATGCCTTTGCTAGGTATTGGACTTAACCAATCCTATATCAACATTTCAGATTAAGTCATTATCAATCTCATACAATCATTCCAGGTATAAGACTATGCCATACCTGTGCATCTAATCTAGGTATTGGACTATGCCAACCCTGAGCATCTATTCCAGATAGTGGACTATGCCGAACCTGTGTATACATTCCAGGTATTGGACTATGCCAAATCTGTGCAATTATTCTAGGTATTGGGTTGTTATCAATCCTGTGTAGTTATTCCAGGTATTGGGTTGTTACCAATCTTGTGACATTATTCCAGGTATTGGGATTTAACCAATCATGTGATATTATTCCAGGTATTGGGATTTAACCAATCCTGTGATATTATTCCAGGTATTGGGTTATGACCAATCCTGTGATATTATTCCAGGTAATGGACTATGCCAATCCTGTGATATTATTCCAGGTATTATGTTTTAACCAATCCTGTGATATTATTCCAGGTATTGGGTTATGTCCAATCATGTGATATTATTCCAGGTAATGGACTATGCCAATCCTGTGATATTATTCCAGGTATTGGGATTTAACCAATCCTGTGATATTATTCCAGGTTTTGGGTTATGACCAATCCTATGATATTATTCCAGGTATTGGACTTTGCAAATCCTGTGACGTTATTCCAAGTATTGAGATTTAACCAATCATGTGATATTATTCCAGGTAATGGACTATGCCAATCTTGTGACATTATTCCAGGTATTGGGATTTAACCAATCCTGTGATATTATTCCAGGTATTGGACTGTGCCAATCATGTGCATCTATTCCAGGTATTGAACTATGCCTATCCTATGCATCTATTCCAAGTATTGAACTATGCCAATCCTGTGATTACATCTCATGTCTATTTACACAACACTGGGTACCTCATTCTTCTACTGACATTTAAACTTTGGCCATGCCATCATGCCCAATCACATTCTTTATGTAATACAAGTATCCTTCTCTCCTCTACACTTGTATAACCAAGGTTCCATCATTATTATTATACCCTTTTGTTATAATTATTATGTTACTAAGTTTCCATTTTCTTGGTTTATTAAGAACATTATCATCTCTTACAGGGGACTCTTATAATTATCTTGGTACCTTTCACTAGGTATCAACTTACTCATGTGGTTCACAAGGCCTATCAAAATATCATGTTACCTCTCACTAGGTAACAACTAATCTCATGGCTCATAAAGTACATTTAACATCTTGTCACCTTTCACTAGGAAACAACCATTCTCATGTTTCATAAAACACATTACATCTTGATGTAATGATTAGGATAGCACTCTTTATATGTTACTCATCCAAGTATGTTGGATTTGAGATGTATCAAGGGATATCATTTTTAAAGAGCTGGATGTGATATCTATGATGTCTTGATATATCACTTCCCTCAGCACTTTAAACTTTCTTGAGTTTATCAATTTATATTGTATTAATGTATTTCCCATCTTAATACTCCCATACACTAACCTATCACCTTTATTGTGAAGTGCATAGGTCATAAAACACACACATAAGGATTGTCCAATTATCTTAAATGATAGGGACTGATCTCAGATTAAGGCATTGCTTGCTATAATGTTACTTGTTACCTATAATCAAACACTTTAGGTATTTCCCTTATCAGTGTAATAGTCACCATTCCATTATTAGGATTAGTGTCTCCCATTCCATCACCCTTTATTAGGGTTTAGGATTTCACATACTACCATCCTTCATTAGGGTTTCTCATGGATTCACCCTCAATTAGGGTTTCTCATGGAATCACCCTCAACTAGGGTTTCTCATGGAATCACCCTCAACTAGGGTTTCTCATGCCATCACCCTTTATTAGGGTTACATCCTTACCCTAGATTAGGGTTACACCTAGCATTACCCTAGATTAGGGTTAATGTTCATTGATCTTCTTAATTAGGGTTTCATGATCACTTCATCAAAGGTCATACCCTAAAATCTTAGTTTATTCATATTGAAGGTGTTTGAGGCTTATCCGTTACATGATTATCCTACATGTATGAATTCCCCTCTCTCATCCTCTCTAGGATGTTGCCTATGTCAAACTTGGATAAATTAGACCAACCAAACCTTTAATTGAATACATTCAATTAGGGTTGACATAGTGTATTGAAATTTTGCTTACTTAAGCTTCAGGGATTAACTCATCTAGGGTTACCAATTACTTAGTACCTTAAAGGTACAACCCTAGTGATTATCTTTGACATAAATCAGTAACAACCATAGGGTCGATTGATATGATCACATTGAATCACTAAACATTTCTTGACCCTTTACTCTCTAAACGGTTTGAAACCGTTTAGGCAAGAAGTGTGTTGAAACCGATTAGACTTGGGTCTCCAAACGGTTTGAGACCATTTGGACCCAAAGGGTCTTGATACCGTTTGGACCCAAATGGTCTTGAGACCGTTTGGACTCAAAAGGTCTTAAAACCGTTTGCTCCTAACCCACTCAAAACCGAATGGACCAAAAAGGTCTTTCAACACTAAAACAATTCAAGGTTTCAATCAATGAACCGACTATCAATTGAATCCTTGATTCATTCATCAATTGAACTATTGAATCATCCTTCAATTAGACCATTAATTAGGGTTTTGAACCCAACTGAACTAGGATTTATAATCAAGAAACCTTCAATTAGGGTTTTGAAATCGAGGAACCTTCAATGATTAATATTGTGGAACCGATTCAATTGAAATCAATGAATCATCATCAAATTATGATATGACCTGACCTCATACGGTCTTTAGGTCGTTTGGATGACCTCCAAACGGTCTTGAGACCGTTTGCCCCATCCCATCATTAAAATTTGTGAAATTCAATTAGAGTTTAGATCATTGGATTGATCATCAAATTAGCTATTGATTGCATTTCAATTTGATATCTCTGGATCTTCAAATACTCATCCATACTCAACCCTAGACCTCCAAACGGTCTTGGTTGACCTCCAAACGGTCTTGAGACTGTTTGGGTGATCTCCAAATGGTCTTGAGACCGTTTGGGTTAATCAACCCAAAGTTTTAAATCAACCATTTGAAATTTCAGCACTTAACCCGATTAGGGTTTGATAATTGATTAACCTTCAACTGATGAATCCTTTGAAACTGATCAATTGAATTTAATGGGTCATAAACCATCAAAATCATCCTATGATCTCCAAACGGTCAACCATTGCAAACGGTCAACCACTCCAAATGGTTTGAAACTGTTTGGTTTCTAACGGTTTGTTGAAACCGTTTAACCAATTTCAATGAAACCGATTGGTTTCCAACTTTTGAAACCATTTTCCTAGGATATTTTTGAGGTGTGTGCTTAGGATGATGTCATCATCAGATCCGTAATATTATTCTGTAATTTTTATGGTGCTTCTATTGATTTGATCAAATGAATTTCAATAAGAACAAATGATCAACAATTGATAAGGAATTGAATGCAATAACAATAGTAAGGGTTCAAGTTATAAAACCCACCTCCAATTGAGCTTCAAAGCTTACATATCATGTCAACAATGGTGTATGTGACTCCTTTCACTATCCCAAGGCTCATCCTCAAGCTTTGAGTGAAAATGAATGGTTAGAATTGAAGATGGGATCGAGATAAGAAGAAATCATGCATTGATTTTCGATTTCCACCATGGAATCAAGGTGAAAAAGGGCCATGGAGCTTACCTACAGGTTGGGAGTCGTCCTCCTGTTGCTCCTAAGCTCCCTTGGTCGTTTTATCAATCAAGAAGTGAAAGTGGATTCGAAATTTCCCTTTCAAGCTATGGATAAATGAGCTTATATGCATTTTTATTAAAATTCATTTTAAGAGAGAGAAAGTAGGGATTATCTCCTCCATTTCCTTGCCTCTTTCCCCCTTCCCTTCCTTGGTTACGAGGATATCTCCTTTTCCTCTTATTCCTCTCAATTGTCCATGATTTAAAGAAAAGCAAATTAAGCACCTTAACCCTTATAATAATAATATCCTAAAGTTAGTGGATAATTCTTTTTCTTTTAAAAATGTGAGTGAGTTATCCACTTCCTTTAGATATTTCATGCCTTTGCAAGGCACATGGTCGTCCATTATTTTGCAAAATCATCCATCAACTTTTGGTTGAAGGGCTCTTCAATTAAGATATTTATTTTTGCATTAAATTGAAGTAAAGTTCCAATTATGCTTAAATCTTGATTATTTTAATATCAAGATTCTCTCCCCTCCAAAGTAATTAAAATGAGGTGCCCCTCTCATTTTCTTGCCTCTACATTATTACAATAATAATTAGGGACCCTCTAAAAGTGATATTTTTCATATTGAACACTAGGTTTTGGGTAAATTGCACATTACACCAAAACTAGGTTTTAATGCACAAACGTTGCTCAACAAGCTCTTTCTTGTTATTCAGGATACCACAAGCGATACCACTGCATCATTTTCATCCTTATTATGCTTCAACACTTGAGGAACATCTTATCATGCAACATTTGCAAGTTAACCCCTCAACTTGGGTAATTTGCACTTAAGTCCAAAATAGACAAAACATTATTTCAACATTGTTAAAAAGGACTAAAATTGAAATTTAAGTTCCTCTTGAACATTAATTACTTTTAAAGGATAAGAGCGATCATATAATCAACCTTATTAAGCAAAACATCTAGGGTTAAGGCTTAACCCAAGTTAGGGATGTTACAAATCATAAACCCCTAACAAGGATTTTGTCCCCGAAACCCCAGATAAAGGAAAACAGATAATATTCATTTATCATCTCAATGTCATGTCTATGCAAAGCATAAAACCCTAACATAGGATGCCCATGTTATTTTATATAGCTAAACTAATTTCACAGTCAACTATTCTAGGTGGTCAACATGAATTATCTGATACAAGAATTCCTTACCTTGGTATCCATCACATGTGCTGAAAACACATCACATTTTCATCTTTCTTTCATCCTGGGACATTTCTTGTTATACATATCTTTTTATTGGAACCCAAGTCCAAGACAAACTAATACTATTCTAAGTATCCATCAAATAAACAATTTTAATTTATGCACACCAAGTGTCCTAAGACCCACTTGATTGCCATGTCCCTAAAAGAAAAGAAAACAAAGGATCATATTCCTCTTATCACCCTATTATTATTCAGGGTTGTTTATTCATGAGAAGAGATTATCATATCCTCTAAACATTACATGAACCTTCTACTATTCATTAGTTATTTATTCTTATTTCTTTCTTGGTTTCTTGCCATCAACATAGGAATCATATGGATGATTACTTGTCATCATTTCTTAATATCATTTTCACCATGATGACTAGATATAGGTATTCAAACCTTTAGTTCATCATTGATTATTGTTACCTTCCATCAGGTAACTATTACCTCTAGGTCTTCAGACCAGGGTATACATTATACTAAACATCTTCTTTTGTTTATAAATTGATTTACAATTAAATCAAATTCCTTCATATATCAATTAGAACGTGGTAGAAATATCCATGACACATCTCCAACTTCTTTCTTTATATTGTTTCAGAATGATTACTTGATCAGAGTAATAAGAAAGATAACAATCTAGGTATGTCATACTTACCCTGTCTTCAATAAATGAATACCTGGCCAGGGTATTCAAGAACTGAAATTAGGTAGTATGTATTTGTTTTATATTATGTTTCATATTATTAACATCTCTTTAAATTTCACTACTTAGTATCTCATATTTTCTCTGAGTGTTTCTTTTACATCTTTTCCCTTTCTGCATGAAAAGAGAAATTTTCAAACATATAAGAGAATATTGGACTAAACATAAGTTTTCATCCTTCTTATCTCTTCTTCATATCCTTTTTATTTCTTCTATAGCCCACCAGTGTCCAATACTACCCTTCAAAAGGTACACCACATGTTTAACTTTGTCAGCCTCTAGGATACTAAGGATCTTAAAGGCTTTTTCTAACTCAGTGAGCCAGAGATCAACATCTGTTGGGTCAGATGTTCTGGCATATTCTATGGCTCCTACACGACGTAGTCATTCAAAGGTCTTACCAGACCCATATCCCTCATTGGAAACTGGTTCCCTAGGTGCTGGTGCTGGCATCTGGTCTGTCGTATACCTCAGTGTGGTCATGAGTTGCCCAAAAAGATTATGAACATCTGGTTTTCCTCTCATGACTTCATCAACATGGGGATTTTCAGGCACTGGTTCCTCCCTTGCCTGACCCCTTGCACCTCCCACTGGTGTAGCAACATTGCTCTCAGCAACGTGTCCCTCATGTTCTTCAGACATCTTCGAGTTATATATCTTCTTCTGCATAAGCTGAAGGCACTATAAGATACACTGGAGTACACTTAGAATAGACTCGATACCTTAGTCCTATGTCTCTGTAGACTCATCGAACCTAGAGCTCTGATACCACTAAATTGAAACACCCGCTATCATTAGGATAATAAGTGAACAATAAAACATGCGGAAGCAATCATTAACAATGGATTACTGAAAATTACTAAAAATTAAAACCTTTTTCAGAGAGATCCTATCGTAGGAAAACTCTTTCAATAAGAACCAATGTATTACATTTACATCCTGGTTCATAAGTACATATGTTGTACCATCTCTTCTCGAGGGTTACAACATTAACTGCCTTGTTAAAAGCTAAACACAGACATCATAAGGACCTCGAGGCATTAAGCCAAAATATCAAACCGATTTGTTAAAAGTACTATCTACTGACTCCGAGGACCTGAGAGTACAGAGACGACACATAGGACTTCTATCTACAAACACGACAAACTTCACACTCCACCTGAGCTGTTACTGCTGTACCTATTGCTACTGAAGTTCTTCCTCTGCAAGATGCTCTCAGTCTCCTTCGTACTCATCCACCTAAAAATGTTGGTTCCCACGGGGGTGAGACAATTGAAAATTGCCCCAGCGAGAGATATAACTCTCTGCGAGAAACATCATTATTGCAGTTTAATTAATATAAAATTGAGCATAGGATAAGAAGTTTAGATCATTCTCATCTTTAAAGTATTGCAACTATCTATAATAGAGCAGTAAATCATCTATTTTCTTTATAAGGAACAGGAAGAACATGTATATCATTTGTCTATCATACATTTTCAACATCTCAAACTTTGCTTATGACACTCATCATTCTAATGGGTCACTCATGATTCATTCTTGTTTCCATCCGTTGGCCTTAGCCAATCTGCTAAATAGATATTCAATTATGCCAGTCATGTGATTATATATCATCATGTCTTATTCAGGTATTGGACTACGCCAATCCTTAGTTATAGACTCCATGCCTTTGCTAGGTATTGGACTTAACCAATCCTGTATAAACATTTCAGATTAAGTCATTATCAATCTCATACAACCATTCCAGGTATTAGACTATGCCATGCATGTGCATCTATTCTAGGTATTGGACTATGCCAACCCTGAGCATCTATTCCAGATAGTGGACTATGCCAAACCTGTGTATACATTCCAGGTATTGGACTATGCCAAACCTGTGAAATTATTCCAGGTATTAGGTTGTTATCTATCCTGTGCAGTTATTCTAGGTACTGGGTTGTTACCAATCCTGTGACATTATTCCAGGTATTGGTATTTAACCAATCATGTGATATTATTCTAGGTATTATGATTTAATCAATCCTGTGATATTATTCCAGGTATTGGGTTATGACCAATCCTGTGATATTATTCCAGGTAATGGACTATGCCAATCCTATGATATTATTCCAGGTATTGGGTTTTAACCAATCCTGTGATATTATTCCAGATATTGGGTTATGACCAATCTTGTGATATTATTCCAGGTAATGTACTATGCCAATCCTGTGATATTATTCCAGGTATTGGGATTTAACCAATCCTGTGATATTATTCCAGGTATTGGGTTATGACCAATCCTGTGATATTATTCCAGGTATTGGACTTTGCCAATCCTGTGCCGTTATTCTAGGTATTGGGATTTAACCAATCCTGTGATATTATTCTAGGTAATGGACTATGCCAATCCTGTGACATTATTCCAGGTATTGGAATTTAACCAATCCTATGATATTATTCTAGGTATTGGACTGTGCCAATCCTGTGCATCTATTCCAAGTATTGAACCAATCCTATGATATTATTCTAGGTATTGGAATTTAACCAATCCTATGATCTCAGATTAAGGCATTGCTTGCTATAAGGTTACTTGTTACTTATAATCAATCACTTTAGATATTTCCCATATTAGTGTAATAGTCACCATTCCATTATTAGGATTTGGGTCTCCCATACCATCACCCTTTATTAGGGTTTAGGATTTCACACACTACCATCCTTCATTAGGGTTTTTCATGGATTCACCCTCAATTAGGGTTTCTCCTGGAATCACCCTCAACTAGGGTTTCTCATGGAATCACCCGCAACTAGGGTTTCTCATGCCATCACCCTTTATTAGGGTTACATCCTTACCCTAGATTAGGGTTACACCTAGAATTGCCCTAGCTTAGGGTTAGTGTTCATCGATATTCTTAATTAGGGTTTCATGATCACTTCATCAAAGGTCATACCCTAAAATCTTAGTTTATTCATATTGAAGGTGTTTGAGGCTTATCTGTTACATGATTATCCTACATGTATGGATTCCTCTCTCTCTCATCCTCTCTAGTATGTTGACTATGTCAAACTTGGATAAATTAGGTCAACCGACCCTTTAATTGAATACATTCAATTAGGGTTGACATAGTGTATTAAAATTTTGCTTACTTAAGCTTCAGGGATTAACTCATCTAGGGTTACCAATTACTTAGTAACTTAAAGGTACAACCCTAGTGATTATATTTGAGATAAATCAGTAACAACCATAGGGTCAATTGATCCTTCATCACATTAAGTTTTCAATTGATATGATCACATTGAATCACTAAACGTTTCTTGACCCTTTACTCTCTAAACGGGTTGAAACCGTTTAGGAAAGAAGTGTGTTGAAACCGATTGGACTTGGGTCTCCAAACGGTCTTGAGACCGTTTGGACTCAAACGGTCTTAAAACCGTTTGGTCCAAACCCTCTCAAAACCAAATGGACCAAAAAGGTCTTTCAACACTAAAACAATTCAAGGTTTCAATAAATGAACCGACTATCAATTGAATCCTTGATTCATTCATCAATTGAACTATTGAATCATCCTTCAATTAGACCATTAATTAGGGTTTTGAACCCAATTGAACTAGGATCTATAATCAAGAAACCTTCAATTAGGGTTTTGAAATCGAGGAACCTTCAATGATTAATATTATGGAACTGATTCAATTGAAATCAATGAATCATCATCAAATTATGATAGGACCTGACCTCAAACGGTCTTGAGGTCATTTGGATGACCTCCAAATGGTCTTGAGACCGTTTGCCCCATCCCATCATTAAAATTTGTGAAATTCAATTAGGGTTTAGATCATTGGATTGATCATCAAATTAGCTATTGATTGCATTTCAATTTGATATCTCTGGATCTTCAAATACTCATCCATACTCAACCCTAGATCTCCAAACGGTCTTGGTTGACCTCCAAATGGTCTTGAGACCGTTTGGGTGATCTCCAAATGGTCTTGAGACCGTTTGGGTTAATCAACCCAAAGTTTTAAATCAACCTATTGAAATTTCTGCACTTAACCCGATTAGGGTTTGATAATTGATTAACCTTCAACTGATGAATCCTTTGAAACTAATCAATTGAATTTAATGGGTCATCAACCATTAACATCAGACTATGAGCTCCAAATGGTCAACCATTGCAAACAGTCAACCACTCGAAACGGTTTGAAACCGTTTGGTTTTTAACGGTTTGTTGAAACCGTTTAACCAATTGGATTCAAACTTTTGAAACCGTTTGCCTAGGATATTTTTGAGGTGTGTGCTTAGGATGATGTCATCATCATCAAGCTATGATCCTTCATATTTTGCTGTAATTTTCATGTTGGTTCTATTGATTTGATCAAGTGAATTTCAAAAAGAACAAATGATCAACAATTGATAAGGAATTGAATGCAATAACAATAGTAAGGGTTCAAGTTATAAAACCCACCTCCAATTGAGCTTCAAAGCTTCAAGACCACGTCAACAATGGTGGATGCGACTCCTTTCACTATCCCAAGGCTCGTCCTCAAGCTTTGAGTGAAAAGGAATGGTTAGAATTGAAGATGGGATCGAGATAAGAAGAAATCATGCAGTGATTTTCGATTTCCACCATGGAATCAAGGTGAAAGAGGGCCATGGAGCTTACCTACAGGTTGGGATTCGTCCTCCTGTTGCTCCTAAGCTCCCTTGGTAATTTATGCAAGCAAGAAGTGAAAGTGGATTCGAAATTTCCCTTTCAAGCTATGGATAAATGAGCTTATATGCATTTTTATTAAAATTCATTTTAAGAGAGAGAAAGTAGGGATTATCTCCTCCATTTCCTTGCCTCGTTCCCCCTTCCCTTCCTTGGTTACGAGGCTATCTCCTTTGACACTTATTCCTCCCAATTATCCATGATTTAAAGAAAAGAAAATTAAGCACCTTAACCCTTATAATAATAATATCCTAAAGTTAGTGGATAATTCTTTTTCTTTTAATAATGTGAGTGAGTTATCCACTTCCTTTAGATATTTCGTGCCTTTACAAGGCACATGGTCGTCCATTATTTTGCAAAATCATCCCTCACCTTTTGGTTGAAGGGATATTCAATTTATATATTTATTTTTGCATTAAATTGAAGTAAAGTTCCAATTATGCTTAAATCTTGATTATTTTAATATCAAGATTCTCTCTCCTCCAAAGTAATTCAAATGAGGTGCCCCTCTCATTTTATTGCCCTACATGATGCCAAGAATAATTAGGGACCCTCTAAAAGTGATATTTTTCATATTGAACCCTAGATTTTGGGTAAATTGCACATTACACCAAAACTAGGTTTTAATGCACAAACATTGCTCAACAAGCTCTTTCTTGTTATTCAGGCTACCACAAGCCATACCACTGTATCATTTTCATCCTTATGATGCTTCAACACTTGAGGAACATCTTATCATGCAACATTTGCAAGTTAACCCCTCAACTTGGGTAATTTGCACTTTATTCCAAAATAGACAAAATATTATTTCAACATTGTTCAAAAAGGACTAAAATTGAAATCTAAGTTCCTCTTGAAACTTAATTACTTTTCAAGGATAAGAGCGAGCATATAATCAACCTTATTAAGAAAAACCTCTAAGGTTAAGGCTTAACCCAGGTCAGGGATGTTACACTAGAGATGGAAATTGAAGTTTTGCACTCTTCTTCTTGTATAATGATTATTTATGATGCAGGAAATATTTTTGGATTGATATGTTATTGAAATATTATAAAGAAAGTGATAACATTAAATCCCAAAATGGCTTGTTTATGTAAGAATTAACTATTTAAATTTCTAGTTCTTGAATGTTGCATTTTCTCATAGTTTAGAATTTTAATATGAAATTATAGATGATATAGTATCTCTGTATATGCATACATGGGCAAAATATGAGCTTATTCTAAGGTTCCTATGTGGACGTATTATTGTTTTGGCCTTTATGGTGTTTTGGGTGGTTTATGCCCCAGATGGGTACTTTGAGTTATCTTATAAACCGTGGTATACTTCTTAAAGTAGTTTACATTAAAATAAGTCATTAGTGAAGATGAATGTGATAATGAATCAAGATTTATAGCTATTACAATATGTATATCATATATCATAAGGGTAATAAATAAGGTGGATGAGAAAGTTTGGAGGTTTCTTAATTCCATAAGACTTAAGAAAAAACAAAGAGAAAGTGTGAGGAAAAATGACAAGAAGATATTAGAATAGAGTTTCAAGAATAGATGGAAGTCTTGTTATGATAAGTAATGGTGTAATATGTCTTTCATCTCTTCTCTCCTGATAACATTAAAGGCTTGTATAAGAATGTGATAAAACCTGACATAATAACATGGATTTTGAATACATGATATCTACATGTAGGATCGTTTTCCATTGGGTTGATGCCTTGAGTGGTATGGTATGGTTGTCATCTTTGGTATGATAATATGGCCCAAAATATTAAGGTGAATACATATTTTTGATCAAGAGATAAGATGATGAACAAGATGGTATGATTCTTAAGGTGGAAGATGTTATATGATCTAGTGGTTTAATAACTTTTCTCTTAAATGATGATATATGTGCTTTACTATAACCAAGTAGGCCCTAAAGGAGACATCAAAGGACATATTCCCGACTGATACTAAATGTTTTAGAAATAATCATAAATATGTTTTCCTCATGAAAACCCTAACATTGTAATGATGATGGTTAACATTGTAGCATGACCTTGCTTGGTCTGACATGATTATGAGAAATACTAATTATGAATCAATGGCCTATATTTTATGTTCTTGTATGCAAGTTGGAAATGATCATAGTTAAAAGATAAATATTACATCTTGATGCCTTGTGCAAAGTTTATGTGACTTGACTTCATGTTTTGGTCTTATTGTGGCCAAAATTTACAAGTTGGGCCTTATTGTACCCTGGTTGAATATGTTAAGGCCTTGTTATTTCCGTGGATGGTACATTAGCTCTGATATGAGTGGTTGATATATGTGAACGCATTTTATTTATTGTGATGTTATTAGAATTTCTTAATCTCTATAATCACATATGTAAATCTTTTATGCAACTTTATTGATGTGATTGAAAACAAGTAACTGGATTAATTAATCAAATGTTACCTTGATCATGGAGTGTCCTCTGACCGAAGAGCTATCTCTGTGTCATAACTTGTTGGATAGTGAAATGAGTTTGTAGCAATATCAATTTTGACAAGCAACTTAGAGTCTTACATGGTTGATTATGCACGAGTGTGGGATGAGTTTTGTCTATCATCCTAGCTTCAAAGTGTTTGAGAACAGTTGCGGGTGTGTCTTGATCTATATGTGATTGAGATTGGATGCGATTGTACCTTAGATTTGATGGTTGTAAACCTGAGTTTTTGGTGTCTTGTCATGTGTACCCAGGTTGAATCAAGTTTTTAGTGGGATGGCCATTGTGCCCTACTAGTAGTTAAGTCATTGTGCCACTACAGTTTGTCACTCATACTAACCAGATGTAATAGATCATTAGGAGTCTAGTCATCCTAAGATCTTATACATGGCTGCTTGTGACTTCATAACATTTTGTTATTAGTTTGAGTGGTACACCTCAAACTGGCCATGCCTTAATAACATATGTAAATCAGCCGTGTAGTATATCTATTTAGAAATTTATTAGCTAATAAAATTAAATGTTGTTATTGTACTTTTGTTATCTGCAAGTTTTATGTGGATTTATGAATTACTAATAATTATAGGGATTGTCTATAAGCAGTGTAAGTAATGTCATATCAATTGCAATTAAGATGTTTTTACTATAATAATCCTATTATGGAAAGATGAAATGTCTTATATTTATGTAGTAAATATGTAATAATTAGAGATAAGAGATAATATGGATAGTTGAACTTTAAAATAAGAAATCAATTTCTTTCTATTATACATTATCCATATTTTATGTCATTCGTGTATGTTTATATCTTGGTGGGAGTAGTCCTCCCACTAGGACTCTTTAAGATTCACACAGGGTTCTTCTATAATGTGTTTAGGTATGCTATCAAAGTGGAAATGACAAGGTGCTTAAGTTGTACTAAGAAATAATATAGTAATGTCTAGAGTGTCCCTATACCCTCACTTTCCTGAGTGATAGGTGGGTAGTTGGGGATGTATATGATCATATGTTTCATCTTAGTATATCTTTACAATTATAAATTGTATGCCACTTTGTTCTGTATACATGTTGTATTTCCACAGATATGGACCCTCTTGTAACTTGGGTGTTGAGATTAATATAAATATTTGATTTTGCTTCACTATCTTTTCCCCTCTTTGATGAGTTGTATGTGGTGTGCTCTAAAATTTTATTTGGATTTTTTAACTTAGTTATTATTGGTTCCTAGTTTTAGGTTGGGTTTTGTTTGAGGATTAGTCCTAATGATCAATTTTGGGGTTGATCAGTGGAACATGTCTTGACAAGTATGGTATCAAATAGTTGGTTAGTTGAGTCTACATGGACAATATGAATTTGGATATAGAATCATAACCAAGTGATAAACATGACACGAACAATATGTACACCACTTAAACTCAACATTTGGTTGCACTAGTCAAGTATGAAATTCTAACAATGTCACAAGAAATAAAATGTGTTCTGATACACCAACTACTCAAATTAGAGTTAATGCACTATCCATGATTGTATCAAGGCCTCAATATATTGAATTGGGGAACAATAATGCCCTACTTAGGAACCCTGCCCACAACAAGACCCAAATCATCAAGTCAAGTCACATAATACTTATACAAGGCATCAATATGGACATTTATTCTTTCACTATGATTCGTTCCTAACTTGCATATAGGAACATAAAATTAGAGGCCATCGATTCATAATTATAATTTCTCATAATCATTTAAGATCAAGAACGGTCATGCAACAAGGCTAACCATCACAATTCTAGTGTTAGCGCTATCACGAGGAACTATTACATTTGATTATTTATACGAACGGTTAGTACTAATCAGAAATATATCCTATTATGTCTCTTTAAGAGCCTACTTGGTTATAGTAAAGCACATATATCATCACTTAAGAGTAATGTTATTAAACCATAGTATCATACTACATATTCCACCTTAATAATTTTACCATCTTCTTCACCAACTTATTTGTTGTGTGAAACATATATTTGTCTTAATATTTTTGGCCATGTCATCATCCCAAAGATGACGTCTATACTATATCACTCAAGTCCTCAACCTCATGGCAAATGAGCATACATGTATTCAAAATCCATCTTATTATGTCACATTTTATCACATTGTTATACAAATCTTGAATGTTATATAGAAAGAAGATATGGAAGACATATTACACATGTGAGAAAGATAAATTCTACATTAAGATCATTTATCATAACAAGAATTCCATCTATTCTTGAAACTCATATGGAATTAAGAAACCTCCAACCTTTCTCATCCACCTTATTTACTACCCTTACAATATATGACATGCATATTGCAATAGTTATAAATCTTGATCCATAATCACATATAGATTCATTAATGACTTATTTTAATTTAAACTACTTTATGAAGTATGCTATGGTTCATAAGATAGCTCAAAGTACCCATGTAGGGAATAAACCACTCAAAACACCAAAAATGATGAAATAGTAAGATGTCCACATAGGAACCTTAAATAACTGGAAATTTTGTACATGTATGCATATAACATAGATACAATATGTTATATCCTCAACTTTGGTAAAATTGAATCATATATATTAAATAATGAATTGATCATTTAATTCCTTAATTATATTATTCATGGAATAATAAAGTCATCTATGTAGCATGGGTGCAACCCATGAGGCCCGTGAGACTATTTGTGTTGCAAATATGTCCTTGGATTCAAAACAAACAAATACGAGTTTTATTTATAAATAAACATTAATGGCTTTGTTAATTATTGGTCAACTAAAATATAAGATAATATACAAGTGTCCAAGAAAAAATAAAGTGTATGGTGTTTTAAATAATTAAAATAGTAATCATATAGCCATAAGTGGCAACACAATGTTGATGCACAAAATAACATTATCTAATTTTAACCTATGTATACTTGAAAATAATAATGAAAGGAAGATAATTCTAGAAATTTGGAGAAAAGTGATATTTCATAAGATAGTGGTATTGTTTTAAATAATTGTTAAAAAGAAGCATGTGTTGATATCTCAATAAATCCCAACATATTAGATATACATTGGAATAATATGAATGATTTCCTATAATTGATTTAAAGGAGATATCAGAGAGAGAGAGAGAGAGTTTTTACAAAAAACCACAAGGACTAAATATAAATTGGAATGATATTTAGTGTTTTTCCCTTTTATCTGTAATGTTTCCAGATCCATGTTTTATGGGGAAGTGGGGAGTTTCTTCTTATAACATTGAGATTTGTGCAATAAAAATTTAAGAGTTTTTATATAAAGAAATGTAGAAGGAATATATTTAATCCCTTCCTAGAATCATGCCTTGCCTTTCTCTTGGTATAAGTTGGTATTAAGTTGTCAAACAAGAAAGGCATCTTTTAATATTTAATGAAAAAGAGTTCATGGTATGCCTACTTTTCGGGAAAAATATATATAATTCTTTTCAATTATATGAAAATCTCTATGGAAAGCTAGATCTACCCATCTGTAACCCAACTATATCACTATGAATGGGTGGGGTATTGGAACTGATTTCCAAGGAAGAAGAACAAAACACCACACTTTTTTCATCGATAGGGTATAGGGTTATCTCCTTTGTACCTTCTTCTTCTCAAAACCTTTGGCCTTTGGTTTAATACCATGCAACAATGTGAGAAAGGGGTGACACCTGATGTCCACCTCAACCTCTGTATCTACCTCTGTTGGCTTTGTGATGGTGAAGGGAAGACTTCCCCAAGGCCAGTCATGTGGATTGACAGAACTCTGGCCGACCAACAACCATTAGTACTTGGTGCAAAGGTACTGGTGGGACATGAGACTGCAAAAAAGGAAGATGAGTAGAGTGACATGAGGAGAGGCTAACAACAGTGAAAAATGAGGATAGCAGGGTAGTGGTTGTGTAATTCTCAGCCGCTCACTGCCTAGGTTCACCACCATGTAGAGCATGGCCTCTTGACCCCTATTTTGATGTTGCAGAGACCCTGAAGGTCAAGAGTAGGTATTATGGTCACCGAATGGGTTGGGGGTGATTCCCTTGTAGAGCCACACTCTCTGGAATGTAATCAAGTAGTGGCAGGAGTTAACAACACAAGCCATGCTTACGTGCAGAGAGGAGTTCCATGGGGCATGGAGTCAGTGGTGGAACTGAGCCCTGGTGGTTGGTGTCATCGACCACACTCCGTAGAGGGCGTCGGGGTTTAGCAACACCAAAGGAGGTGTGCTCAACAATAACTGTTGGTGTCAGAGTATCGAGCGCACCCCAATGTGAGGAGGAAGGTATACATGCTGATATGGCATAAAGGGTCAAATGACCTGGATGCCTAAGGCTAGTGTATTGGGCATAAATGACACACTCCCAACCGGAAGCAAGCCAAGGTAATACATGGTGATGTGGCATCCTTTCATTGGCCTAATTATATTTCTTTTTCAAGAATCATAACTAATTGTAGGAAAGTCAGATTTAAACAAGTTATATATGAAAGTTGATTAGCAAAATGAGAGGAATCAAATTAAAATAGTTTCGTCTAATTATGCTTCTAATTCCAAATGTAGTGCAAATATGGGTTAAATTGGTGATTAAAGCATAAAAACCCTAGTCTTTTATGAATAAATTGTTAAACATGTTACATATGAATCTTTGAGATGACATAATGATGATTTAGTATGATTATGACCTTAATGGTGATAATTAGAGTTGCTAATGTGGTTAACCAAGCATATGAAGATTATGGCTTCGTAGTTAAATGTGATAACTTTATGAACTTAGACTAAAATAAGTGATCATAATGAAAGTGATATGTTGGATAATTAGGGTTTCGAAACATGACTCTAATGATGACCCAATGTCAAGAAAACCTAAACCTTATCATAGGACTGAGTAGGGTTCAATCTATTTAATGTGATGGTGACACTTTAGGATTTACATACATGTAGATCAAAGTTGATTGCTTGGTTTGTTTTCTTAATTGGATAATATGCTTGAAGTGTAATTTCATAATATACATGGCTCACCATCAAGGTATGTGGTTATTCCTATGACTACCCACATTAGTTTGCTAGTGTTTTCTAAGTGTTTCTCGAGGATTGAACAACTAAACTATTTGAAGTTTATTTAGTTATGTTCAATTATAATACCACTATGAGTATCACATAAATAAATATTATGTGAATAAAATTACAATTCTTATTTGCAAATATTTCATGGAATATATGTTGTTACTTTACTTACACACCCCTCATGCACAATGTAACTTGTTATATTGATCCATGCTTTTGTTTCATGACGTTTTAGGTACATGCTAGATAAGGTGATATCAAGATGTGATGGACATATGAAATTACTTAAAGACATTAAAGTTAACTTTTAAGGAGGATTAGATAGATATTTCTTCTCATATATTTCTCATATATACAATTCTGATGACGAAAAGTTATGTAAGTTCTAGAGGAATATCTTGTAAACAATATCTTTGAGTTAATGAAATTATTTGTTGTTATTTATAGTTGGATTAAAATATGGATCCTTGGAAAAAATTTAGGTAATGGATCTCATCTTTTTGACCTTCCTTAATAGGAGGTTGCTGAAAAGTGAGGTCGTTGCACAATATCATCTAAAATTCCACATTAAAATTGTTAACGATGAGAAGGATATGTGATATTCAATAAATAGAATATTGAATAGTTAATCCTTATAAAAACAAGCCATTTGGGATTTAAAAGTATCACTTTTAGCCTCCAATTCAACCTTTAAAATATTTCAATAGCATATCAGTATGAAAATATTTTTCTTTGCATAATAGATAGTCATTATGAAAGAATAAGAGTGCCAAATATCAATTTCCATATATAGGGTACTCAAAACCACTAAAAGTTCCATGTTTTAGGCATATGAACAAAATTTCCAAATTCTAACCCAAAGAAATTTAGAGAACAACCGATTGTCAACATGAATTATAACAAGAATGACAGGAGGAGAAGAAAATTGTATTTGTATGATTTTATCTAAAATAAATCACAAAGATTCACCTTTGTGGAAAGTTAGATTCTCTTTTCTTTTTAAGATAAAGGTTAGGAATTTCAAGGAATAACTCATGTTATTAAAGAGAATGTTATTGTGATCAAGAATCATCTTCAAAAGATAGACCAAAAGTTTCATGATTACAAAATAAAAAGGTAAATTAGTGCCCTATGATTCAACTTTTAGGTAAAGAACTCAAGGTTATGCATTCTCATCAAATCAAGTCATAAAAGTAGGTTTAAATCATGAGAAGGTCAAGAAACATGCTTTCTCATGATGAGAAAGCCTTTCTCTTTGAGATCTATCCTGGTTCAACCTCTAATATCCATCATAAGCTCCATCAAACCTCTATCTAGCATGATTTAGCCTTTCGAATGTCAAAGAGAGAATAATGGAGAGTCCTTCATCTAGATGATCCACCTTCTAGGATGGAAATCCATGGATCTCAGTTCAAGGAAGAATAATAAGGAGATAATAACAAGGGATACAAAGAAGAAGACATATCTTACATGGGATGAGCATGGGATGAAGCTATATACCCGAGGAGCATTCAATAGACCTTGACTTTTCAACATGCACCAACATGCATGCATGGAGGACCTTCTCCCAATACATGACCATCCCTCTTCTTAGAAACTCATTCTAATAAGATTTTAGGTTACCAAAAAGGGCTAGGAATAGTTAGGGTCAAAGTCCAAAGGTCATATGTACATCCATAGATAGAAATGACTTCTATACTCCAAAGTACAGATCCATGACCATTATCAACATAATGGCCATTCACTTATTGTAGTATCACATCAAACTATTAACCACATAGGTACATTCCACAAATTCTTACTTTTCCTTCAAATATCACCATCTTGGCTTTGTTCTGCGACTGAAAATATGTTCAAGTTGAACAAGCTACTCCTAAAACTTTTGATTTTGTTTGTGTCACCCTCTAATCATACAAAGAGATTGAAGCAACATCATATGTAATCATCGGATCAACACTTGTTATTGTACCTCCATGGTATCATCCTACTAATATCATTATTATCATGATGAAAACTTATATTTACCCTATTTATTGCATTCAACCTTGATTTCCAACTTGATAATCATCATACATCCTTGAGAGGAGTCTAATTGTATACCAGGTAAGGGTTTTCTCTCCTCAACATCTTCTGATTTTGTCTTATTTCTCATGATTTGACATATTCTTTCACCTACATGAGATCATTTCCTGGATAACTTTTCTAATCCCTTCATGTTGTGATAACTATTAACATATACTCCTTCAAAACATACATTTGTTGATCTAAGATTATCTCAGTATCCACTCTTTCCTATCATTCTTTATTTTTATCATCTTGAACCATACTTATAATTTTATTTCTCCTCTACTTATGTGAATTTTACACCTCATAACCTTCCCATGACAGATAGTGTTCATAAACATCCTCATACACATTTTTACATTCTACACACTACCTTACCATTCCCTTGATTGTTGCATATAACTACTCACACAATGTTGTATCCTTTAAACCTCATCATTATCTAGAATCCTCACTTCAAACACTAGAGAGACATCCAAATAAGGTGTCCTTTTAGTTTTAGGATATCCTATATGCATTATTCATATTCAAATTAATCATCATATTTTTCACATATTTTCCTTTTCTCAACAAACTTTTAAGTTTTGATTATTTACAACATGGTTTTTATCTTTTATAATCAATTAGTTACACACTTTCCACCAGTTATTTAGCCAAAAAATTATACATAGTTGGTGTTTAAAATATCTTTACTTAATCTCGGTTTCGAATCTCTCATAAAATTTGATCTTTTTCTTTTCATTATGATTTCATACTTGTTATACTCTGGATAAATTCCAACGAATAACTAAGATTTGTTGACGATCTCCCCCTCTTTTAGATTTGAAGTGCTTCCTATTTTTTTGATATAAAGTCTTGAGAAATGGAGTATGACATCGGTTCTTTTGAATGAATCTACTGTTGGAAGAAAGATTCCTCTCCCTGAAGGTCGATCCACTTAGTTCCTCTCACTTCACTCTATTTTTTCCTCTTGCTAATGCCCGAGCCATTTGTCTTGTGACCATAGAGCTATCTCAATGCTTGCTAGATAGTGAAATGAGTTTCCTTGTAGCAATCTCATATTGTGAGAAGGAAGTGTGAGTATATGCGGATGCGGGAAGGTTTTCCTTTGTCATCTAGACTTCGATGTGTTTGAGAAAAACTGTGGGTGTGTCTTGATTTATATGTTCTTGAGAGCAGCTATGGTGTGAACTCAAATTTGAGGAGTGTATACTGAGTTTTTGGTGTTGTGGCTTGTGTACCTAGGACGAACATATTTTTTAGTGGGATTGCCATCATGCCCCTACTAGTAGGTTATTCATTGTGCCACTATCATTTATCACTCATACTAACCAAGGGGAAGAGATCTTTAGGATTCTGATCATCCTAAGATCTTTTACAGGGTTGATCGTGACTTCACAATGATCAATTAGTAGTTTAATTTGTTGACCTAAGTGTTATACATTGTCCATATTTTGATAATGACTTAACTGTTCCATTCATATGTATCTAATATGTCTATTTGAGTTTTTTTTCTTCTTCCAGGTATTAGGTACAAGAAAAGGATCAATACAATCAAGCCCTAGCTTGATCTAGTTTAAGTCAAAAGCAATGCAAATGCACTTTTGTGGAAATATCCCTAAATGAAATAGAATAATTTTTTTAATCATTTGTATTGATCCTATGACTTGTAACTAAGACAAGAAAAAATTAGAAGCACTTAATTCAAACATTTAATCATTCTAATGATGATTTCTAAAATGAATCACAGAGTGCATGTTTGGTCAAGTTTCATCCTTGATAAACTCGAATGACACCCTTGATGGATTTTGGGAATTTCTAGGTTTGGCTGAGTTTGTCCCAGAGTAAACTCAACCGAGACACCGTTGCACAACCAAAATAAATTTAAGCCATCAGACGAGTTTCATCCAGGATAAACTCGATTGATGCTTCAAATTTTATTTGTCGTATAGTGTAATTGATTGAGTTACCTTTATTGAAACTTGACATACTACACTATACAGAGTGTGCATAACAAGTGATTCTAGCCATTGGAGTGTTGCAAACATCAAAAACAGATCTGTAGTAACACCCTAAATGACTAAAAATCATTTCTAAGTGCCTCTAGAGGTTAGTGGACATCCTCAAATATAAATAGGACCCCTTAGACTTCATTCCAAGATTGTTCCTTCATGGTATTCAAGCTCCTAGCTATAGTTGAGTACATTTTGTCCACTAGATCCACTTTCTTTCTCTTTCTTACACTTCAAAACATTCATATGAGTGAGATAGGCTATGTGTGAGAGAGCTACTCCATTGTAGTCTTGTGAATCTCTCAAAGCTTCCCTTTCCCTACCCTTTCTCAAAAGAAAAATTGGTGAAAACCTCCTCCAAGGTGAAGGAGAAGGTGAAAGCTTCTCCAAGTTGAAGGAGAAGGTGAAGGCTGAAGATCCTTGAGAAGAGTGGGTAATTCCTTCAAGGAGGAAGACTTATTACAAGAAGGCGAGCTCCTTGGTAAAGGTGTCCAGTTCCTTGGAAAGGTGGGTAAGCCCTTATAGAGGTTGAAGACTCTTTTTTGTGTGGAAATTCTAGGTAAGTATATTTTCAACCCTACTAAGAAGTGCAAAGTTTACAATCTATAACCAATTTATAGCTCCGTAACATAGCTAAAAAAAGTAAAATAACTAGTTAACTTGGAAAGGTTTATAGATCCCAATTCCTACAAACAATGTGGGAAAAACTAGTAAGCTTATTCTTATACAGATTATAGAGAAATTTCAAGTCCTTCTCGATTTTGTTGAATAGGACTATTGAATCAATTCCTTGAGCTCCATGTTTCCTATTGTTCCATTCTTACCAAATTGAA
Source organism: Alisma plantago-aquatica (assembly GCA_963693085.1). NCBI lineage: Eukaryota > Viridiplantae > Streptophyta > Magnoliopsida > Alismatales > Alismataceae > Alisma > Alisma plantago-aquatica. The sequence goes on along the minus strand of OY856415.1, from coordinate 193,394,157 downwards.
TGAACACAATCAATGATGGCCTAAGATTCCATGATGTTATTGGCCTTGCCTTTCTTGCTATCTTCAACCAAGAAGTTGAAAAGAGAGGTAGATTTCCTAATATTAAGCTTCAACTAAGATTGACCCCATACATAACTCCAGTATGAGAAATCAGTAAACAAATGGTAACTACTTTCTTCAACATTCTTGCAAAGGCAACACATTATGTCAACATTTGGATTACAATCTTTTGAAAGATCTAGAAGGGGGTGAATAGAGATTTTTGATGATTTAAAAATAATTAAAAACTCAACCAAAGTAGGAGGAGGAAACAAGGAAGACACTTATTCTTAGAGTGGTTCCAACCTTTGAATACAAAGGTTGTCAGTCCACTACCCAATTATCTCCAATTGGGTTTTTGAAAGTGATTAATTGTATTACCTCACAAGGATGTTACATAAAATACAATAAACTTCCTTGAAGTAGCCTTCACCTAGAAGTAGCCTCAACCCTCCTTGAAGCAACCTTCTTTGAAGTAACTCTAAGCCCTTGGAGCAACCTTCTCCTCCTAGAAGTAGCTCCACAACCTTGAGATAGCCTTCCTTTTGAAGTAGCTCCAACCACCCTTGAAGCAGCCTTCCTTGAAGTAATCTCAAGCTCCTCTCGAAGCAGCCTTCTCCATAAGAAGTAACTTCAACCAAACTCCCTCAGGCAACCTCCACAATCTAGGAGTAGCCAAGGAGCACAAGCAACTTTAACATGTGAAAGGGGATTGGAAGAAGGAAGTACAACAATTGAGTATTGTGCTTTGATCCTATATCAAGCATTTGGATCTCCTATCCACTTAATATGGACGTGGATATATGTGGTGGTTAGAAGATTTTATCTATAGGACAACTCTAGAGCACAAGGAAGATGATGGAAAGTGAATTGTAGCTTTGTTGCTCTCAATAGTGGATACTCAAGTGTAACTTAGATGTTTTAGGTGTCCTAAGACCTCCCCTATTTATAGGAATGGTTTGCAAGTACTTAGGGACGTTCTAGGGAGTCTCTAGAGTGTTCTTAGTGATTAACTAGCCGTTAGGTGTACATTAGTTGGCTAGCAATTGTTAATTTATTCATTCTTGAAAAGAACAATACATAATCCTGATCGATCGATAAGTTTGTCGACCAAACTGTGTCTCAGTCGAGAATTTATTTGAACAATCCTAGGTTTAAGGAAAAAGTGTTGCAACGTATATTTCCAACTCCCAACTACCAACCACTAAGTCTAACAGTCACAACCTTTAGACCTAAGCTTACTCGGTTGGGATTATTTTCAACCAAAGACTATTTTAGAGCACAATTGTGTAAGTTATTCAACAGTGCTCACAAGTTTGACCGAGGTGGTTCTCGGTCGACAAAAACTTTGACCGAGTGTGTTTCGGTCGACAAGTTTTTTGGCCGAGGGTGTCCCTGCTTCAGTCTTTTGAATCACCTACTAAGTGTGTGTTTCAATGAGTGATGGTGACTCTATCTCAGTGGGGAAACGTATCTAATGGTTATAAGTGGGTAAGGAAGATCTAACGCTTGATTTACTTGATATCTAAATACTTTTACATTATATCTTTGTACAAGTATTTACACATGGGAACAATAATGAAAACATAAACAATTGAGCGTATTTGATCTTAAATTATCCACTTAGTTTGATCTCCTTATTTCCTTGAACCCTAAAATATTCAAGTAGCATGTTAGATCCACAAGAATGAAATGTTTTTCATCATCAAAACAAATGGTATGCTAATGTCCAATTTAGCCAACAATCCCCCCCTTTTTGAAGATGACAAACATCCCTAAAACATTAAGAAAAATATTTGAAATGAAATGAGTTTCATACCTATGATGTACATGATATGCATAGAATCTTTTGATCTCATAAAATGTGTGCTAATATACCTAAAGAGATATGGAACATGATATATATCTCTTAAGGAAATGTAGCACCAAAACTCATGATAAGATTTTACTTTATTTTGTTCTATTTTATTTCTTCCCCTTTGTCATTTTGAAAATATAATTATACCTATAAGTCAATAAGACTCCCCCTTAATTGATTACTCTCCTTAATTTTTTACTTCAAAAAGAATGTGAAATTTAGCCACAATTCAAAAACAAGATTAATTTCTTAACCATTTGCAAGGGATGTTAAGCCCTGAAATGGTATGAGATTCCTTTAGGCTCATGGTGGGATCAATGAATGTTTTATATTAATTTATCAACCATTTACAAGGGATGTTAAGCCCTAAAATGATATGAGATTCCTGTAGTCTCATAGTGGAACCAATAAATGCATCTCTAACCATATATAAGGGATGTGAAGCCCAAATTAGTGTAGAGTATCCAATTAAGAGCAAGATAAAAAAATACATTATATCCAAGAATTTTTGTGAGACCCCCCTTAATCTCATAACAAAAAGGAGCTTAAAAATACTAAGGTAGTTTAAATCATAACCAGCTTTAAAATCAATTGATTAAGACTATGAGTCAATTTTTATAAGCAATCTTGTTTCTTGAACTATCTTAAAAATTTCTTTTATCCTAAGTATTTAACATGATGAGCAAATTACAGATCTAATATACCAATGTTGGGTGCAAGTGAATGATTTGATTTACAAATAAGCATTTTTAACTCCTTTTCAGCCAAGAGGCATTTCTGCAGATTTCCAATTAATGCAACTTTATCTAGAATGAACCAAGATATAAAATTTTATTGACAGAAGTGGCAAGTCCATTTCTTTTTGTATGCATATTCATTCTTGTTTCAAGTCACTAGTTTAAGCAACATAGATTTATTCTTTAATGATCCTTTTATTTTTACATCCATTTGAAGAGTTTGATGTCCTTATGAGCTCAAGTCTTACCCATTAATACATAAGTCATATCAAAATCCATTTCCTTTCATTATATCCTGACATTATTTATTTCATCATGCCCATTTAGTTCCAATTGAATGTTTGTTTTAGGTCTAGGAGTTGAAACTTATGCATTATTTAAGCTCATATAGAAATTGTCCAATAATAAACTCCTTTTAGGATATGATTAAGTCTTGTTGTGTATAATTATCATTTGTTCTTCAATTCTCTTAGATGTAGACTTATAAATCCTATATGCTTTACTAGATGTGGAATATTCCAAGATAAGTCCTTTTTGAGTCTTGAGATTGAATTCATCTTTTTTTGAAGAGAAGAAAACAATTTTTACCACATATAGATAAGATTCAATTGAGTCCTAGTGAAGCAAAGTTTTAGTTTTGAAAAGAGATCTTACTTTTGCTTGCCACAAATATTAGATTTATCAAAAGAAAGTTTATGTAATGATTATATTCTAGGCAACTTTCCTGCATGAACAATCTTTCCATTCCATAAACAATACATTATTTGCAAATAGTGTCCATATAGTTAAGAGGTTTAACAATTATTTTCCTTTATCAACAAATTTGATATTTTCATATTAATCATAATCATTGTCATAGAACTTATGATTTAGTTCTTTAACAAATAACACATTTAAAATTTGTACTGACATTACTTATGGCAATAGTTCTACCTTTGACATTTTACCTTTCCTTCAAGTGTGTAAAAGGCCTCCTTGTCTCAATTTCTATAGATCATCCAAACCTATAAAGTAGAAACGTTTTGGTACCCATATAGTGGTCCTTTTAGTTGTGAATGATTTTCATTTTTTTTTGAGTATATATGAATCAGAATAAAAGTATTTTATAATCGTTAAGTATTGATTTCAAGTAAATAATTTTAATGGAAACAATTTTTGACAAAACTATTCTCGATCAAACTTTTCTTCAACTAGAAGAATTCTCAGTCGAACTATTTGTCGATCAGGTGGATTTTCCAGTAAAAACAATGTTGACAGAACTACCTTCAGTCGAACTTTTCTTCTATCAGAAGAGATCTTGGTCGAGAATTTTGTCGACCGAGATAAAGTTCTGTGTATTTTTATTAAATTCAACATTTCTAATGTAAACATATCATTCCATTATTTTTGGATATCATAATTAAGCAAAAAAATACAAAGATATACAAGTTTAGGCTTAATTCAGTTGAGATAATACGTTATAACTTTCAAGGTGAAGCTCAGGTCGAATCTCAACTTATATGCCCAACATTCCTAAGTTGGGGTTTTTGGATCCCCAACCAAGTCAACATATTTTTTCTTGTATGGCCAAGAGAATGAATAATGTCCAGGATCTAAACAGTAATGACAACAAACATAATAAATTTCATTTCTCTTCTTATCTAGATTGTCTTTAGGCACATACATGACCTTGTTTTTGGGTTTTTATAGTTTAAGGTTTTTGATAGGATTTATCTTTGGGTACATAACCTAGGCCTCTCCTCCCAATTTGACCAGATGAGTCCTTTAGGATTTTATCAAGAATGTCTTTGTTTTTCAAGCTACTAATATCCTTTTGCAACTTTGCAATTTCATCCATTTTCTTTTTAATGTCTAACTTTGCTTGGTCTAGATTAGATAAAAAACCATCTCTTTCTTTGACAATAACATAATAATCTGAATGAGTACATAGAATAGGTTGAGTTTGAAGATCATTTATCTAGCAGGAAATTCAACCTTTTCTTGACAAAGAAAATTATTGTTGGTTTCTAGAGCAAGCAACTTAATATTGAAATCATTAATAGATGATATCAAAGTAACTTTTCTAGACATAAGACTTTCCTTTTCAAAAGTAAGATCATTCAATTTAGCATACAAATCTTCATTAGTTTTTGTAAGACTTTTGAAATTTTTTTGATAACGAGGAACCCCTCCCGGGATCGGCCACTATTGGACCCCACCCAGCCAAGGGTAAACCCTGGAACCAGTTGCGTACTTGGGGGCACCACGACACGCTAAGTAACGTGGAGCCTTTGTTGCACCCCAGGGGTTTTTGTCCAGAGTCAAACCCAAGTCCCTTCATTGGGGATTGCCGAGCCGCACCACTGGGCTATTCCCCCACCCCTGAATTTATAATGTAATTCTTCAATACTAGTGACTAACTCTTCTTTAGATAAATCAAGAAGACTTACCTCATTTTCTTCTTCATTTGTTGTTGCAATGAAGCAACTTACCTTGTCTTCTTCTTCTTCTTCTTTCTTGCTATCATCTCTTGAGTCATCCCAAGCTGCCTTGTAGGCCTTTTCTTTCTTGTTGAGAGAAGATTTCCTTTCATTATTAATTTTGGTAAACTCATTTTTTAAATGTCCCTTCTTGCCACACTCAAAGCACCTAAGGGAAGAAGAGGAAGAAACAAAAAAAATTTGTTAGTTTTAAATCTTCTATATTGCTTACCATTTACAATGAGTGCCTCCTCTTCATTATCTTCTTCATTTGTTTCATTACTTTCTTTAGTTGTCGCCTTACAAGTAATGTCCTTCATTTTCTCCTTCTTGTGTTTGGCTGCCAATTTTTCTTCTTCTTTAAGAGTGACCTCATGAGTTTCTAAATTACTAATGAGCTGCTCCATCCTCACTGTGCAGAGATCATTAGCTTCTTCAATGGCTATCACCTTTGGCTTGTATTTTAGAGGAAAAGAGCTAAGAATTTTAGACACATGATCTTCATCACTTATATATTTTCCCAATGTACTTAATCCGTTAACAATGGAAGAAAATCTAGCATACATCTCACTAATAGATTCATTAGATTGCATTCGAAATTGTTCACTTTTTTGTTTAAGCATATTAATTTTGGTATTTTTAACTTGGGTAGTACCTTCACATGTTATGGAGAGTTTATGCTATATATCATAATCCGTATCACATGAAGATATTATATTAAACTCACTTCCAAAAACTGAACAATATAATATGCTTACTACCTTTGCATTTAATTGAACTTGTTTTACCGTGTTTGGATCCCATGTTGCATATTCCGTTGTAGGAAGCATATAGGGAGTAGGCACCATCCTCCATAACTCCAAGATGATTCCTTGAAAGTAGAATTGCATTCTTCTTTTCCAGTAGGTATAGTTGTTTCCATCAAAAGGTGGTGGTCGAGTTACGTGAGTTCCTTCAAGGTTGAGGTTTCTCAGCATGATGTCCCCCATTCTTCAAGACCTATTATGGATCCTTGAAGACCTACTCAAATACTAATTGAAAGATCTAGAGGGGGGTGAATAGAGATTTTTGATGATTTAAAAATAATTAAAACAATCAACCAAATAAGGAGAAGGAAACAAGGAAGACACTTGTGTTTAGAGTGGTTCCAACCTTTTAATACAAAGGTTGTCATTCCACTACCCAATTGTCTCCAATTGGGATTTTTGAAAGTGATTAATTCTATTACCTCACAAGGATGTTACATAATATACAATCAACTTCCTTGAAGTAGCCTTTACCTAGAAGTAGACTCAACCCTCCTTGAAGCAACCTTCTTTGAAGTAACTCCAAGCCCTAGGAGCAGCCTTCTCCTCCTACAAGTAGCTCCAACACTTTGAGACAACCTTCCTTTAGAAGTAGCTCCAACCACCCTTGAAGCAGCCTTCCTTGAATTAATGTCAAGATCCTCTTGAATCAGCCTTCTCCACAAGAAGTTGCTTCAACCAAGCTCACTCAGGAAGCCTCTAGAATCTAGGAGTAGCCAAAAAGCACAAGCAACTTTAACCTGTGAAAGGGGATTGGAAGAAGGAAGTAAAACAATTGAGTATTACACTTTGATCCTATATCAAGCGTTTGGATCTCCTATCTACTTAATATGGACATGTCTATATGTAGTGGCTAGGAGATTGTAGCTATATGACAACTTTTGAGCACAAGGAAGAGGATGGTAAGTGAATTCTAGCTTTGTTACTCTCAATATTGAATACTTAAGTGTAGCTTAGATGTTTTGGGTGTCCTAAGGCCTCTCCTATTTGTAGGAATGGTTTTCAAGTACTTAGGGACATTCTAGGGAGTCTATAGAGTGTTCTTAGTGCTTAACTAGCTGTTAGGTGTATATTAGTTGGTTAGTAATTGCTAATTTGTTCGTGCTTGAAAAGAACAATCTAGAACCCTGCTCGGTTGACAAGTTTGTCGACTGAATTGTGTCTCGGTCAAGAATTTATTTGATTGAGCCTGGGTTTAAGGAAAAAATATTGCAACATCTATTTCCAACTCCCAACTACCAACCACTCAACCTAACAGTCTCAAGATTTAGACCAAAGCTTACTCGATCAAGATTATTTTTGACTGAAGACAATTTTAGAGCACAATTGTGTAAGTTGTTCAACAATGCTCACAATTTTGACTGAGGTAGTTCTCGGTCGACAAAACTTTGATCGAGTGTGTTTCGGTCCACAAGTTTTTGACCGAGTGTGTCCCTATTTTAGTTTTTTGAATCACTTACTAAGTGTGTGTTTCAATGAGTGATGGTGACTCTAACTTAGGGGGGAAACCTATCTAAGGGTTATAAGTGGGCAGGGAAGATCTAACACTTGATTTACATGATATCTAAGTACTTGTACATTATATCTTTGTACAAGTATTTACATTTGAGTATAATCATAGAAATATAAACAATTGAGCATATTTGATCTTCAATTTGTGTTGGTCTTCAATTATCCACTTAGTATGATCTACATATTTCCTTGAACCCTGAAATACTCAAGTAGCACATTAGATCCACAAGAATGAAATGTTTGTCATCATCAAAACAAAGGGTATGCTAATGTCCAATTTATCCAACAACTTTGACCTTGTCAATGGTAAGGAGTAGCTTTTGAATAGCTCTATATGTCGTCAAGATCCATCTTGGCTAGTATAGTTTGGGCCAAATGTTCTTGAATGAGATGTCAACCTCCTTTTTCTGTCTGCATTGCTCCCATATAGATTCATCATCTACACTGCAGAATGTTGGGCATAACTTCAACATCCTATTCCAAGTAGTTGATCCACCCACTTGGTTAGTATCAAGATTTAATTAGTATATTTGATGCATCCATATGCTCCATGTGTTGTCCTTGTAAAGCAGGTTCTCAATTTGTTTCAACGTGTGAAAATCAGCAAGTTCAAAAAGGTTTTTCAGGTGTAGTCCACCTTCTTCTCTTGGAAAGGATAGCTTGCTCCAGCTCGGTGGATGGGTTGGACTACCCCAAATGAATTCACTCATCATGATCTTCATTTGATGTAATGCAACATAAGGTACTTGTCCTTGCCTGAGCCAGTAGTTAATCAAACCCATGACACAATGATTGATGAGAACTAGTCAACCTGCCATTGATATCTTGGAACCTATCCATTTGTAAATAATTTCCTTTAGCTTGTCAAGACATTCATGGAAGTGCTTACGTCACAGATTGCATCCAACCAAGTGAAATTCGAGGTATTTGGTTAGCCATTCACCTCTTTGTAAGCCAATAGCATTTTCTAAGCTAGTTTTGTCCCTACAAGATTTGAAAAGGTTTATGTTAGTCTTGGTTGGATTGTGCTTCGTGCCCGAGACCTTCCCAAACTCCAAGGGAATGGTTTTCAGATTCTTTAGACTTTTACATCTATCTTCCACGAAAATGAGAACATCATCTACAAATAGTAGATGACTTAGTGGTTTTGTATGCCTGATAGGATAGGACTTTATTAAAATAGTGTTGCATGCTTTCTCAATTCTTCGACTAAGACCTTCTATGGCAATGGAAAATAGTAGGGGTGATAGTGGATCACCCTATCGTAGTCCATTTGAACTTTTAAAGAAACCACAAAACTGCCATTGAGTAGAAGCAAGAATGAAGGAGTTTCTACACACTGCTTGATCATAGATATCCATCAACCGCAAGAACCCAAACTATCAAGTGATTTCCAGAGGTAAAACTAGTTAACCGAGTCAAAGGCCTTAGTGATGTCTAGTTTCACACAAGAAGATGGGGGGAGGCTATGCTTACGGTTGAAGTTGATAGTGAATTCAGCGGCAAGCATTGAGCAATCATCTATATTTCTACCATTTACAAAGGCACCTTGATGCATAGATATAATCTTAGGAAGAATAGGGGCTAACCTTCTAATAATAACTTTATTAATAATCTTATATAGCATTGAGCAGCAGGAAATGGGGTGGAAGTAAGAAACATATGCTATCATCTCTTTTTTGGGTATGAGAGCAAGGAATACATGGTTCACTTGCCTAACCATGTTCCCTCCTTGGAAGAACCACAAAATTGCATCATTGAGATCAGATTTAATTAAGTCCTAGTTTTCTCTATAAAAAAACCCATTGAATCCATTAGGTCCATGGATCTTATGAGCTCCAATACTCCATACTGAATCCTTGATTTCTTGCATATCAAGAACTTTGCACATAGCTTTATTTTATTTGTTAGTCACTCGATCAATGCAATCACATTCAGGGAATGGATGATCAGTCAGTGGTTGGTTGTAGAGGCCTTCAAAGAATGACAAAGTTTTAGATGAGATGCTTTCCTCATCATTCAAACTGTTACCTACAACATCAAAAAATGCGGTTATTGTATTAATGGCATCATGCCATTTCTTGAGCTCGACTTTAACACACTTGAGTTTTTGTGCAAATCTAAAGAGAGGGTTACCTTGGCATTGATTATCCCAAGCTTTATTGATTATCTCTCTACATCTCGATCAATCTAACTAGAAGTTTAGAAAGGAGGTTGAAGACTCTTGTTCAAAGGATAGGTAAGACCTTGTATAGTTTATTGGATCCTTTTGGTCCTTAAAAAGAAATTCTAGGTATCCTTGCCCTACAAAAGGAAGGTCTTATTTCATGTCTTATAATGAAATATAAGCATGCAATGGTTGCAAAATCCTAGGGCTTGTCATCTCTAGGTAGTGTATTGACTTTCTCCTAGTTTGGAGACTGGAACCACTCTACATAGGTTGTTCATGTGCTTATTCAATCTCTCTCATCCTTAGTATGTATGCTTAGTTGCAAATCAAATTACATATTTGCAACCCTACCTTTTGAGGTGATTTGAAGGTCTAATTGATTTTGTTTAAGTGATTTTTAGCTCTATTCACCCCCTCTAGAGCCCTTTGATCCAACAAGTGGTATTAGAAACACGGTCTTATTCAACAAGATCTATGGACAATAACCTTCTAGGTTATCTTAACTTGGAGGGAGCGTTCTCCATGAGACCCCCAATCTTCAACAATACCAACTTTCTCTATTGGAAGAGAAGGATGCAGTTCTATATGCAATGAATGAGCGATGACACATGGAAATTGGCCATCCTTCCATAGAATGATCCAGTTCAAGATGTTGCCACTTGGGATGAAGCTACACTCAAGGAGGCACATCTGAATGAAAAGGCTATAATAATCATTTATTCAACCCTTACCACCTCCGAGTTCAATCAGATCTCTTCATGGGATACAACCCATGAGATATGGAACAAGCTTTGCATCACCTATGAAGGGACCATGCAAGTCAAGGAGTCCAAGGTGTACATGCTCAAGGGTCTTCTTGAAAACTTGAAGATAGGTAAGAAGGAGAGAGTGGTCGATATGTACACAAGACTCAAAACCATCATCAATGGTTTTTCTTCTTTGGGTCACCCTATGGAAAGAAGCACCATCAACTCTAAGATCCTAAAGTCTCTTCCCAAGAGGTGGAAATCCAAGGTGACTTCCATTGAAGAAATAAGAAGCCTTGGTGACATTGCTGCTGAAGAGCTCATTGGAAATCTTCAAGCTTATGAGCCAAGACTTGACGAGCAAGAGGAAGAGGAGAAGCAAGAAGCAAAGGAGTCAAAGAAGATCAAAGACAATGCATTCAAATCTCAAGTGACGGCCATTGTTCTCCAACAACAACTTGCTTTCCGTCCTACACCTCCTTCCTCAAGTGAAGATGAAGCCCGTAGTGACCATGAAGCAAACCACTCTAAGGGGAAGCAACTTAAGGGAAAGCCATCCTCCTCCTTCACTCCAAGGTGCTATTAATGTGGCCAAAAGGGACATTACAAGAATGATTGCCCCTAGGAAAAGAAGTCCTATCACAAGAGTATCTCTAAGAATAAGGAGAACTACAAGAAGGATGACAAGTACAAGAGGAAGGAAAATAAAGAAAGAAGAAGCAAAGATGCAACCCATGCTTCATGGGAAGAGTCTTCTTCAAGTGATTCTAGCTCCAATGAGAGAGAATGCCACCTTGTTCTCATGGCCTCAACTAGTGAAGATATTGGCGAGGTAAGTGAGGTAAGTTTGAATGAATTATCTAAAGAATCCCTCATTGATATGCTTAATTCTTCCCAATCTTCTTATTCACAATGTATATCTAAGAAGAAGAGGTTAGGTGAGATCATTGATGACTTGTATGCTAAGATTTATTTCCATGAGCAAAATGAAAAAGTTCATCTTGATAGTATTGATTTTTTGCAAGGGCAGATTCTCAATCTTTAGCTCCAATAAAATGGAGTTGAAGTAGAGAATGATATCTACCTTAAGAATATTAATAGTCTTACGGAGTAAAACCCAATCTACCTTGATGAGATCGTCTTACTTAGAACTAAAAATGATGATTTTAGAGATGCTTGAGATTCTATGAAAGATGAAAACATGATCTATCTTGATGATATAATCATTCTTAGAACTAAAAATGCTAGATTGCTTAATCAAATTAATGATCTTTCTTATGGACCTTTATTGCCTAGTAATGAGGTAGCTAACATTTATCTTGACAGAGATTCTTATCATACTAAAGCCCTCTGTTTGGAAGCCAACTTGCTTCATGCTCAAGATGATTTATCTAGTCTTTATTCTACCATTATTACTCTTAGTGATGATAATCACAAACTTAGATATTCCTTGCAAAAGTTTATCAAAGGAATGAAATCCCTTAATGAAGTTCTAGATCACTCAACCAAATAAGTTGGTACTAGTGGTTTGGGATATGTAGGGGTAGCTCCAAAGAGCAAGAGCAATGAACCTCCTATATTCCATGGAGAGTCATCTACCTCTAAGAATCCTATGGTTTGTGTGCATTAGAAGAGTGATGACCATTACTCAACTTATTATCCTTACAAGGAAAAGGGGACCAACGCAAAGATGAAATGGATCCTCAAGCTGACTCCAGATCCCAAGATTTGAAATGAAAACCAAAATCTTCCTTTCTTGTAGGTAAAAGGAAAATGGATTGTTGATAGTGGTTGCTCAAATCATATAACAAGTGAAATCAACCACTTCAACAAGTTCACTAAAAAGAAAGAGGACCGGTGACCTTTGGTGACAACAACAAAGGTAAATTAATAGATGAGGGTGACGTAGGTGATTCACTATGCATCAAGAATGTTCTTATTGTGGATGGCCTACATCACAATTTAATTATTGTTAGTCAATTATGTGATAATGGTGATCTTGTTCCTTTTACCTCTCTTGAATGCTTGGTCTATATTCCCTCCCTACAATGTTATATATAAGGGACTAGAAGTGGAAATCTTTATGTTATCTGTTATGACCGTATCTGAGCTTAATTGGTAAACTAGGGTTTACCTGGATGATTATATGCTTAATTGGATTGATCATTTCTTAAATCTAATTAATGATGATAATTCAATTATGATGTTTTAAACCTAATAATAACATTAAGTGTTATATTGTTTGAGAAATTAGGATTTGAGAAATATAAACCCTAGTTGGTTGAAATTAGGGTTTTGATGGTACATGAGTATGGAATTTGATCAAGATAGTAGTACGATAAATAATTTATCATATTTTTTTATGTAATTTGGATTTAATTGGAATTTGGATATAATATGTATAACTCAATCGTGCATTTAAGTGAAAAATTTTAGAATTTTTGGATGTTCTTTGAAAGTCATTCTCTATCGAGATATACTTCAACCGACCATGCTGACATAATGTTGTTCAGTAATATATTGTTTGATTTTTAGTTATTTATTGCTAACTCCAAATGATCTGAAATTTTAACTGGAGATCTGAAACTCAAACATAAACAACATGTAAAATTTTCATAATTTTTAAATGCATTTATATCTTATCAGTAGATGAATTACAATAACTGACATTTTTGTAGAATTCTGGATAGCAGTGCACTATTCGATTTTTAATTATTTAATGAGAGTTTGGAATGATTTCAAATTTTAAATGAAGCTTGGTACCTCAATTATGCAGAACATTATAAATTATAATAATTTTTGGAAAAGTTTTGATCTCTGAAATATACGAATTACAGAAACATTTTTATGACTGAAAAATCTGCTAAAATAAGAAAAAGTTTAGTGAGGGGTCAAAGTGCAATCGACCCAAGCAGCTCAATTGCTCTATATGATCAACCTAACACACAAAGAGGTCTCATAATTCGTGGTTCAATATAGAGAAATGAAATCCTAGAGAGAGAGAGAGGGAGAGTTAGGGTTTGAGAGGAGAAAATGATGGAGATGCTGACCTAGGGTTTTATGGTCCGAGGAATGATTTTTGTTTTGATAAAAATTGCCATTATATTAAGAAGAGCCACAAGGCAATTACAAAGTTTAGAGATCCATACAGACTTGGTACCCCGGTCATAAGAGGTACTATGTTGACAAACAAGAAAGATCAGATAAAGGTAAAATGTTTCAGCCTGAATTCCTCCCCGACATGCTGGACCAAGCATCATTTAAACGGAATCGCTCCACGATCAAGGGTGGCACTTGCATCAACACAACCCCAAAGACAAAGACCCAAAATGATAGGACATAAAACCTGGTAAAAACCTTCAGCCATCCCATAATAGAAAGGCAGAACAAGATCACAACTCTCATACTAGAAGGCACAAAAGCTAGACCTGACCACAAGCAACGCCAACACTAAAGGAGAAAAACTACAGACTTCACATGGGCACAACAGAGGAAATAAAACAAACAGATAAATGGCAACTTGGGTATGGACAAGAGAAACCAAGAAACCCAACCAAAGCTGTCCAACCAGAGTAGAGAAAGGTAGCTGATGCGAAAAAGAGGGAGGGACTGATCAGAGAAAACCCGCCACCTTGACCTAACCACAACCTCTTTCCCTCTTCTCAAGACTAAGGATGAGAAGCCTAAGGGACAAGCAGCGTAGATGGAGGCCTCCATCACCCAACCGAGGACCTTCTAATCCTCCTACATCAGGAGACCAGCAAGGTAGGTGAATAGGTTCACAGCCCAGCCAAGAGATGCCGAGACCAAAACAAAGCAAAAGAAAAAAAAGACAAAAAGAAAGGGAAAGAAAGGCAAAAAAACTACAAGGCAGAACAAAAGGAGGGAAACCCGCCTCCTCTGGAACCCCAACAGGACACCCCCACCAGCCACCTGGCTCAGCCCCCAGGAAGATCTGAACAAGAAGCGACCAAGAGAAGATCACCACCACCACCTGCAAGCACCATGTTGAAGAGAAGACCTGATCACAACCAGGTCGCACGTCCACCGCCCAGGGGGAAGAGATGAGGAGCTCGGAGAGGCATATGTAGAAAGAACTGGAAAGAAGAGGCAAGTTGAGGAGGAAGACCCGGGGGGAGAAGGTGATGGCCCAACAGGACGTCTGACCCCCTCCCCCAAGCTTGAGCGTCGCACGACGGGGGAGCCCTAGATCGCCACCGCGATCGCCAGAGCGCTGTGGGAGAGGGACTCTAAGTTGCAGTCTGAGGAATGATGAAATCATGTAAGTTTAGCTTCTTTGGATATAGTTTCATGGTGAATCTTTTCTCACATGTCAAAATTCTATCCCTCCTATGATTTGATCCAAAATGGTATCAAAACTTCCTCTTTTCTCACTCTTTCTTCATAATTCCTCATTTCTAGGGTTTCCGAGTTGAAAGGAAGAAGAATCGGGTGAATTTCTTGGGATTTGATATGGATTTGAGATTTTCAGATATGGGATACGTTTTTAAAGCATTTGCACACCTTAGAGTGAGTGGGAACTTCCTTTAAATAGTATATTGCATGAAAATTGGTTAAATCATCCAAAATCTTTAATTGATATGCGACTACAAGCCCTAAATTGTCTATTTGTTCTAAGTTGTTGCAAAATGATATGAAATGGATTCTTCCTCTGTTTGGATGAATTTTAGATGATAAAATCATATTAGAAATGTATACAATACATCCTAATGAGAATTCCCTAAGTATTCACAGAGGTTATAAGAATAAACTGAAATATAGGGAATTTGTCTATGACTGAAATTTGCTGTATAAGTAAATAGAGAAATTTGCTTATCTAGATCCCCTTTGTTATGAATGATTGTTTAAATAAATTCATAGTACATTTATGTCAGATACTATCTTGATTCGTTTAAAGTGAATAGTATTTGTTTGATATTTTAGTAAAGAGGGTGAAACCCTAGATGTGAGGAAACTTGGATATTTGCGAATAGATATCGTGAAATACATTTGAAGGGATTTTCTTGACATGATAGACTTTATTTATCCAATGTTATTATTGATGCATGATATCCCAGTGAATGGCATGGAAACCCAAATTCAGCTCAGTTCCAAGGTTTCATACATATATTGATTGTATATGATTTGTTGATAGTAGTCTTTATTCAGTGAATGTTTATGTCACATGAAATCCTTATGAGAGTGAAGAACAAGAACGAATCTCTACTTGTAAATCTTGTTATATATCATATATGGATTCATAGGAATCATATAATTTTTTATGGAATTAGTGCCAACCCACATAATGTGTGGCGGTGCATAGATAGCGATTACAGAGGCCTGCATAGATAGGTTGCTTTTTTTTAATCTGCATAGATAGTATTGAGCTTATGCTCCCCCACCTGTACAGCTTTGTGATTATGGAATGTGAAGCATTCTTAATGATAAAAAAAGAAATCCTTATGAGAGCCATGTGATAAGTGAATGAGGTAAATGAAACCTTAAGGGTAGGGTGTTCAATGAATCAAGTATTGTGATATCAATGTTCTCAGTTATTATTAATAATTCTTGCCAAGATAAGAAATTAACTCGTAATTAAGTTATGTGATGCATAAATCAAGATTAGGATTGATGCACACACTTTTACAATTAAATCTTGCCGTGTCAAGTAAATTGACTTTTAATGGAGTTATGCGATGCATAACTTAGAATTTGGGTTGATGTGCTCAATTTTCGAGGAATTACAGATAATTTACAAGTGCTACTGAAGGTTTCTAATATATCAAGTAATTAACTCTTGTTAGTGTATTACGATGATCAATTGTATAATTCCAGTGTATATGAGCCAAGTTGATATGAGTTTAGTTTATTTAAATAATTTCAATCTGCATGCATGCATGGTATATGGATTACTCAGTAAATTACAATGTTTTTGAGTATACTGCTCTGTCAGGTCTAGAATGATATTCATGTTGTGATTTGAACTTAAGTTAAATAGACGAGATGCCATAGAAATACCAGAGTCGAGTATAAGTAAGAAAAAGGTTCAACATAGTAAGATTTTTCTAGGAAATAATGAAATTATAGATTTAAGGGCCTTGACACTGTAGAACCCCTATGTGAGGTCTGCGCCTTAGGGGCAAAATGACTTAACCCTGGCAGCGTCCAGTATATGGGAGTCAGAATGTGCTATCAGGTGGCACGAGGGATGAAGCCTAGTGGAAGTCTCCTTAAAATTATAATTTGCAGTGTCCAATATCAACCAGAAGTCCTGGTGGCACTAGAGTACAGAAAAGTGTGTCCAACATCAACCAGAAGTCCTGGTGGCACTAGAGTATAGAAAAAGCCAAGAGGTGGCTTGACTCTCTGCTTGTGTACTCAGGTTAGAGGAGGATTCTAGTTTAGGCCAGAGAGCCATTTCCCTATTGCAGACCAGGAGAGTATTCAGACTTAGCATTTCCTGGGTATGTCTGCTAAGTCTTGTACGGTGTGATCGTAGTGCAATATGAGTCTTCATATGTAGAGTACACTGCATATGATCAGGGCATAATAAAATGAATGACAGGTCAAACAAGTGTGTACAATTAGTCTATTATTCTTTGTATGTTTCTGAATTATTAGTTCTCTTTATGATCAATCAAGCATTTCATATATTGATTCACTCTTATAGATATCTAGAGTATCCTGCCATATTTTTGATTGTCAATTATCAGACTCTTTAAAGCTTACTGCTGTTATAATTGATATTAGTTGCTCAAAAGTATATATGTAATTATATCAGTGCTTTAGAATGTTTCTTTGAAGTACTCATTCACTGAGCGAGTAGGCTCACCCCTCTACTCAAAATTTTTAGGGAAATCACATGGACTTGAAGAAGATATCATTGCATTAGAGTAGATCTTCCACAAGAGTTAAGTCTGAGTATAGTTAAGTTCAGTCGGTCCCTATCACTCTAGGTCCTTGTATAGATGTGAGAGAGTTGTAAATGATGTTTTGTATGTTTGTTACCTTAATAAGAGAAAATGCAAATGATTGTCATGTCATATGTACATGAAAGTGTGAGAAACATAATGAATGTATGGATGTATATCAATAATGATGAGATTACATTAGAGAAATAAAACTTTAATTCTCTTGTAAAGTTAGTTTATGTGGTTCAATGCGAGAAAACAAAGAGTTTGAAAAAGAAGAAAAAGTTAAGGGTGATCTTTGTATTACGTTAAATCCTCAATTTATACCCTAATATCATGATTAGTGGTAATTGTGAGATCAGGGTGTAACAACTTGGTATTAGATCCTAGGATGAGTTGTCAGGGACCGTTTAGTTAGTAAGTTAGAGTCATAAGTGTGGCAGATAGGAGATGTTATGATGTTGGCTCTCGGGATTTGAGTATTTGGATATCATGGCCCAGTATCTGAGCACTTGGATCAACCAATATCAAGCTACTCTGCCTATTATTTCATGTATACCCTGGCCAGATATACAGTGGAAGGATGGGCTAGAGAGGAACCCTGGAAATATTAGGGTTAGAAACAATATAAGTAACATGAATTAAGAGCATAAATATAAAATGAGATAGAACTTTCATTTCATATTGTTGTTTTATTTGAGATGAATAGAAAAGCTCTTATATGTTTGAATTCAGATATTCAATATTTTGAAATATATATGGGTCATTAAGATTTGTTGTACACTATGCAGTTGTAGCATTTGTTGATTACATTCTTTGTATCAAGTAGACTAGAAATGATCTTTGAATGAGCTTTCCTAAGTGGATATTCTTTCCACATGTTTGAGATTAATAAGAGTTAGTTAATCTTGAGCAACTCTTGGCTTCAGGACTGTAGGTTTAGCCTGGTCCGGCTGGCAGGGTGCATTACTAGGATCTAATGACTCCTATTGAAAATATAATAATGGTAGACTCCAGATAAATTAGACCCACATCATAGTGATAATGTACATATAATAAGATGTTGAAACATATTGGAAATATTAGAATAGCTAAGAATTAGTTGGAACTGATATCTGAGATCCAACTTTGAGGCCTCATATGAGAAACCCTTAATTGGGAATAAAGGAACACAACATAAGGTTATGATTAACTTTAATCATTAGTATTATATGAACTCTAAATATGAAATATGGAAAAAATATGAGAAAAGTATGTAAGGGCCAAGATAGTAAGAATCAATCATGAGGAATGGATTATATAATCGAGTATAATGTTTTTATGTACTCTAAAGCAAAGGGAAAATAGAAGAAAAGAGTTAAGTATTCGATAAGTACATAGAAGTGAAGAGTCTTCAGAAGAGTTAAAGTGAAGAGAACTAGATGAGCATGTAAATCATAAAACTAGGATAATAAACTTAGTTGAAACAAAGAGAAATGTTAGAAATAATGAGCTTGATTAAGGAATGAGGGTTATGATATAATTGAGAGCATGGAATGTATACCTTTATTGTGAATCCATAATGGAGACTTAGAATCCAAAGGCAGTAAGGATGAACAATATATGTATACAAAACATCCTTACTGCCTTTGGATTCTAAGTCTCTATAGAACAAAAAACTAATTTCTAAAAGAAGAACAAAAGTGTAGCTAAATAAATGAATAAGTCATACAAAGGTAGACTATATTCAGGAAGCAAAAACTTGATTGAAAGAGAAACTATGTTTCACCCATGCATGAGCGGTTTATATAAAATGAAGAATATGTAATGTATTAAACATGAGTTGAAACTAGTAGGGAGATTATTGATTTAGAATTTCAACTCACATTAGTAGAAGGATAAAAAGAAATATATGCAGCATGGTATACATGATCATACACCTAAAAGAAGCAACATGATCATAAGAGAAAACTAGAAGTTAAAGATGACATGTGGAATAGAAGTATATGGTAAGGGGATTATGGAAAGTAAGGAAGGGTTTGAAACATAATGGAGTAATATAGATTATAAAAGAAAGAGGTTGCGAGATTTAAGAAAGTGCTAATTATTCAAGTATCCTTGTTGATAACTAATTAAACCAACATATGAGAAATGTATTAATGAATGTTTTAAGATAAGAATTCTATGTCTCATAATCATCTTCTCTTTCATATCTTCCTTAATTAGAGCAATGTGGGAATGAAGTGATAAGAAAATTAATCATATATGATGCATAACCACTATGGTAGAGGCATCTAATGAATGTAATAATGACATACAATATGATGACAAAACCCTAGCAGGGTAAATTGAGAATGTAATCTATCTGAATGGCCAAGTAAGAGAAAGGAAATTCAATTGATAAGATAAGGAAAACTTTAGTAAAACTTGTGAGATCCAAAGTTTGATTTTCAAATTAAGGGAGCAAAGTCACACACAATAACGTCGTGCTACTGATAAGGACCAAACCCTAGAATGTTTAGAGTTGTAGTAGTTCAAGGGTTGTCGCTAGTGATTTGAACTTGAATACTAGCATCTCTATAAAACAAGATCATGCGATTTGCACTATGATAAGTAAAGTATCACTGATAGTAATCCTAGCTAATATGAAAGGTTGATGAATAATATGAAAATGATTCGGAGCAAAGAGTAAGATATAAATTTGAAATGTAACAAGTGTGTTTTGAACAAAAGGAGAAATACAATATGAGTGAAGTGTGATATGAAATAAATTCTTGCAGTGATAGCAAGAATAATGCATAATTTATTCATACCTTGTATGTTTCAATTTTAGGGATGTTTAATCTACATGATTAAAATGAGAAGGATAAGTAGAAAAAAGTAGGTAGTAATGAATGAGAAGAGAGATAAGAGAAACCAATGGCTTTTAGTAATATGTGAATTTGTTTTTAGAAGTATAATTTGTTGAAGGTATATTAAGGGATGTAAATTGGTTCTACATATGATTTCAGTGTACATGTACAAGCAATATGTTAATTTCAGGTGTCTGATAGTTGTAGTCATTCATACCAGTAATCCATCTTAGTATTGTACAATTGTTGTATGGTGATATGGTTCAAATGATAATAAAACAAATGGAGGATTACCCTGAATAAGGTAGTCTTACCTATTCACTCATATGAATAGAATGGATGATAACCATATTGCATTGATATGTAACCCTAATGAGGTATATCTTGTTATACCTAGCTTTAATATAACTAAGTGATGGTAATTGGGTATGAATAGTCCTTGAATGACTAATAAAATCATGGAGTACTCTATTATTGTTGTTGAAACCTCAGTATGCTATAACCCGATGGTTACACCTTGAATTATGTGTGGGTTCATATTTGAGAATAGTATGGAATGTGATGGTAATGCTCCACCTTATGCATCTATGATCCAATGGGGATGTCGTGAGTAGTATTGTACAATTGTTGTTGAATCTAGTCTTTCAACTGAAGACTATTTTTCTATTTGAGTAGCACAATAGTAAAAATTCAAAACAACATGGTGAACTCTCTTTTGTGACTTAGAGGTAATACATAACAATAGTACATATTGAGTCGTATGAATTGAGATAGTTGGATCGGATTATCAATGTTGAGGTAACACCTTAAGAGTATGAAATTATTGAAATGGTTGTTTATCTCTATCCTGTGATTGATTGTGACATAGAGAATTCATTTGTTATCATTGAGCAGTCATGATTTAACATGTTGTGATTAGAAAAGAAATAAATGACTTAATGTTGAAAACTGCATTCAAGTATGAAATACAAGAATATAATGACATGTAAGATTTCATAAGAATAAAATAAACCTTGAAAGTACTTTTCTTGCACGTTTATATTTCAGGGATGAAACCTTTTAAAGGGGGGAAGAATTGTTATGACCGTATCCGAGCTTAATTGATAAACTAGGGTTTACCCGGATAATTATATACTTAATTGGATTGATCATTTCTTAAATATAATTAATGATGATAATTCTATTATGATGTTTTAAACCTAATAAGAATGTTGTGTTCTATTTTTTGAGAAATTAGGGTTTGAGAAATATAAACCCTAGTTGGCTGAAATTAGGATTTTGATGGTACATGAGTATGGAATTTGATCAAGATAGTAGCACGGTAAATAATTTATCATATTTTCTATTTAATTTGTATTTAATTGAAATTTGGATATAATATGTATAACTCAATCTTTCTTTTCAATGAAAAATTTCAGAATTTTTGGATGTTCTTTGAAAGTCATTATCGGTCGAGATATACTTCAACCGACCATGCTGATAGAATGTTGTTCAATAGTATATTGTTTGATTTTTATTTGATTATTGGTAAAACCAAATGATCTGAAATTTTAAATGGAGATCTAAAAATCAATAATAAACAACAAATAAAATTTTCATTATTTTTGGATGCATTTAGATCTTATAATTAGACGAATTACAGTAATTGACATTTCTACAGAATTCTAAATAATAGTGAACTATTCGATTTTTAATTATTTAACGGGAGCTTAGAATGATCTCAAGTTTTAAATGAAGCTTAGTATCTCATTTATACACATCAGTATAAATTATAATAATTTTTGGAGAAGTTTTGATCTCTAAAATACACAAATTACAGAAACCTTTTTATGATAGAAAAATCACTGAAATAAGAAAAAGTTTAGTGAGGGGTCAAAGTGCAATTGACCCAAGCAGCTCAATTTCTCTATATGATCAACCTAACACACAAGGATATCTCATAATGCTTGGTTCAATCTAGAGAAATGAAATCCTAGAGAGAGAGGGAGAGTTAAGGTTTGAGAGGAGAAAATGATGGAGATGCTGACCTAGGGATTTGCAGTCCGAGGAATGATGAAATCATGTAAGTTTAGCTTCTTTGGATATAGTTTCATGGTGAATCCTCTTTCACATGTCAAAATTCCGTCCCTCCTATGATTTTATCCAAAATGGTATCAAAACTTCCCCTTTTCTCACTCTTTCTGCATATTCCTCATTTCTAGGGTTTTCGAGTTGAAAGGAAGAAGAATCAGGTGAATTGCTAGGGATTTGATATGGATTCAAATTGTCAGATATGAGATACGTTTTTAAGGTGTTTTCACACCTTTGGGTGAGTGAGAACCTCCTTTATACAGTATATTGTATGAAAATTAGTTAAATCATCCATAATCTTTAATTGCTTAGTATGCGACTACAAACCCTGAATTGTCTATTTGTTCTAAGTTGTTGCAAAATGATATGAAATGGATTCTTCCTCTGTTTGGATGAATTTCAGATAATAAAATCATATTAAAAATGTATATCATACATCCTAATGAGAATTTCCTAAGTATTCACAGAGGTTATAAGAATAAACTGAAATATAGGGAATTTGTCTATGACTGAAATTTGCTGTATAAGTAAATAGAGAAATTTGCTTATCTAGATCCCCTTGGTTATGAATGATTGTTTATCTAAATTCATAGTACACATATGTCAGATACTATCTTGATTCATTTAAATTGAATAGTGTTTGTTTGATATCTCAGTAAAGAGGGTGAAATACTAGATGCGAGGAAAGTTGGATATTTGCGAATAGATATCGTGGAATCTATTTGAAGGGATTTTCTTGACATGATAGACTTTATTTATCCAATGTTATTATTGATGCATGATATCCCAATGAATGTCATGGAAACCCAAATTCAGCCCAGTTCCAAGGTTTCATACATATATTGATTTTATATGATTTGTTGATAGTAGTCTTTATTTAGTGAATGTTTATGTTGCATAAAATCCTTATGAGAGCCATGTGATAAGTGAATGAGGTAAATGAAACCCTAAGGGTAGGGTGTTCAATGAATCAAGTATTGTGATATCAATGTTCTTAGTTATTATTAATAATTCTTGCCATGATAAGAAATTAATTCTTAATTAAGTTATGTGATGCATAACTCAAGATTAGTGTTGATGCACATGTTTTTACAATTAAATCTTGCCATGTCAAGTAAATTGACTTTTAATTGAGATATGTGATGCATAGCTTAGAATTTGGGTTGATGTGCTTGATTTTTGAGGAATTACAGATAATTTACAAGTGCTACTGACGATTTCTAATATATTGAGTAATTAACTCTTGTTAGTGTGTTACGATGATCAATTGTATAATTCCAACATATATGAGCCAAGTTGATATGAGTTTAGTTTATTTAAGAAATTTCAATCTGCCTACATGCATGGTATATGGATTACTCAGTAAATTACAATGTTTTTGAGTATACTGATCTGCCAGGTCTAGAATGATATTCATGTTGTGATTTGAACTGCAATTAAATAGACGAGATGACATAGAAATACCAGAGTCGAGTATAAGTAAGAAAAAGGTTCAACATATATAAGTAAGAAAAAGGTTCAACATAGTAAGAGTCTTCTAGGAAATAATTAAATTATAGATTTAAGGGCCCTAACACCGTAGAACCCCTATGTGAGGTATGCACCTTAGGGGTGAAACGACCTAACCCTAGCAGCGTCCGGTATACGGGGGTTGGAACGTGCTATCAGGTGGCATGGGGGACGAAGCCTAGTGGAAGTCTCCTTAAAATTATAGTTTGCAGTGTCCAACATCAACCAGAAGTCCTAGTGGCACTAGAGTTCAGAAAAGTGTGTCCAACATTAACCAGAAGTCCTGGTGGCACTAGAGTACAGAAAAAGCCAAGAGGTGACTTGACTCTCAGCCTGTGTGCTCAGGTTAGAGGAGTCCAGTTTAGGCCAGAGAGCCATTTCCCTGTTGCAGACTAGGAGAGTAGTCAGACTTAGCATTTCCTAGGTGTGTCCGCTAAGTCTTGTACGGTGTGATAGTAGTGCACTACGAATCTTCATATGTAGAGTACACTGCATATGATCAGGGCATAATAAAATGAATGAGAGGTCAAACAAGTGTGTATAGTTAGTCATTTATTCTTTGTATGTTTCTGAATTATTAGTTCTCTTTATGATCAATCAAGCATGTCATATATTGATTCACTCTTATAGATATCTAGAGTATCCTGCCATATTTATGATTGTCAATTCTCAGACTCTTTAAAGCTTACTGATGTTATAATTGATATCAGTTGCTCAAAAGTATATATGTAATTATATCAGTGCTTTAGACTATTTCTTTTAAGTACTCATTCACTGAGCGAGTAGGCTCACCCCTCTACTCAAAATTTTTAGGGAAATCACATGGACTTGAAGAAGATATCATTGCATTAGAGTAGATCTTCCATAAGAGCTAAGTCTGAGTATAGTTAAGTTCAGTCGGTCCATGTCACTCTAGGTCCTTGTATAGATGTGAGAGAGTTGTAAATGATGTTTTGTATGTTTGTTTCCTTAATAAGAGAGAATGCAAATGATTGTCATGTCGTATGTACATGAAAGTGTGAGTAACATAATGAATGTATGGATAAGTATCTATAATGCTGAGATTACATTAGAGAAATAAAAGTTTAATTCTCTTGTAAAGTTAGTTTATGTGGTTCAATGCGAGAAAACAAAGAGTTTGAAAAAGAAGAAAAAGTTAAGGGTGATCTTTGTATTATGTTAAATCCTCAATTTATGCCCTAATCTCATGATTAGTGGTAATTGTGAGATCGAGGTGTAACATTATTGTTCTTGTTTCTCTTAATCCTATTCTTAGTAGATGCCTTGTTGTTAATTCAAAGGATATATCTTTGTGGCACCGTAGGCTTGGTCATGTAAATATGCATCAATTGAAGAAGTTGGGCAAAAAGGAATTGTTCAAGGGACTTCCTAAAATTGGATTTTGAGAAGGATGAGGAATGCCAATCTTGTACCCAAGGAAAGCAAGCCAACTACACCTTTAAATCCAAAGGAGTCCTTAGTGCCAAAAGAGCTCTTGAACTTCTTCATAGTGATCTATTTGGACAAATGAGAACTCAATCACTTCATGGTATCAAGTATTGCCTCATGATTGTTGACAATTTTTTAGCTATACTTGGACTTTCTTCTTAGTTTTAAAAATTGATACTCTCAATGTTTCTCAAATTTTTGCAAATGAGTTGAAATTAAGCTTCTTGCCGAATAGTTCCTATCCGCAGTGACCATGAGGGAGAATTTGAAAATGATTTGTTTGAAAAGTGTATAGAAATCTGATTATATGCACAACTTCTATTCCCCTCGTACCCCTCAACAAAATGGGGTTGTAGAGAGAAATAGCAGGTAGCTATAGGAAATGGCTAGGACCATGCTTATAGAGAATGATACTCCAAAGAAGTTTTGGACTGCAGTTGTTAGCACCTCATGTTTTGTGTAAAATCAGGTTTTCACTCAACCATCTTTAAAGAGAACCCCCTATGAGTTATGGCATAGTAGAAAGCCCTCTATTGATTTCTTTCATGTTTTCTATTGTCCATTTTTTGTCATGAATACCAATGATTCTCTTGACAAGTTTGATGCAAAATTGTACAAGGCTTTCTTTCTTGGTTATAATTGTAACATCCCTGACCTGGGTTAAGCCTTAACCCTAGATGTTTTGCTTAATAAGGTTTATTATATGCTTGCTCCTATTTATTGAAAAGTAATTAAGGCTCAAGAGGAACTTATGTTTCAATTTTAGTCCTTTTCGAATAATGTTGAAACATTGTTTTTCTTGTTTTGGACTAAAGTGCAAATTACCCAAGTTGAGGGGTTATCTTGCAAATGTTACATGATTAAATGTTACTAATGTGTTGAAGCATCATGAGAATGAAGCTGATGTAGAGGTATGGCCTAGGAAAAGCCGGAGTACCAAGAAAGAGCTGATAAAGCAATGTTTGTGCATTAAAACCTAGTTTTGGTGTAATGTGCAATTTGCCCAAAACCTTGGGTTCAATACGCAAAATACCACTTCAAGAGGGTCCCTCATGATTCTTGACATCATATAGAGAAAATAAAATGAGAGGGACATCTCATTTGTATCACTTTGACGGAGAGAGAATCTTGATATTAAAATAATCAAGATTTAAGCATAATTGAAACCCTAATTCAATTTAATGCAAAAATAATTATATTAATTGGTTTGCCCTTCAACCAAAATTGTGTTGGTTGAAAATCAAAAAGTGTGGACGTCCTTTTGCCTTGCATAAGCAATGTAAATATCTATGTGAGTGGAGAACCCACTCACATTAAGAAAAGAAAAAGAAATATCCACTAACTTATGGATATTAGTATTATATGATTTAAGGTGCTTAATTTTCTTTTCTTTAATTTGAGGATAATTGAGAGGAATGGGAGGAAAGAAGGATATCCTCATATCTAAGGAATTGACATGGAAGAGGTGGCACTAATTTTGGAATTAAAAGATTTTTATAAGGCATTTTCTCTCTCATTGAATTTCTTATAAAAACACCTTTTACAACTCAAATCAAAGGCTTTTTTGAATCCACTTCTTCTCTTTTCTTGAAAAACGACCAAGGGAGCTTTGGAGGATAAGGAGGACGACCCCCAACCTGTTGGTAAGCTTCTTGACTTCCTTTCACCTTAATTCCATGGTGGAAATCGAAAAGCAATGCATGATTTCTTCTTATCTCGATCCCATCTTCAATTCTAACCATTCCTTTTCACTCAAAGCTTGAGGATGAGCCTTGGGATAGTGAAAGGAGTTGCATCCACCATTGTTTCCGTGAGCTTGAAGCTTTGAAGCTCAAATGGAGGCGGGTTTTATAACTAGAACCCTTACTATTGTTATTGCATTCAATTCCTTATCAATTGTTGATCATTTGTTCTTCTTGAAATTCACTTGATCAAATAAATAGAACCACCATGAAAATTACAGAAAAATATGAAGGATCGTAGATTCATGATGATGACATCATCCTAAGCACACACCTAAAAAATATCCTAGGCAAACAATTTCAAAAGTTGGAAACCAATCAGTTTCATTGAAATTGGTTAAACGGTTTCAACAAACCGTTAGAAACCAAACGGTTTCAAACCATTTGGAGTGGTTGACCATTTGCAATGGTTGACCATTTGGAGATCATAAGATAATGTTTATGGTTGATGACCCATTAAATTAAATTAATTAGTTTCAAAGGGTTCATCAGTTGAAGGTTAATCAATTATCAAACCCTAATCGGGTTAAGTGTTGAAATTTCAATTGGTTGATTTAAAATCTTAGGTTGATTAACCCAAACGGTATCAAGACCATTTGGAGGTCACCAAAATGGTCTCAAGACCATTTGGAGGTCAACCAAGACTATTTGGAGGTCTAGGGTTGAGTATGGTTGAGTATTTGAAGATCCATAGATATCAAATTGAAATGCAATCAATAGCTAATGTGAAGCTCAATCCAATGATCTAAACCCTAATCAAATTTCACAAATTTTAATGATAGATGGGGAAAACGGTATCAAGACAATTTGGAGGTCATCCAAATGACCCCGACTGTTTGAGGTCATGTCATATCATAATTTGATAATGATTCATTGATTTCAATTGAATCGGTTCCACAATGTTAAATATTGAAGGTTCATCGATTTCAAACCCTAATCCAATTGGGTACAAAACCCTAATTGATAATCAATTGAAAGTTAAGTCAATTGAAGGATGATTTATTAGCCCAGTTGAAGTATGGTACATAGGTTCAATTGATGAGTGGTTACATGGATTCAATTGATGAGGGAATCAATCTTGGAAACCCTATATCAATTTGAGTGGTTGAGACCATTTTTGGTCCAATCGGTTTTGAGGAGGTTTGGACCAAACGGTCTCAAGACCATTTGATTCCAAACAGTCTCAAGACCGTTTGGGACCAAACGGTCTCAAGACCCTTTGGGACCAAATGACCCCAAACTAATTGAGACTCAAACGATCTCAAGTATCCTTGCACTAAACGGTTTCAAGCACCAACTTTGCTAAACGGTTTCAAACCATTTGAAACTTGATTGACCAAGACCATTTGAAGGTTTAAACGGTCTTAGACCGTTTCAGCATCAATCTATCAAGACCGTTTGGGGTCTAGAGGGTCAAGACCATTTGGGGTCTAGTTGACCAAAACCGTTTGGAAAGTAATTAACCAAAACCATTTGGACACTTAAGGTGATTAAAGGTCAATTGTTTAATGGATCATTAAATGATCTAAATCAAGGGTGATTAAATTGTTTGTACCCTTAATAAGATAGGGTGATTAGCACCTTTTGAATGATTAATCGTTAATGCTTATGGAAGTAATGACATAATAAATTATGTCAACCCTTCATTCAAGTTGAGTTGACCTAATCTAATCAAGTTTGAAGTAAGTATTATTCTAAAGAGGATGGAAGAGAGAGAGGGTCCATACATGTATAATAATCATGTAATGGTTAAATCTCAATACTCACAACATGAATAAAATGTGTAATTAGGGTATGATCCTTGATAAAGAGATCATGAAACCCTAATTGAGAAGGCTGATGAACCCCAACCCTAATTTAGGCCAATGTTTGGTGTAACCCTAATCTAGGGTGATGATATGAGAAATCTCAATAAAGGGTAATGTTAGGTGAAACCCTAAATCAAGGGTGATGTCAAGTGAAACCCTAATGAAAAGATGTGATGTGAAATTCTGACCCAGAGTGATATTATGTAATGATATATGAAACCTTGATATGAAATCCTAATCCTGATATAGGGTAAAGGTATGTGAATCCCAATTCTTGGATTATAGTATATGAAACTCTAATTTTGGGTTATAGAGTATGAAACTCCAATCTTGGACTATGGCTTGAGAAACCCTAAATCCAGGTATTGCTATATGAAACCCTAATATAAGGATAAAGTTGTGAGAAATCCTAATGTAGGGTGACATTATGTGAAACCCTATGATAAGATGTTGTTATGTAAACCCTAATTGATAAGGATGGGAAACCCTATTACTAATAATGGAATAGTGACCAAATTATTGATAAGTGAAACACCTAAAGAGGTTGATAATGGATATCCTTATATTAATGATGCCTTAATTTGTGATGAGTCTATATCATTGGTAATGGTTGCATACTCCAAATAAGTGACTTATGCCCAATACCTTACATGATAATATGATGAACTGGTGTATAAAGTATTAGGATGGGAAATACCCTAATACAAGATAAGTTGATGAACTCAAGTAAGATAAAGGTGATGAGGGAAGTGATACATCAACAAATGATAGATATCACATTCAACACCTCAAGATTGATACACCTTGATGTATCTTAAATACAATATACTTGGAGGAGTAGCACATGAAGTGTGTCATGTCAATTGTTACATTATGAGGTAATGCACTTTGATAAGTGTACACTAACATACCTTAAGAAAAGGTTAATCCAAGTTAATAAAGTATGATGCAATCATTTTTTGGTTAAGTTGAGAGAGGAACTCATATCCTGTGTTGATAATTCATTTAATGATAAATGATGAGAATAAATAAGCATGATTAAATTCTTATGTTATCAATGTTGGCTCCTAGCTATGTGGAGCAATGAATTAAGGTTTGATCATTAATAATATGATCTTAAGAACCTAAATGGTTAGTTATGGAAAACCCTAAATCTGATGAATGGTGATGATATGTAAGATAAATCCTAACCCTAGAGAAGGGAATAGTGATGCTATTCTTACATTCCATAGTGATGATATGTAATTGATATAACTATTATTATGAAATGATCATGCATGTAATCATGAGATGATGAGCATATCTAGGTATGAGCTATGATGTGATAATTATTTAAATGCTTTATGATCTTGTGAGCCTTGTGAATAAGTTGTTACCTAGTGAGAGGTGACAAGATGCAATAGCATTGCGAACCATATGATAAGTTGTTACCTAGTAAGAGGTGACAAGATGTAATGGGCTTTGAGAGCCATGTGAGATGCTTGTGTAGCAAGTATCATGTTTACCTTGGTCAGATGACCTGAAGGTATTAGTTACATAATAAGTGGTAACAAGTGTTCTTTGATGAACTAAGGGTTTAAATGTCCATATTCCATAATCATGATGATGAGATGTTAAGGGATAAGAATGCTATGATGTGACAAGGGATTAAGATCCCAATGTTCTATAAAGTATTGAAAAGTACTTGATAGATAAATTATACTTTTCTTTGTAGCATTTGTCATTATAATGTTTGAGAATTTGACTGATGCTAAAGGAACACAGTAATGCACATAATTAATCAAGTGAAATCTCATCATGTAGTGCCCTGGCCATAGATCCATCAACGTCAGAATTTGCTGAATGGTGAAACGGGTAGCTCCGCGGCATAACCCGGAACACATATTTTTGAATATGTGGGGGTGATGGGCGCAAATACCTCATGCCCTAGGAATTGATGCGAGATAAACATTAAATCTCTCTTCCTTCATTATATATAAGTTGGGGTGGATGTATTACTAATCCCCTGATAACGGGATGGATGTATCATGAATCTCCCAATAATATCAATGCCAGATCGATGTGAGATAAACACAAAATCTCTCGATTGCGAAGAGAGTGCATCACACCACTGTAACTCTATAGTGAGGTTTCTAGTATACCTTGGAAAGCTATTTAACAAAGACACAAGATGTCCCACATGGAATCTCATACTGACCGAGATAAGTGAGGTCATGGCAGCTGACTCTTCCATTGACCTTGTATGGCACCGATTTTGACTTCGCAGTGGTCGGTTGGAGTATGAGCGGTATAACTCATCTCCTCATGGCATAAGTGTGGTTGTAAAATGTAATTAGTTGGATAACATGTTTGCTTAAGGATTGAATACTAAAATCATTGGTTGAGGTTATATTTCTTTATGCATCTTTAGTTGATAGATGATATATTTATGGTTCCTTGCATTTCTTACAAAGTAGATAGATGATATATAATTCTATTATGGGTAGATGCAATGTTCTCCTTAAGAAAGGAGATTATCCTATTCTATTCATACAAGTGATTAATACTGCTGATAATATTAAAGAACTCATGCTCAATTTTATTCCATTAAACTACAATAATAATGTTTCTGGTGGAGAGTTATATCTCTCGCTAGGATAATTTTCAATTGTCTCACCCCTGTGGGATCCAAATTTTTAGGTAAACACAGAAGAAGAAGCAGGAACTCTATAGCAAGGGAAAAGTAGCAGCAACAACATGGACAACTGTGATAACTCAGGTGGAGGCACTGGCTGTCAAGTTTTGTATAGAAAGTCCTATGTGTCATCTCTGTACTCTCAGGTCCTCGAAGTTAGTAGATAGTGCTTTTATTATTGATTTGAGATTTTGGCTTGAACGCCTCGAGGTTTTATGTTGCTTATGTATAGTTTGGCAAAGCAACTGCTGTATGTAATCCTCAAGAAGAGATGATACATGGAATGTATATGTAATACTTTGGTTCTCGTTAAAAGAGTTTTCTAGAATGAGATCTCCTTGCAAAAAGTTTTAATTTTTAGTGATTTTCAGTAACTCCGCTGATAATGATCGCTTCCACTTAAGTAAATCATGTTTTTGTGAGTTAGATGCCACAATAATATTACTAGCAAAGATTATAGAGTGTTTAACATTAAATTGTCCAAAGCAGAAGAATCTATCAATGTTAAATTTGTTGAGATAAACCCCTCCATTTCCAATAATACTATAAATGATGATGTTGTAGATGAGGTGATTCGTCACTTGAAAGTGATCAACATTGTTGACAAAGAAAAAGTGGTGATAGTAAATGAAGAAGAGACAGAAAAACAAAAGAAGGATCCAACTCCCCACTTTGCAAACAATCATACAAAAGAGATCATCTTAGGTAATCCTTCTGAAAGGGTGAAGACACGGGCTGCATTCAACAAAGAACAAGTCGAAAGCACATTCATCTCACAACTTGAGCTAAAGAAAAGGGATTCTAGCTATGCAAGAGGAGTTAGAGCAGTTTGAAAAAAAAGTGTGGACCTTCGTGCCAAGACTAAATGATAGGAAGATCATTGGCACCAAATGGGTCTACTGCAACAAGCTAGATGAAAGTGGAGAAGTGGTAAGAAACAAAGTAAGGTTAGTTTCTCAAGGCTACAATCAACATGAAGGTATTGATTTTGATGAAACTTATGCTCCTGTTCCTAGACTTGAATCTGTTAGAATGTTACATGCCTTTTCTAGCTATAAGAATTTTTCACTTCACCAAATGGATGTTAAAAGTGCATTTTTTATGGTACAATAGAGGAAGAAGTCTATGTGGTTCAACTTCCTAACTTTGAACATGATAAGCTTCCTAACCATGTTTATTTGTTACAAAAAGCTCTGTATGGACTCAAACAAGCCTTTAGAGCTTGGTTTGAGATATTAAAGAGCTTTTCCTAGACAATGACTATATCATGGGCAAAATTGATTCTACCCTATTTCTTAAACACACTTCTAGCAACTTTCTGAACATTCAAATTTATGTTGATGATATCATTTTTGGAAGAACTGATCTTGACCTTTGTAAGGAGTTTAGTTCTCTCATGCAGAGTGAGTTTGAGATGAGCATGATGGGGGGTCTTACTTTCTTCCTTGGATTCTAAATCAAACAAATGAAGGAATGAAACTTCATCAACCAAGGCAAGTATACAAGTGAACTCCTTAAGTGCTTTGGGATGGAGAACACCAAGCTGATGGACATCCCCATGTCAAACACCACAAACTTGATAGAAATGAGGAAGGTGAGAAAGTGGATGAGAAGATCTATAGAGGTATGATTGATAGCTTGCTTTATTTAACTACATCTAGACCTAATATTATGTTTAGCATTGGCTTGTGTGCTAGATTTCAATCAATCCCTAGAAAATCTCATCTTATAATGGTTAAGAGGATTTTGAGGTATCTAGCCAAAACCTGAAGTTTTATACTATGGTATCCCAAGTCAAGGGACTTTACTCTTATGGATTATAGTGATGCGAATTATGCATGGTTCTTAATTGATATAAAGTGCACAAGTGGTACTTTCTTCTTCCTAGGATCATGCTTGATTTCTTGGTTCTCTAAGAAACAATGCACAATGGCTGTTTCAACTACCTAGGCTGAATACATTGCAGCTGAGAGCTGTGCCCAAGTCCTATGGATGGAGTAAATGCTCCAAGTTTAACATTCATTTTGATGCTTCTCCTATCTGCTGTGATAATACCAGTGTAATCAATATTTCTTATAGTCCTATATTGCATAGTATAGCCAAACATATAGAGGTTTGCCATCAATTCCTTTGTGACCACTTGCCAAAAAGGATATTTATATCACACATGTGGACACAAAGAATCAACTTGTGGACATTATAAAAAAAACCTCTAGCTACAGAGCAATTTACCTTTATTAGATTAAAATTGCTTATAACTACTCTTGATGATGTTGATATGCCTTCTATCTAATTATTCCTATTCCTATATGTTCTTACTCTTAGTTTGATCATCTCTTACTTGAAAATGCTATATTTGCCTTGTTTTGCTTATGTTTGGCTATTTTTCTTGTACACTTTTTTTTATCAAGAAATACTAGCCAATGATGAGTGGAGCGTGCCTTAATATGTTCAAATACATCATATGCTAGAAAAATAAATTTATATAACACTCTAGTGGCTTAGAATTGAACTTATTATCTTTTGGACAGACTGACTGATCAGTCGAGTTTGACCTGGTAGAAACTCAACCGATCACAAGATGAGGACTGAACTAAACCGCAGTGTCAGCTGAGTTTCCCAAAACCTAAACTTGATCGACAATATTGTTAGGCAGAAAATATATATGTTGGCCGACATTCATCCCTTTCAACTAGAAAAATTTGACTGATAGACACTCTCCAACATTTTTCCTCCAACCCAAGGTCTAACCCAACCTTTTTCCTACCCTCTCTAGCCCCAAATTCACCATCCTTGCCTCTCCCAACCTCGACCTAGGTGGTTAGGCAACTTGCATCTTGTGTTATCTCCTTCATTTGTAGTTAACCCCATCGCCATCCGACCTCCATGGCCTCAAACCAAAGAAAGTGTACCAGACCAGCTTGAGTTCCAACATCCTCCACTACTCCTAGGCACATCTACTTTGATGGGACCTCTTTCATCTCCTCCCAAGCCATGAATAGGTATAAGGAACTACTTCATAGAA
Organism: Alisma plantago-aquatica; assembly: GCA_963693085.1. Lineage (NCBI taxonomy): Eukaryota > Viridiplantae > Streptophyta > Magnoliopsida > Alismatales > Alismataceae > Alisma > Alisma plantago-aquatica. The sequence continues at coordinate 193,359,811 of OY856415.1, read as the reverse complement.
CTCCTTTTCCATTCTGTGTCTTGCTTGAACCACATAGTGGAGGTAGTGGAGTGATGCAAATGGTTTTTGAGGTTTTCAAAGATCACCATCTTAGTACCTTGTGTGTAGAGAAGTTGTGCTATACTAATTCCATATCTTGAATAAAATGGTCCACGAATTTTATGCAAATCTCACATGTAACTACACAGCCCTTGTTCCACCACCTAACACACAAGTTATCTTGACCTACATGATTTCTGGTGCCAAGATTACAATCTATGAGGATTCTTTAAATACCTAATTCAATGGTATTGACTTCACAAACACATGGATGACCTCCTATTGTAGATATATTGACCTTCTTGACCCTGATGGTTTCTACAAAATCTTTGATCTTGAGATTTCTCTTCTTGACATCCGTAAGTTTTTGAAGAAACCTGATGTTCCATATAGGAAGCCATCCATCCTCCCTACCTCTTCCCTTGACATCAAGACCTATTTATTGCATTAGTAGTTAACTACAATGTCCATCCAAAGTGAAATCAAATGGATTTTGCAGAGAATACTACTGTGATAATGCATTGTCTCCTCAATGATGTCAGAGTAAAATGGACCCATTACATTATTCATCATATTTCCTATTTTGAATCTAGACCGAAAATCAGTGAAACCCACCTACCTTATCCTAATTTGATATGTGGTGTGTTTGCTCATTATTATGAGAAATCCCTTTTCTATGATCTTGGTTACAAAGCAAGTAGAAAAGGTGTTTCAATTAGTGAAAACACCATCAAAAGTCTTTCCATCCTACTTCCTCTACCACACCAGGTTATTCCACATCCAACCAAGCTCCTTCACCTCCTCCTAGATTTGACCACACCTCATTTTTGGTGTCAAATGAAACCCTAATGGGCTACATGATGCAACAATAGGCGTATAACCTCTAGGTTTAAGAGCACATCCATCAGGATTTAATTCAACTCATGTCTAACATGAACTTATTCTAATCCCATCCCTACCCCACCTACAAACCCTACCTAGGTGTTGACTATTCTTCCTATACATGTTGTCAATTCTACCCTGACCACCACCCTTCTACTTCTGCTATACCTGCTACCTCTGATGGTGGACCTGCACCTACTGCCCCTTAGCCTCTGGCTCTTGCTGTTGTTCCTACTGCCACTTTCCTTATTGGCTATGATTGGGTTTCTATACCCAATTACAAGAAATCTAAGGCTCTACTTGTCTGTGGAGTCTCTTGGGTAGAGCAAAACTATAGATGGCTCGGTCCTTGCTCCTTTGTGCTTGATGAGGGCACTGAAATGGCTGACAAGGAGGCTGATGATGATGCTAGTGGTGGTGATGGTGATGATGATTCTGATGAAGGTGGTGATGATGGCTCTTCTAATGATGGAGATGGAGATGATGACACTCCTGCCGCCCTAGATGCACATTTTGATGGGGATGAAGACTACCAGCAAAATGATTAGGATGACAACGAACCAATTGACATAGATACCTTAGATGTTTAGTTCTCAGTCTATGGATGCTCATATATATATATATATATATATCTTTTTATAGACTATTATGCACTAAACATTTGGGCACTGCATATGAGGTGTAATATTTTGACATCCCATCATTTTTTTGTTGTTTTGTAGTTTTCATCCAAGAGGACATATCTGGTGTTGTAATCTTATCTTATGTACCTTGACTCTATACTTATCTTTATCTCATGAGTTTTTGGCATGTGTTTCCATATTTTGAATATGAATCCACTATGCTTGTTCTCTCTATTTTTCTCTGTTTGGGGGTTGCTTTGTGGTTTCTTATGTAGTTGGTTCTTATGGATAAGACATGTGTTTTTTAGCTCTTCTACCCCCTACCTTTTTGATATGAAAAAGGGGGAAGAGTGAACTCAACCATATTGTATTGTGATCCTTTTCTAGTCTATTATCGAAATATCATGTGACTTGTAAGACTACTCAATAGTATATAAGTGCTATGGTCATTTTTCTTTTTGGAAACATTAACCATTCAGGTGAAGGAAAAGAGAAATTGAGGTAAGCATGAATTGAGGGGGAGAAATTGCTATTGTTTATTCATCTATCCCTTACAATTCAAAAGGTAAAAATTTAAATTCTAAGTTCTTTTCAAAATGTTGAGGAATGGTTTATCATCTTCAAAAAGGGGAAGAATGTTGGCCTAAGTGTTATACATTGTCCATATTTTGATGATGACTTAACCATTTCGTTCATATGTATCTAATATGTCTATATGAGATTGATTTCAGGTATTATGTACAAGAAAAGGATAAATTCAATCAAGACCTATCTTTATCTAGTACAAGTCAAAAGAAATGCAAATGCACTTTTGTGGAAATAGCCCTAAATGACTTAGGACAATTTTTGTAATCATTTGTATTGATGCTATGACTTGTAATTAAGATAATAAAAAATTTGTATCACTTAACTTAAACTTCTAATCACTCTAATGATGATATCTAAAATTTATCACAGAGTGCCTGTTCGTTCGAGTTTCATCCTTGATAAACTTGACTTACACCCTTGATGGATTTTGAGAATTGCCAGGTTCGACCGAGTTTGTCCCAGAGAAAACTCGACTGACACCTCTACAAACAAAAACAAATTTAAGCAATCTTCTGAGTTTCATCTAGGATAAACTCAACCGAATATTCAAATTTGCTTTATCGCATAGTGCAATCGATTGAGTTACCTTTATTGAAACTCCACTATCTACACTGTACAAAGTGTGCAGAAAAAGTGATTCTAGCTGTGAGAGTGTTACAAACATCAAAAATAAATTCATTGCAATGCCCCAAATGACTAGAAATCATTTCTAAGGGCTTCTAGAGGCTAGTGGATATCCAAAAATATATAAAGGATCTCTTGGACTTCATTTCAAGTTTGCTCCTTCATGTTATTCAAGATCCTAGCTATAGTTGAGTGCATCTCATCCACTAGAGCCCCTTTATCTCTCTTACTTACCCTTCAAAATGTCCATATGTATGAGATAGGCTATGTGTGAGAGAGCTAGTCCATTGTAGTCTTGTAAATCTCTCAAAGCTTCCCATTCCCAACCCCTTTCTCAAAAGCAAAGTTTGTGAAAAGCTTCTCCGAGGTGAAGGAGAAGGTGAAGGCTAAAGATCCTTGAAAAGAGTGGGTAATTCCTTCTAGGTAGAAGACTTGTTGCAAGAAGGGGAGATCCTTGCTGAAGGTGACTAGCCCCTTGCAAAAGTGGGTAAGCCCTTGTAGAGGTTGAAGACTCTTGCTTGAAAGGATGGGTAAGACCTTGTATGGTTTATTGGCTCCTTTTGGTGCTTAAAAAGGATGGCTATCTATCCTTGACCTGCAAAATGAAGGTCTTGTTATATGTCTTATAATGGAATATAAGTATGCAATGGTTGCAAAATCCTAGGGCTTGACCTCTCTATGTAGTGGACTAACTTTCTGCTAGTTTGGAGATTGGAACCACTCTACATAGCTTGTTCTTGTGCTTGTTCAGTCTCTCTCATCCTTGCTATGTATTCTTAGTTTCACATCAAATTCCATATTTGCAATCCTACCTCCTGCAGTAATTTGAAGGTCTAATTGATTTTTTTTAAGTGCTTTTTATCTCAATTCACCCCCACTAAAGCCCTTTGATCCAACATAAGTGGTATGCTAAAACTACCCAAGGCTTAATAAAATATGCAATTTTGTTTAGAATTTTATTAGCAAATAACATTGGCTGTTGTTATTATACTTTTATTATCTACAAGTTTTATGAGGCTATACGAACCACTAAGAAATGCATGGATTGTTTGCAAGTAATGTCATCTGAATTGCATTTAATATATAAGTACTCTAAGAACCATTTTATGGCAGTATGAAATGTCATATATTCATGTAGTAAATATGTAGTAGTCTGAGTTAAGAGTTGATATGGACAATTGAACTTTAAAAAAAATGATTTACTCTTTACTATTTATTATCCATCTCTTATGTCATGCATGTATGTTCTTGTGTTGGTGGGGTAGTCCTCCCAATGGGACTCTTTTAGAGTCTCGTGTGGTTCTTCCATAATGTTTTTAGATATACTACATCAAAAAGTACAATGTGCTCAAGTTGTAATAAGAAATAATATAGTAATGTCTATATTGTCCATGTACTCTTGATTTCCTTAGTGATGTTGCAGTTACAGATGTATATGACCATATGTTTCATATTAGTATCTCTTTACAATAATGAATCATAGACCGCTTTGTTATGTATATATGGTGTATCTCTAAATATATGGACCCTCTTGTAACTTTGGTGTTGAGATTAATAAAAATATTCAATTTTACTTCATTTTATCCTATCTCTAATGAGTTGTATGTTAGATATCTAATATTTTATTCAGATTTTTTGACTTGAGTTTTGTTGGTTTCTAGTTTTAGGTTGGGTTTTGTTTTGAGAATTTGATCAAATTTTGGGGTTGATCAACTACACGAGTCTTGAAACATTGGTTTAGTTTTAGGTAATGAACTAGGACCATAAAAGATTTGAAAATGCAAGTATATGACTGGTTCAGTCTTAGTTATGCCCCAGGATCATAAAGACGTGGATCTAACTTTTAAGATAGTTAAAGAATTATTTGCCCTTGGGAAATAGTTGTTCTTTGAACTTTTTAAGACAAGATTTAAAATCTTTATATTTTTATACATTTTTTATATTTATTAACATTTTTGGATTTTTTTGTTGTGAAGAACTCTAGAAATTCCATTGACAATATAGGGATATCTTAGTATTTTTTGTAACTTTATTTTAGTAGGGGGATAATAAGGGGAGGTCATATATCCTCCTCATTTCCTATATATTCAATTTGTGCCTATGATTGAGAGAGCTAGGTTGAGCGAACAGTGGTAATAACAATGGTTAGAAGATAGGGAAAGTGCAATGTGTTGTGGTAATCCCCATTTGATCATCACCTCATATCCATGCATTCTGCTTTCATTTCCAAACAGCATATTGTGTGGTTCTTTCCAACAACAATGGAGCTTGATATCGTTGATTTAGGTGGTGTATTCTGGTAGTTTTCATCTCCATTCATCTCTAGGTAGGTATAACCATCATATATTGGCTTTAGTTTTGCCATTTTGACCTTTTGCGATGAAATTCAAATTTTAACTTTCCTATTGTTTTTCATGGTCTAGAGTTTGGAGATGAGTGAGTGCACATTTTGACTCATGATTCTTTTATTTGTGCGCTTTTTTTGAGAATATGGTGTTTGGTTGTGCTGATTTCAACTAATGTGTGGAGATGACATTATTACAACTCTACTTTTTTAGATGGAAGCCTGTAATGTTGGTAAGTATGCCCAGAGAGCCAATCATATGATGGTTGTGATGACATATCTTGTAAAAAATTTAATTAATAATAAAGGCAATCTTCCAATTTATTCCATCAGTTTTGCCATTCAGAAAGGATTGACAACCCAGTTTGTTGCACATGCTTCTGATAAGCAATTTTTATAATTCTTTGGAGAATATTTATGAAACTACTATATGTAAGAAAAAAGTCATGAGATAATGATGAAACATAATAAATGTCTAAAGAATGACATTACTTAATGAGATATTTCTTAGGGTTGATGACCTAAATAATGAGATCATACTAATGTCAAGAGTATGTACATTCTTGTTATGTCCCTAGTCGTATATTATGGAAGGCTGAGAGACAACAATGACACATATGACTAGCTTGTGTGTTGGTGGATGATAAAATCTCATCAGTCATGATATTTGATATCAAACCAAATACATAGATACTTGTTAGAGAATAGTGTATCGGGAAGATCCACCTTGTCAAACTCCAATAGGAGGGACAAATCCCATCTACATCACTCACTGTCATCCCCATGTATCACATTGCACCCAAGCACCACCTTTACGGTAACCCTTATTCAAGGTCATGGTGGATGATGTCAAAGTACATCGAATGACATGTGTTGAGTGCAGTGACTTCATGTCTAAGAATTACAATCACCACCATAACTATGAGATATTATTCTGACTACCAATTATGGTTTCCATGTGGCACTCTCAATCCAGGCCACTTGACAAGAGAGACTGAGAAAATCATGTGCATGCACATGTGAATCAATATATGATATTGAAGTCACATATATCTCAGACAGTTTTTTCTACTTCAAGGAACGTGTATTGAACATTAAGAGGATGATGATTCCATGCCTCGAGTTCAATCCAAATATCAATGACAAAGGAATTAGACAACCATTGTAACACCAATGATAGATTGTAGGTTGAAGTTGTTCCCCAACATTCAAAATTGCTTGGATAGAAATGATGTATTTCTAGACACCGCTCATTGCTTGTGATGTCAAAAATCAATTATGCACATTCACTGTCGAAATAACTTAGAACCTATAGGGTCACACATAAAGGATACACTTAGAATAGGAGTTCATTCATAAATATAGTTTAAACTTGATTACTTAAGAGTTAGGTATTCAATTTAAACAACATTGGTTGAATGTTGACTGACTGGACTATGAACTGACTGGTTCAAGTGTTGAACTGATCATTTTAATATGTTAGACCAATTGAACCAATACTAGCTATCTGGTCCATGAACTGACCAGTACATGAAGTGAACCGATTGGCTCAGGTCCATGAAATAATCCACTCAGGTTATGAACCGATCAGTTTGTGGATCAATTCAATATTACTGTTGATGGCATGTTGTGCATTAAATTAGATATTAATTGCCAATACAATTGTGATTGGGAAACATGATGAAATGACCGATTCAAGGGTTGAATTGATTAGCTCACATGCCAACCAATCAGTTCACCTATGAACGAATCATTTTTCAGCTTGCAAAATGTGAAAATTCATGAAATTCCCTCCCCTTCGAATCACACATAGTTTGGGAACCCTAACCCTGACCCTCCTATAAATATAGAGGTACTAGAAACTTCTCAGACACATTAATTAGCTCTGACAATTGTTGTCTTCTCTAGTTGTGGTAACTGATAGAAGTTGAGAAAGTCATACGTGACAAAGGGAGTGATAGCAAGGAGGAACAATTGTGGGAGAGCAAGTTGGTGCTAGTAGACCAATTAGAATGGAAAAGTCCTTCTTGTTTGTTCTTCTAGAATGATAAGAGTTCTCGGTGGTCCATGTGGACTACTATAGAGGTGAAGATGCTACTTCGTGTCTCTAGTAGGATAAGGTCATGCTATTTTCCATGGCGATCAACCAAGAGTTGTTGTAGATGTCGTCTGGGTGTGACTTGAAGAAAGACACATACTACATCGAGGGAATTGTTGGTGGACTTACTATAGGACCATGTATTACCTCGAAACCATCCTCCCCATTACATATTATTGACATAATCGACTGTTAAAGGGGAATATGGCAGATTTTTTTTGTTTCTACTACCTATCCTGATGCCATATTTCCCTACAGTGCTATTAGAGCAAGGTGAATACACAATGTTTTGGGATTTAATTGATATTATCAGATTTTGGTTTTTGGCTTTTATTTATTTCACACGATGCAAATATTTAAAATGATCAATGATCATATATGATTAAATTCTACATATAATACCAAACTAATATATATATGATATGATATATATGCAATTTACATGCGTCCTCCTAAAATTGGTTTTGATGGTTGATGTATAGCATGGTTATGGCCAATAACCAAGATATCTTTGTGTGGTTGTGTGGTTTCTTTATTCTTGTTCATATCTCAGTTTGCATACCAAGGCCCTACCTTCTTCTTCAAACATGTAAAAGTATTCTTCTTTCCTTCCTATGCTTCCCTAGAATATAACTTGACTTTTATCAGTTACCATGTAATAATGTTAAATATCATTAGGATAGTTTAATTTCTTATTATGACAAAGAAAACGCTCAGTGACGGACAAACCAATAGTCTCGTAGACAAACTGACCAACTAGACGATCGAGGAGGATCGACACGGGAGCCAAACCAATCATATGGTGGCACAATCAATCGACTGGAGATGTCTAGAAGATGTCAGACCGAAGACCAACCGATCGGTCTGACAGACCAACTGACAGACCAATAGGCGAGTGGATTGGTTCAAGGGTTTAACCGATCAAACCCAGATTGGTTCAAGCACATATCTTCACCAATAATAGATTGCTACATGTGATGTAGAGCTTAGGTGGTAGTAATTCCTTGTGGTTGAAAGAAATTACAATAGTATGGCCATAACCATCACTTATGTTTTAATTGCATGTTTTCATTTGTGGGATATAACATTATATGAAAGTAACTATAAGTATGTGGTGATTGGATATGTATATGTACATATTTATAAATATAAATCCCTCAATAAAACATCTTAAGTCTAAGATGCTTTCTATCATCAACACGCATGAAAATCTTGATCGATTATGTGTGGTCACACCAAGTGTGGTGTGCTATCCATCTCATGGAAGTGTGATGGTAGTTATGTGGGCCTACCAACCAGGGTGCATTTCTAGTTTTTGGTTGGTAGGTCAGGCTTAATTGGTGTCCTTGATGAGATTAAGCACCCATAAGAATGTAGATGACTATGTCAAAGAGTTGTGCATATCATCTATACAAGAATTACATAAGATGCAATTGGCAAATGTTTGCTACCTTAATGATTGATTATGGACGCTGGTGTTGGCTGGGTAATAACTCAATTGTTTTGGATCTTGGCTCACTAGAAGTTTGTGCACTGCAATCTTATGAATTGATAAAAGAGGGTTATCAATTTCATCAAAATAATGAGAGCAATAATTAATTAAATGCCTAATTATATATCATCAAATCTTATTAAATAAAAAATATTTTGACAAAATTGCAAATTTCTCTTGTAGAATCAAATTGTCACACACAACAATTCTTTATTTCTAATCACTCCTTGAGAAGGACAAGTAAATGGAAATAATTTCCATGACTGGTTCAGGACGCTGAGAATTATTCTTACACGGGAGTGCAAACTCTATGTCCTGGAGACATCAGAGCCAAATGACCCTGCTCCCACTACACCTAAGGCTGATAGGGATGCTTAAAAGAAGCATATTGAAGTTGTCATTGATGTCAAATGCCTAATGATGTGCTCCATGAACTATGAGTTGTAGAGAAAACATGAGAACATGGATGTTATTGAGATGGTAACACATCTTAAGAACATGGTCCAAGATCAGGCAAGATAGGAGAGATATGATGTCTCCAAGGCACTGTTTAAATATAACATGGTAGAAGGAGATCTAGTAGGTCCTCATGTGCTCAAGCTTATTGGGTTGTGGAGAACCTTTCTAGGTTAGGATATCCCTTGGGTCAAGAGGTGACCACTAATATGATTATGCAGTCACTGACATAGTCATACAATCAGTCTGTCATGAATTACAACATGAATGACTTTGATAAGCTGTTGATAGAGTTACTTGGCATGTTGAGAACAACTAAGGCACAAATGAAGAAAGACAAGCCCAAGTCTATGATGATGATCAACAGATCAAAGGGGAAGTCTAAATGCAAACACAAAGCTAAGAGGAGTTCTAAAGTTGGCAAGGAGTCCAAGTCTTTAACGCTAAAAGAAAAGGGAGGGGTGAACAAGGGAGGCAATTTTCACCATTGTCATCAGTTGGGACACTGGAAGAGGAATTGTCCTCTTTACCTGGTGGAACTAAAGAAGTAGAAGGAGGGGATAGATATCTCCACTTCAGGTATATACGTCATGAGATAAATTTAACTACTTCTTCATCCTAAGGTATATGATACTGGATGTAGATCTCAAATATGTTCAAATATGCAGGATCTGAAAAGAAGTAAACATTTATGAAAGGGTGAGGTTGGGTTGTTCATCACAAATGGAGCAAGAGTTGGTGACACAACAATTTGAGCTTATAGTTTATTTCAGCCCGCATGGAATGTAATAGAGTTTATGAACTACTATTCCATATATGCCGATAAATAGGAACATTTTACTTTCAGCATCTAGTATGGACAAGGATGTACATGAAAAACCAAATAAAGTATAGTCAATGTACTATTTCTAAAGGATGAGATTTTTTATGGAAATTCCCCAAATATCTTATGATATATGTTGGATCCAAAGATAAATGTTAATAATGTAGGTACCAAAAGATTAAAATTTGATAACTCAAAAAATGAATACCTATAGCATTTTCATCTAGAGCACATAAATAAGAAATGCATTTCTAGAATCCATGATGATGTTTATCTAGACACTTTGGTCATTGAATCAATAGAGACAAGCAAATCTTATCTGTTTGGCAATATGATAGAACCACCTTTCACTAGATGTAGTGGGGGAGAGAGTATTCTACTAGGACTTGTACATAGACCTTTCAGAATAAATGCTAAAGGGAATTATTAGTACCTCATTGTATTTATTGATGATATCAGTTAATATGATAATTTGCATTTAGTGAAATACAAACACCAATCTCTTGAAGTGTTCAAGGAGATCATAAATGAAGTACATAACAACCATGGTAAAAGTACTAAGACATTTTGATACGATCAATGTTGAAATATTTCAACCAACTATTTGAGGACCTTATCGAGAGACCGTGATAGTGTGTCACAAGAAACTCTACCTGAAACATAATGATGTAGTATAAAGAAGGAATCACACTTTGATGAAATACGGTGTGATTATAAATGAATTAAACCTAATCTTCTAATTTTCCTTTTGGGTATATTCTTAACACTAAAACAATGTACCATTTAAAATGGTTTAAAAGACACCATATGATATATGGTATGGGAAATGTCTCGGCATGTCTTCTATAAAGATAAGGATAGAAACTTGAAAGATCTAGAAGGGGGGTGAATAGAGCTTTTTGGAGTTTTAAATTTAATGAAACAATTAAAGCACTTGGACAAGGAGGAAACAAGGAAGACACAAGGATGTAGAGTGGTTCCTACCTCAGAAATCTAAGTTAGTCAGTCCTCTACTCGATTGTTTCTAACCGGGATTTTGAAAGTGATTTATTTTATTACCTCGCAAGGATGTTACATAAAATACAATCACCTTCCTTATACACCCTTGAAGTAGCCTTCACCTCTTAGTACCTTCAACCTCCTTGAAGCATCCTTCTTGAAGTAACTTCAAGTCCACCTTGGAGCAGCCTTCACCTCCTTGAAATAGCTCCACCACCTTGAGATAGCATTCACCTTGAAGTAGCTCCAACCTCCTTTGAAGCGCCTTCTTGAAGTAACCTCAAGTCCACCTTGGAGCAGCCTTCTCTTGATGAAGTAGCACCAAGAAACCCCCTTTCAACAGCCTCCAAACCTAGGAGTAGTCAAGGAGAACAATATACAATATAAAAGAAAAAGGTTGGAAGAAAGGAAATACTTAACCAATTAAGTACATTGCTTTGATACTATATCAAGAGTTTAGATCTCCTATCCACTTAATATGGACGTATCTTTATGTGGTGGCTAGGATATTGTATCTATAGGACACAACTCTAGAGCACAAGGAAGAAGATAACGAGTAAATCTCAACTTTGTTGCTCTCAAGAATGGATGCTCAAGTGTAACTTGTGTATTGTGTATGCAAGTGTTGATTTGGGTGTCCTAAGGCCTCTCCTATTGATAGGAATAGTTTACACGTGTTTAGGAACGTTTTAGGGAGTGTCTAGAGTGTTTTTAGTGCTTAACTAGCCATTAGGTATAAAGTAGTTGGCTTGCAACAGCTAAATTTGCGTTAAATGTGAAGTTTCCAGAATTTTTCTCGGTCAAAAATATTGTCGACCGGATAAAATTTAAATCCACAATATTGTCAACCGGATGATTGACTGGTTCTAACAACTAAACCTATTACAAAGGCTATATTTCGGTCCACAATATTGTCGACCAAATTTTGGCTCAGAACTAAAGATTTGTAAAGTTTTGCAATGTGTGAGAGGTCCTATTGATGACTCATATGAGACCTATCAACCCTAAAGTATTCATGTGAGTGTGACATAGGGTTTTGGGTAGATATGGAGGATCTAACGCTTGATTTACATGATATATAAGTACATGTACATTATATAATTGTGCAAGTTTTTACATTGAGTACCATCATGAAAATATTAAACATTTAAGTGTATTGATCTTCAATCTGTATTGATCTTCAATTATCCACTTAGTATGATCTCCTTATTTTCCTTGAACCCTAAAATACTCAAGTAGCACATTATATCCACAAGAATGAAATGTTTGCCATCATCAAAACAAAGGGTATGCTAATGTCCAATTTAGCCAACAATCTCCCCCTTTTTGAAGATGAAAAGCATTCCTAAAAATATAATCAAAATAATCAAATAAGATGAGTTTCATACCTGAGATTTACCTTAGATGAACACATTCCATTGTTTTCATGAAGTGTGTTCTAATTATTCCTAAAGAGGTATGGAACATAGTATCCAACTCTTTAAGGAATATAGCAACACTTGATGTGAAACCAAGAGATTACGAAACTCATTTAATTTTGATTTATATTATTTCTCCCCCTTTGTCATTTCAAAAAGATATCCATATAACCAATTTTCTCCCACTAAATGAGATACCCCCCCTTAATTGTATACTATAAAAAGAATGTCAAATTTAGCCACAATTCAAAAATCATGATTTATTTCTTAATCATTTGCAAGGGATGTTAAGCCCTGAAATGATATGAGAATCCTTTAGACTCATGGATATATTTTATTAGTTTCTCAACAATTTACAAAGGATGTTAAGCCTTGAAATGATATGAGATTTCTTTAGGCTCATAGTAGGATCAATGAATATTTCCCAACCATTTACAAGGGATGTTAAGCCCTGAAATGATATAAGATTCTTTTAAGCTCATAGTAGAACCAATGAATGTATCTCTAACCAAATACAAGGGATGTTAAGCCCTAATCAGTGTAGAGAATTCAATTAAGAGAAAGATATACATTGTATTCAAGAATGTTGTAAGCTTCTTAAAGATAATAAGGTCATAACTAATTTTGAGGTTCAATTGAATAAATAAAGCAATGAATCAATAATCATGATGAGAAAATATACTAAGGTTAAGTGCAAGTCAATGATTTGATTTCACAAATAAGCATTTTTTCAGGTTTATTTTTGGTCAACCATGACTTCGACCGGGGCGCCCCTCAGTCGAACTCCTTTTTGACCAAGAGGCATTTATGTAGATATCCAATATATGCATTTTTAGAAGTTATCCAATGAACCACTTCTTCTAGAATATGATTTGATCCTATTGTGTATGATCATTATTAGTTCTTCATGTTGCTCATATAGGAATTTGTGAATGTTGAATAATCTAATATAAGACCTTTTTGTGACTTAAGATTAAGTTTTCCTTTTAGAACTAAATTCATGTGAGCAATATTTTAAAAAGATATATTGCCTTAATTTCTTAGAATGCTCAAACTTTAAATTTTCTCACAAAATGGCGATGATTATTAAACCAAGTTCCTTGTATGATCAATTCTTTTGTTTTCAATTTTGATTATGTTAATGTTGAACAAAATCTCCTATGCCAATAGATTTTCCCTTAATACTTTTCTTGAATAAAACCAATCTTTTCCTCTTATATGCTTTTTTGGGACAATTTAATCATGCAAATAAAATGTTTTGATGCCCATATATTCTTCCTTTTGATTAGGGTCATTCAAATATTTCAATCAATGTAATTTGTAAAGTTCATTACATATTTGAGTTACTTAAGTTAATTGCAATTGAAGTATCTTATTCTTATAAAACAATTCTAACAGACTTTTCCTCGATCGACAAACATCTCGACCGAGTAAGGTATGGTCGAATTATTTGTCAACCAAATGTTTTTCAAGTGTTTGTAGGATTAAATTAGTAACTTACTCGGTCGACTATTTTCTCAACCGAAATGTTCTCGGTCGACAACTTTTCGACTGATAATTTTACCATTTATCCAAAAAATGCAGGTTTGAGATAGAAACTTCTTTGGTCGACAATTTTCTCGACTGAAGAGTGTCTCGGTCGAAGTTGTTTTCGACTGAGATTGTTTTTGTTTTGTTTTCAGTAGTTATTTTCAAGTAAAAACATAGGTTACTTTCAATAAAATTTTTCAGAATTATGCAAATTAATGCTCAGTTTAGTTGAGATAAGACATTTTGAATATCAAAGTTACATTTTAGGTCAAATCTCAGCTAATCATATTCAAATCTCGTAGGTTTGAAGTCTTGGAACCCACACTAAATTAACATCCTTTTCTTGTATGGGCATGAGAAAGAATAATGTCCAAGACGCAAGAAATAATGACAAAAAATGGAATCAATTTCATTTCTCCTTTGAGTTGAGTTGTTCTTGGGTACAAATATGGCTTTCGTCTTGGGTACTTGTGTTCTTCTAGATTTAGGATGAGATTTTCCTTTTGGAACATGTCCTAAACCTCTTCTTCCAATTTGGATGGAAGAATCCTTTAGGATCTTATCAAGAATACAATTGTATTTCAAGCTACTAATTTCCTTTTGTAATTTAGCAATTTCATCCATTCTCTTTTTAATCTCTAACTTTGCTTGATCTAGATTAGATAACAAATTATCTCTTTCTTTGATAATAGCATCATAATCTAAATGAGTATACAAGATAGGTTGAGTTTGAAGATCATTCAATTTTGCAAGTAGTTCAACCTTTTCTTGAGAAAGAAAATCATAGTTTGTTTCTAGAGTACGCAACTTCATATTGCAATCATTAAAATATGGTTTCAAGTTATAATTTTTAGAAATAATACTTTCCTTTTCAGAAGCAAGATCATTTAATTGAGCATATAATTCTTCATTAGTGTTTGTAACTCTTTTTAGTTTCTTTTTACAATCAATGTATTTATCATGTAATTCTTCAATGCTAGCAATTAACTCTTCATTAGATAAATCAAATAATCTTATCTCATTCTCTTCTTCATTTGTTGTAGCAATAAGGCACTCCAATTCTTCTTCTCCATCCTCATTTTCATCACTTGAGTCATCCCATTCTGCTTTGTAGGATTTTTCATTCTTCTTGTGATGGATTTCTTTCCCTTCTTGAGTTTGGGACAATCACCTTTTAAATGTCCCTTTTTGTCACATTCAAAGCACCTAGGGGAAGAGGAAGAAGAAACACTAGAGATTTTGTTAGTTTTAAATCTTCTATATGACTTACCATTTACAATGAGAGTCTCCTCTTCACTATATTCTTCACTTGTATCATGACTAGCTTTTGCCTTGAATGCAATGTCCTTCCTTTTCTCCTTTTTGTGTTCGGCTGTCAATCTTTCTTCTTCTTCAAGGGTGACCTCATGAGTTTCTGGGTTGCCAATCAACTGCTCCATCTTTAATCTGGTGAGATCATTGGCTTCTTCAATAGCTGTCACCTTTGGTTTGTACTTTGGAGGCAAACACCTAAGGATTTTGGATACTTGATCTTCTTCACTTATGAATTTTCCTAATGTACTCAAACGACCATTAATGATAGTAGAGAATCTTGCATACATTTCACTAATGGACTCATTTGGTTCCATACAAAGTTGTTCAAACTTTTCTTTAAGCATACTAATGTTAGAATTTTTAACTTGTATAGTTTCTTCATGTGTAATAGAAAGTCTATGTCATATATCATATGTAGTTTCATATGGAAAAATTCTACTGAATTCACTTACCAAAATAGAACAATATAAAATACTTATAGCCTTGGCATTTAGTTGAGCTTGCTTTACTGTATTGATATCCCATGTAGCATACTCAGTTTCTGAAAGCTCATATGGAGTAGACACCATCCTCCAAAGCTCCCAACTGATGCCTTGAAGATAAAACTGCATCTTTCTCTTCTAATAGTTGTAGTTTCTTCCATCGAACGGTGGTGTACGAGATACATAGGTTCCCTCCAGGTTCAAGTTGTTGAGCACACCATCCCCTATGCTTCAAGACCTATTAATGCTCCTTGAAGACCTGCTCTGATACTAATTGAAAGATCTAGAGGGGGGTGAATAGAGATTTTTGAAGTTTTAAAGTTAATTAAACAATTAAAACACTTGGATAAGAAGTAGGAGGAAACAAGGATGACACAAGGATGTAGAGTGGTTCCTACCTTAGAAATCTAAGGTAGTTAGTCCACTACTCGATTGTTTCCAACCAAGATTTTAAAAGCGATTTATTTATTACCTCGCAAGGATGTTACATAAAATACAATCACCTTCCTTCTACACCCTTGAAGTAGCCTCACCTCTTAGTAGCTTCAACCTCCTTGAAGCAGCCTTCTTGAAGTAACTTCAAGTCCACCTTGGAGCAGCCTTCACCTCCTTGAAGTAGCTCCACCACCTTGAGATAACCTTCACCTTGAAGTAGCTCCAACCTCCTTTGAAGCACCTTCTTGAAGTAACCTCAAGTCCACCTTGGAGCAACCTTCTCTTGATGAAGTAGCGCCAAGAAAACCCCTTTCAACAACCTCCAAACCTAGGAGTAGTCAAGGAGAACAATATACAATATAAAAGAAAAAAGGTTGGAAGAAAGGAAATACTTAACCAATGAAGTACATCACTTTGATACTATATCAAGCATTTAGATCTCCTATCCACTTAAGATGGACATGACTATATGTGGTGGCTAGGAGATTGTAGCTATAGGACACAACTCTAGAGCATAAGGTAGAAGATGACAAGTAAAACTCAGCTATGTTGCTCTCATGAATGGATGCTCAAGTGTAACTTGTGTATTATGTATGCAAGTGATGAGTTGGGTGTCCTAAGGCCTCTCCTATTTATAGGAATAGCTTACAAGTGTTTAGGGACGTTTTAGGGAGTGTCTAGAGTATATTAGTGCTTAACTAGCTGATAGGTATAAATTAGTTGGCTTGCAATGGCTAAATTCACGTTAAATGTGAAGTTTCCAGAACTTTTCTTGGTCGAAAATATTATCGACCCGATAAAATTTCGGTCCACAATATTGTCAACCGGGTGACTGACTGGTTCTGAAAACTAAACCTATTACAAAGGCTATATTTTGGTCCACAATATTGTCGACCGAACTTTGGCTCAGAACTAAAGATTTGCAAAGTTTTGCAATGTGTGTGAGGTCCTATTGATGACTCATATGAGACTTATCAACCCAAAATTATTCATGTGAGTATGACATAGGGTTTTGGGTAGATATGGAAGATCTAACTCTTGATTTACGTGATATATAAGTACTTGTACATTATATAATTATACAAGTTTTTACATTGAGTACAATCATGAAAATATAAAACATTTAAGTGTATTGATCTTCAATTATCCACTTAGTATGATCTCCTTATTTTCCTTGAACCCTGAAATACTCAAGTAGCACATTAGATCCACAAGAATGAAATGTTTGTCATCATAAAAACAAAGGGTATGCTAATGCCCAATTTAGCCAATAAAACTTATACAGGAAAATAGTCTCTTGAAAAGCTGTGTCCTCAAATCACATAGATGTTAGTTTGTTGAACACTACTTATCTCTATCCAATAACAAAATTTTTGTTGCCTGGATGACTAAATTCCTTCAGATGAATACATATTCCAAAGGAATCACTGGGAGTAAAGTATAACTTGAAAAGTTCAAGATCAACAATAAATTATTGAACCTAAGGAGGTACAATGGGAATTGGGATAATCACAAATTTTTGCGGAATCTCAAGTTCCTTATGTAACACAAGACTCGTAGTTCTAGTAGAACACACCATGAGCCTAAAAGATTATGATATCTTACAACTTAGAAAGGCATTGAGTTGGTCATTGGGTAATGAGCCAATAACCTATGTAAGAGGTTAATGAGGGACCAAAGTCTAAGAAATGGCTTGAGGCCATTATATCTAAAATGGACTCCATGCACATCAACAAGGTATGACCTTGGTGGTACCACCTAAAGGGGTAAAACTCATAAGGTGTAGTTGGGTCTTCAAAAGAAGGACCAACATGGGTCATATTGGTTGGAAAGGTTTCCAAACAAGTTTAAAGTGTTGAACATGATGAAATCCATTTACCGATTGTCTTGATTATATCCATTAGGACCATTCTCGCCATTTTATCTTATCAAGACTATGAGATTTGGCATATGGATAATTAAAACCATATTCCTTAATAGAAATATTTAAGAGGATGTGTATGTCACACAACCATAAGGTTTTTATAAATCCATTAATGCAAATAAAGTCTATAAGCTACAAAGATCAATATAGAGGTTGAAACAAGCATATCAGATCTAGAATCTTCTATTTGACAAGATACTCAAAGAGTTTAATTTTAGTCAAACTAAAGATGAAATCTATGATTACAAAAGATTTACTGGGAGAATACTTGTGTTCTACATATTAATGGGGACTAACATCTCAATACTCTAATTATTGAAACCTGCCATGGAAATTATCTTCTTTAAGAAGGATTTAGGTGAAGCATCCTATGTGATAGGAATTGAGATCTATAGAGATAGTTGTGGGAAGTTTCTTAACCTAAGTATGAGCACATATCTTGGAAGATTCTAAAAATGTTCAACATGAAGGATTCAATGTGAGAGAATCAGTCCATGATACATGAGATTAGTCTCTCAAGAAGCATGTATTTCAATTCTTGTGAAGAATGGAAAAAACATGAGTAAGATGCCATACGAACTAGCAATTGGATCTATCATGTATGCAATATAATGTACTCATCCCATTATCTTGTATGTATTGGACATGACAAGATGATATTAGTCAGATTCCAATATTAGTCATTGGAATGGCATAAAGAACATCCATTAGTACTTGAGAAGCACTGAGGATTAGTTCTGGATTTGGAAATTAGGAAGAGTTGGGTGTAAAGAGTTACACTGATGCAAGCTTCCAAATTAACAACTAATGATCGCAATCTAAAATTTGTATTTAACCTTAAAACAAGAACTATAAGCTGGAAATTTTTTGAGTACTAGACAATTGTTTAATTCTATAATAGAAGCTGAGTTCCCTGATGTTATGAACACAACAGAGAATACTGTATGGATCTAGAAGTTCATATAGATGAACTTATGAGATGTTCCAACCATTGATGGCATAATAGAAATATGGTGACAGCAATGGAGCTACTAGTTAGGCGAGGAATGTCAAATACTATGGCTTTTCCATCTCATATGAGAGATCATACAATGAAGAGATGAGAAACATGAAATAAAATAACTAAAAACACAATGTTACTAACCTCAACATTAGCACTTGCACAGAAGAAACAAGATAGGCATGTTTAGATCACTTAGAATAAGATTCATGGGTGATTGGCTCTAAGTGCAAGTGGGAGCCTGTTGGTAAGTATTCCCAGAGAACCATATGATGATTGTGATGGCATATCTTGTAAATGATTTGATTAATAATAAAGACTACCTTCCAATTTGTTCTGTTTCGTTCAGTTATGAGATAATTATGAAACATAACTAATGTCTAAAGAAACATTTCTCAATGACATATGTCTTCAGGTTGATGACTGGAACAATGAGATCATACATATGCCAAGAGTATGTACATTCTTTTATGCCCCTAGTCATATGTTATGGTGGAAGACTAATAGACAACAATGACACATATGACTAGTATGTGTGTTGGTAGATGATAGATTCTCATCAATCATGATATGTGATATATATCAAATCAAACACTTAGATACTTGTTAGAGAACAATGTATCCGAAAGACCCACCTTGAGAGTGACACATGGAAACCATAATTGATAGTCAGAATCATCTCTCATAGTGATGGTGGTGATTGTGATTCTTAGACATGAAGTCACTACACTCATCACATGTCATTTGATGTACTTTGACATCATCCACACTGACCTTGAATAAGGGTTGCCATAAAGGCTGTGCTTGGGTGCATTGTGACACACATGGATGACTGTCAGTGATGTAGATGGGATATGTTCCTCCTACTTGAGTTTATATCAAGGCCACTTGATAAGAGAAACTGAGAATAGCATGTGCAAGCACACGTGAATCAATATATGATATTGAGGTCACATATATCTTAGTTAGTCTACTCTAGTTCAAGGAACATGTATTGAACATTGAGAGGATGATGACTCCATGCCTCAAGTTCAATTCATATATTAGTGGCAAAGGAATTAGACAATCACTATAACACCAATCACAAATTGTAGGTTGAAGTTATTCTTCAACTTTCCCAATTTCTTGGGTAGCAATGATGTGTTTCTAGATACCACTCATTGCTTGTGATGTCATAAATTATTTAAGGACATTCAGTGCCAATGTAACTTGGATCTTATAGGGTCACACACAAAGGATACACTTGGAATATGAGTTCATTCATGAATCTAGTTTAAACTTGATTACTAAAGAGTTATGTAACAATTTAAACAACATTGGTTGAATATTGATTAACTAGACTGTGAACTGACTGGTTCAAGTGTTGAATTGATTGTTTCAACATGTCAGGTCAATTGAACCAATATTGGCTATCTAGACCATGAATGGACCGGTTCAGGAAGTGAAACAATGGGTCAGGTCCATGAACTGAACGGTTGGTGGATCAATTTGATTGATTCAAGGATTAGTGTTGATGTCATGTTGTACATTAAATCAGTTATTAATTGCCAATATAATTGTGATTGGGAAACATGATGAAATGACTATCTCAAGGGTTGAACTGATCATCTCACATGCCAACCAATCGGTTCACCTGTGAACCAATCATTTTTCTGCTCGTAGGATGCAAAAATTCATGAAATCATGTCCCCTTCAAATCCCGCATAGTTTGGGAACCCTGACCCTGACTCTCCTATAAATAAAGCATTACTATAGACTTCTTAGACACATCAATTAGATCTGGAAATTTTTGTCATTTCTGGTTGTCATAACTAGGAGATCTCGAGAAAGTCCGACCTGATAAAGGGAGGGATAGCAAGGGAGAACAATTGTGGAAGAGAAAATTGGTGATAGTACACTAACTAGAAGGGATAACTCCTTCTTGTCTGTTATTCTAGAATGACAGAAGTTCCCAATGGTCTGTGTGGACTACTATAGAGGCTAGGAGGTTGTTGTTGTTAGGAGGACAAGGTCAAGCTGATTTCCATGGTGATCAACCAGGAGCTACTCCAAACATTTTCTAGGCGCGACTTGAAGAAAGCCTCATACTACATAGAGGGAATTGTCACATGACTTGCTGTAGGACATGGTATCACCTAAAAATCATCCTTACCATTACATAGTTATTGACGTGGTCGTCTGTTAAAGGAGAATATGGTAGACAATTTTTTGTTTATTTTTTCTACCTATCCTAATGCCATATTTCCCTACATGCAACTGGTATGAAGAGGTAGACATTATTTAGGAGGATCTATAAGTAGATGAGCAAGATGTTGGTGATGATGCTTGGATTGAGGCATACACACAATACAGTATGCCAAGGTGTTTCTTTTCCTACTAATCATTGGTTTCTTTTAGGTAACAATTCCAGGAATAAAAGAGAGATCGGATAGTTATCCTATCTTCTTGACCTATAGGCAGATCCTTCTTTTCACTAGGGTGGATTTGTGTATGCCATCATGTTGATGTGTTTGAGGATGTGCATTTTTGGCAATTTCTTTACAAAGGCAACTGTTAGGGCAACCAAGAGTTGTGGAAGCTTTCTGAACCTAATTGAAGTAAATATATTCTTTATTTTCTATCTATCTTTAAATGTTTGAAGTGATTGGTTTTACTAATCTTTATTTTGTATCTGTGGGTCTATGACAACTTTTGTCTCAATAGACCTATTACTTTAAGTGGTCCCGATGGCTATCTTCACATTCCCCTTCCCACTTATCACCACTGGGCTGTTCATAATACTTGGATGTCATATGATAGATGGAGGGGAGGGTTGGAGATGATGATTTCTAGAGAGACATGTCAATACTTTAATAATATATGATTTTGTATGTAATTTAGTTGAATTTAGGTTTTTGTTATTTCTCAAGTCACATTTTGGATCTTCTTCTAGTTTCAACTCAAAGAAGCCAATTCATCATGTGTTTCTTACTTCATTGCCTTGTCTATGGAACCTTGCAAGATCTAGTTTGAGTCACCCTCAAGGAGTGTTCTATGTATGGCCCAATGTGATACTTGTAAGTGGGATAATGTTTAGCATATTACCTTTGATCCTCTTCCTAGATTAATTACCTCTGGTATTGGGATCAATCAATCTAGACAGGGTCCGATGAGAGGTTAAATATCATATGTAAAGTATTTGAAGTGATATTACTCACATGGTTAGCCACTACTATTTTCTTGGGAGGCCTATGATTAGTTTCCATGTGCTCCTTTGGTAGGAATTTAGTATTTGGTTTGTCTTTTTTAATTGCAATAATTTGGTACATGTTTTCCTAGGTGGTTGATTATGATTCTGCTAAAGAATAAGATGATTCTAGATATGAGTTTCAGTGTCCACCAAATCCTGTGGTAGTCTTATGTCATGATGCTCTGTCCTCCTCTCTTGGGTGGCTCTTTGGAGTTTGGATGATTGTCTTGCGCTGTGACCTCATTGTGGTTTTGGCATTGGAGGCTCATGTCACTTCCCTCGTGATTTTGGTTGGACTTTTTCTTTCCAAGATGATGATGAAATAGGAGTGCATCATGGGGGACTCATTGATCGAATAGTCCTATAAGGGTATGGACATAATCAAAATTTCCAGGGACCACATGAATGGGTGATTACCCCATAGAGGATCTGATTCGGGCTTTTGGGTAAATTTAGTGATTGCTAAGACAAGTTCCTCTCATCATCAGGATGTTTATTTAGTGATTGAGGTATAATGTGTTGTGGTTGTGATTTGGTGGAAAGAAACCAATGTACCCTTACTATTGGGAAAATTGTATGAGTGTATAGATGATGCACACTTGAGTGAAAAGATGTAGGGATCCTTCAAGGTTTTATAGGTATATTTGGGGATGCACATCGACCTTGTAGGTATTCTAAAGTCTTAAAACCTCACTACCTCATTGTAAAGGAGTATGTGCCAAAGCATATTCAAGTTGGTGAACCTATTCAACTGCATGGTGACTTGCCCTAATGGATATCTAGCTTGAAGTATGCAATTGTCCACTAGGGATGGATGAAGTTCCATCTTGATAACTTAGATTGTAGGATAGTGATGCCTAGTTTTTAGTGGTTGATCATCTTCCTGGGTTAGAGCACCGTGTCATGTACTATCCAATGTAAGTATTGAGTCAATGTAACCATTATCATTGGGCATATTTGATCAAAGAGCTTTTGTCCTTCACAAGAATTTTTTGATTAACTCTCAAAAAGTTCAAGCTGCGATAGTAAATATGTGGTTGAATCAGAAGAGGGTGGCTCATGACATGTTTCCTATCAACACAGATTGTTCCTCATAATACCTATAATGCCTTGCATCAACATCTTTGATAGTAGTGATGTATGATCCTTTAGGAGGACTTGCATGATATATTCACCTCTTTAGTGTTATTATTTTATTTATATTTTTTGAGTTTTTTGTTCTTTTTTGTAGGAGGCTCCATGTTTTCTAAGAGATTAATTTTGAAATAAGAAGGTTTATTCTTGGTTCATGATATGCAACATTAGATTTTAGTTCTCCCTCCATGATATCTTAATTATGAACTTCTACTTTCCTTTAATTTTCAGATACTTTTCACTTTGAGCCCTTCTGGAAAATTGGAAAACTGTGATCGATCTTTATCTCCTGTCTATGTGTTCAGTACAACAATGGTGGTTTTGAGTTTTAAATACATTTTAGCAAAGATATCATATGTTGAAATGACCCCCTCTTCATCAAGTTTCCATATTGAGGTTAGAAGATTGAACCCTCATACATTATCAAGAATTCAAGCACTTTGATCTTCTACTTGTAGGTGATTTCTCCCTTCAACTGTCAATATCCAATTCCTCCATGAATGTTACCTTGAATCTAGGTGAGGATATGGATCAGGGATCTGTTGGAGTTTGATGTCACTATAGGTGCTAAAGTCATTTCAATTAATAGGTGAAAGAGTGAAGAATCCCTTCCCAGTTCGGCCAAGGTGATAGGTGCCCAAGACACCCTAGTGGGTTTACTCCGGACATGTTTTGTGTAGCGATCCATCACAAGAATATGTCTACCTAATAAAGTGTTTCTTTATTATTTTTAAGTGATGTTCATTCCTTTTAGGTCTTTTTGGTTGAAGGTTCAAATAGACATTGATGTTCATGGCCTTAGTATGGAGCTTAGGGATTTGTGAGGAATGAACGAGGCTTGCCAAATGAAGGTTTCCCACCTCATCTCTCCCAGGTTAGTTCATGGAAGATTAGTCTCACCCCTTTCTAAGATATGAGGCTTCAATATTTGTAAGGTGTTTTAATCTCTATTTTAGCCCTCCAAACTTTTTCCCTTCTAGGTTGACACGAGCAACTGTCACCTTTAGAGTTATGTGGGTTACATCCAGATATAGATATCTAGAATCATCGATCATGATGATCAGATCTAACTTGCCTCTGAAGACTACTAGTTTTGCAAACCTCTCATGATTGTTGTGATTGCTGAATAATGCATATTCATCATGTTTTCATTGCAAATTCTAGATTAGTTTTGCTCACTTTAGTTGTTAATTGCATCATGTTTAGCTTTATTTGGTTCTTATATTTTGTTCTTAAATATTAGGGTTTTGATTTGATTTCTTGCTCTTATGCATAAGAAATCACACATCAACTCAAGAGAAAGATGAAATCCTTCCCTAGACTCGTGTTTTAAGATTTGGAAGGAATCACAAGGCATTTGGATCTAAATATCACAAATCAAACATGATGATCAGATGATCAGATCCCCTAATTGACTGACCAACCTCCCATCCCAAGAACCTCCAAAACAAGCTCTAGATCGGCCAATCACCATCACATATTGGACAATCAGAAGCTCATTCCAAATATCAATAAAATATAACAAATTTTGAGACCAATTTGATTGGAAGATCCTCTTTTGTGACTGGTTGACCCCATCTGTGATAAGACAATACACCTATAGAAAAGAACCTCATGGACAAGGTTGATCGGTCTCTCCACTTCATTGGTCATCCAACAAGCATATGTGCCTCCAAAGTTATATGTCAACATTAATTTCATACATCTACTTGATCGACTAATCTACTCCTTGGATCAATTGATCCACTTACTATCTAGAGAAATCAACAAAATGATCATTAACCGACCAGTCTTGTTGGTCAACAGACCAAAAGTCCATCATGCACATTGCCAAGTGGATGATTTATTGGCTAGACTGAAGGAAAATTTGGCATCAGATAGGACAATAGAAACAAAAATTTACAACCATATTCCCCTTATATAGTAGATCGTGCTAACAACTATGTAATGGGAAAGAGGGTTGTAAGGTTTATACCTGGTCCTGGAGAAAGTCCAATGACTATCCCTGATTGTAGTGTGTGCCTTTCTTCAAGTTGCACCTAGAAGACTGTCGACAACGACCTTCTGATTGATCACCATAGAATGTGATTGACTGCGTCCTCCTAGCGGGTGGCAACAACCTCTTCACCTCTATAGTAGTCCACACAGACCATCGAGAACTCC
The DNA here is from genome assembly GCA_963693085.1 of Alisma plantago-aquatica. NCBI lineage: Eukaryota > Viridiplantae > Streptophyta > Magnoliopsida > Alismatales > Alismataceae > Alisma > Alisma plantago-aquatica. The sequence goes on along the minus strand of OY856415.1, from coordinate 193,334,214 downwards.
TATCATTCTAGATTAATGGACAAGAAGGAGTTATCCTTTCTAGTCAATGTGTTAGCATCGACTTTCTCTCCTAATTGTCTATCCCTTGTTGTTCCTCCCTTTGATGGATAGAACTTTCTTAGATTCTCACGTTACCACAACTATGAGAAGACAACAATTGCTATATCTTATTATTGTCTCTATAAAGACTCGACTCCCCTCTATTTATAGGAGGGTCAGGGTCAGGAGTTCTAGTCTGAGCGGGAGTTAAAAAGACATAATTTGATGAATTTTCCAGAACCTACAATCCATGAACTGGTCTGTTCACCAGTGAATCGGTCGGTCCACCCATGAGACGATCGATTCGACACTTAAACTGGTCATTTCACTATGTTTCCTATTCACAATTGTGTTGCCATTTAATGTTAGATCAATTCAAAATATGATATCAACATCAATCCTTGGTCCAATAATATTGATCAACCAAATGATCAGTTCATAGATCTAAGCCAACCGATTCACTTATTGAACTGGTCATTTCAGAGTTTTAATTGCCATGTTTTGTTCACATTGACCTAACACTTAAATCAATTGGTTCGACACCTGAACGGTTCAGTTCATAGTCATGTCAATCTATATTCAACCATTGTTGTTTAAATTGAATACCTAAACACTTTAGTAATAAAGTTAAACATCATTCATGAATAGACTCCTATTCTAGGTATATCCTATTTGTGTGACCCTATAGATTCCAAATTACATTAGCAACAAATGTCCTTAACCAATTGATGACATCACAAGCAATGAGTAGTACCCAACAAGACATCATTGCTATCTAAGTGATCAGAAAGTTGGAGAACAACTTCAACCTAAAATATGTAATGGGGGTTACATTGATCGTATGATTCCTTTGTCTCTGATATTCAGATTGAAGTCGAGGCATGGAATAATCATCCTCTTCAACATTCAATCCATGTTCCTTGAACTAGTGCAGACTATCTAAGATATATGTAAGCTCAGTATCACATATTGACCCAAATAATAATGTCCATGCATTTCTTAGTCTCTCTTATCATGTGTCCAAGATATCATACTCCTATAGGAGGGACAAATCCCATCTAAAACACTCACAATCATCCCCATATCTCACAATGCACCCAAACACCACCTTTATGGAAACCATTATTCAAGGTCATGGTGGATGGTGACAAAGTACACCAAATGACATGTGTGAGTGTAGTGACTTTAGGTCTAAGAACCAAAATCACCAGCATCACTATGAGAGATGATTATAACTACCAATCATATATGGTTTCCATGTATCACTCTCAAGGTGAGTCTGTCTAATACACTGTTCTCTAACAAGTATCTATTTGTTCATTTGATATCACATATCATGACTTAATGAGATTCTGTCATCAACCACCATACACTCTAGTCTTATGTGTTATTGTTGCCTATTATCCTTCCACATTAACATACAACTAGGGACATAATAAGAATGTATATACTCTTAACATATGTATGATCTCATTGTTTAGGTCCTCAACCTGTAAGGCGTACTTAATTGAGTAGCATCATTATTTAGACATTTATTATGTTACATCATTATCTCATAACTGAATAAAATGGAGTAAATTGGAGGACTGCCTTTATTATTAATCAAATCATTTAAAACAGAAGGAGTAAATTGTCCTAGGAGAGTCCCTAAATGAGACTTCAAAAAGATTCAAAGAAGTTCTACTCTGTTGCCGGCACCATGGCATCTCATAGGTTCAATTGATAGAGAACTTCTATTGGGGTGTTGATGATGACAGCAATGAGCTCATAGTTTCCTCATATGGAGGAAACTTCACGTTATAGAACTTTGACAATGCATGGGAGGTTATTAATAGAAGTTCTAAAAATATAGATCTCATTTCATCCAAGTAGAAGGAGGTGTCCTCAAGGTATCCAAATCTAAACATAATTCATGATTCAATTTTGTAGAGGAGTCTCTAAAAAAACTATCCTTGAAACATGACAACCTCGAGTTCTCTTATAATGCATACAAAAAAAGGACAACCACAACTTTTACAATAGTAGGTCAAGTTTGTCAACCTCTTCTATGAGTTTTGAAAGGGCCATGACCACTCCACTATCAATTTCCACCTCATGTATAATGTGATGGTGAACAATGCCCATGTGCAAGATGAATAAGGGCATATGGAGGACCTCAACTCCATCAACAACATTCCTAGCCAATGACACTACAACCCAAACCAAGCTAGAAACCATCCCAATTTCTAGTATGATAATCTAGTTGTTGTAGAGAATGCATCAAAGCTATAGATACCTCAAGTAAATAGTTTTGTCGTGCCCATCCCTAGTTCCAATACAATCAACAACAAAAATTTAGGAACCAAGTTAAATATATGGGAATTTCCATGATTGTGCTACCATTAGGGTTAACAATTCCAAAATCTAAACCAGGTGGCACAAATACTACAATCCATTCCGTCTTTATTCATAGATGAAAATTTGACCAACAATGAGAAGATTCTTTAGTCTCAACAGTCCATGTTTTTCTTTGGGATCAACCAGATGAACACGTGATTTACTTGCCTCATCATCCTCCCATACACCATGAACAAGCATACTACATTACTGAGTTCATCCTTGATGATAGGCCATGCCCATTAATAGAACTTGGTGTATTTTCAACCAGGACAGATGACTTAGAAGAATTGATTGAGACCAAAACTTTATGTAGCTATAAACTTGCCATTCATTTCATTTATAAGTATTCTATCTGTGAGAGAAAGTCTCATTGTACACCTTCTTCAATGTTGGTTATACAAGGCTGAGAATGACTCCAGTGCCATCTCTGCTACCTTCCCAGGATCCTCATTGTCAATTCCATTCTCATCTATAAGATTATTTATTTCATCAAGCATATTGTTTCATTTCAAGATTGCACGGTAGACCGTAGTATTTCAATATTCATCATTTATCAATTTCATTCTACTCTTCTGCCGCATCCACACCTTATCTTTCATCTCTAGTTGTTGAAGCCTTCCTACCATGCTCTTCCATTTTTGTCATACACATTGGGACCATCCTGATTCTGTAACACCTCTTTGGAAGTTCTTCTTAGCTTCAACAATTACATTGGGAAGATCAATCAACCCTCTATACTAGCTCTTCAAAATGATCTTAGTTCTTTTGATATTCTCTAGAATAATAAATAATGGTTTTCCATTGATGTTGTTCTTTCACACTTTCCTTACAGTTCCCTCAAAACATGGCTAATATATCCAAAGCAATAATCCAAAAGGTCTTGACTACTTTGTACTACTGGTGAGCTCAACTTCCATCCAGGTGTGATCACTGCTTGGGTGTCCTCCCAGTTCAATTGAAGCATATAAGAAACTTTTAAAGCCATGTTGTGTTCACCAAACCACGATGTAGGTTGCTTGTCACCATACTCTTAGACTACCAACTTTATTCTCACTTGACAAATGTGATCAAAATTGCCAATCAACAATTGTGACAACTCTTGCGGCTTTGTTTGCACTAGAACCTCCCACAACCTTCTTCTCTCAATCTCAAAATTTAGTCCATATTCTTCCACGATGATGCAACCTATCTTTGAATTTAGCCCATACACTGCTAAGGTAATGCAATGGAAGCCTCCATAATTGATGCATCTTAGGGTAATTAGCTTGTCCATGTCATGGATAGGTTGGACATCCCAAATACCAAGACTCCATCCTTCATGATTCTATTCCCTTCAATGTGTTCCAAATTTGACTATGCACCCAATTAGCTAGGAATAGTCCATGAGTTTGGTCACCAAACTCCCTTTTATTGTGGCTTCTTAGCATACAATCAACAATGCCCCATGAACAATCAGTTAACAAATGCCTCACTCTCAGTTGCTAGATCCTATATAATGTGATTTTTAACAATGCCCAGATGCAAGATGAATAATAATAGATGGAGGATCACAATTCCATCTACAACATTCCTAGACAAGGCTACTACAACCCAAGCTAAGCTAGAAACCATCACAAAAACTAGTACAATAATCTAGTAGTTGTAGAGAATGCATCATAACATCGGCTACCTCAAGTAAATAGTTTGACATGTGCCCATCCTAGGTTTCAATACAATCAACAACAAAACTTTAGGAACCAAACCAACTATAGGGGGGACTTTAAAAACTGTAACATATTGGATTTTGGGTACCAAATCTATGTTCAACGATAATTCATAACTCTCTAAAAATCTGAGTCCATTTGCAAATTAACCTCTCATCCCCAACCTCTTTTGATTACTTTGGTCAATTATAATGTTCTTAGATATGATTTTGTCTCCTTTTGAATTTCTTATGTCTAGATGAGTGCATTTCTCTCACATGAGACACACTTACAAATAAGTCACTTAATTTATCACTATGACTTGGGATTTTTTATATACGTTAAATGAAGGTATCAACATCGAGTGATTAACACTAGGAATATAAATTATATACGTTTGAGAATCAATACTAAAGCCTTTGTAAATTTAGAAACCAATTATAAAAAATGAATATCTAGAATGTTAATATAGAAAATACCACATGGAATAAGGACCTTTTAGAAATCAATACCACTAATTAATATCCCTAAAAGGATATGCATTCTTCTCCTTCCCAAAAATGCCAACTATTATAGGGTGAATGAAAACCTATTCATCCTCCATTGGATAAGGCCAACATGGGGATTCGAACCCTTCCTCTTTGGTTTGAAGACCCCAACACCAACATTAACATCAATTGAAAACATTAGTCAAGCGTCCTTGTCAACTTGAAGAAGTAATGTTAGAAGCCATAGAACCACCACTCCACTAGAAAGAAACCAACATCCCTCTCTCAATCTTGACCCTTTCCTCTCATATAAGTAACATCAAAAACCTCGTATGACATGTACTTGACCTTAGAACAATGTTTCTAGTCCCATCTCCTTGCGCCTCCCTTACTATGTGCCCTACATTGGAAGAAAATGAATTACTGCCCTTACACTCATGCATGTATCCAAATGCCTGTAGAGCACCTGCAACTTCCCTCCTCATGAGTCACTCGAGACTCATTGTCTCCTTGACTCTTGCATAATCACCTGATCATTTTATAAACACCCCAGCCCTAGACTGTATGATTGGGGACACCAGACCTACATCAAGAACCTATAAAACCATGAAACCACTGCATTAGACTTCTGATCTCACCATCACCCTACTACTCTCAACCCCCCTTCACCGCCTACGACGACTACCAACACTTAGGGAAGACATCCACCATCACTGTTGCAGATATGCAAACATGACAAAGTTTGATGATCACTATCATGATGCCTTCATGTTTGAGTCCATTGAGTCACACTATAACATGCCATCACCATCACAGAGGCACAATCTTCCCTAAAATTCTTGAAATCTCTACTCCTCCAGGAGGTGCACTAGGTGAGGAGTTCCAAGGATAAAATTTTACGATGATCTCCAATCATGCAGCCACTACATTTTCCAAGTCCTAAAGATCCTTAACTACCACTGCAAGAGCACTCTAAGACCTTCCATACATGGAATGCAAATCATCTTCATTCTTGTGAGTCTGCAAAATGTCAAAGATACCCTCTACTTCAAATATACAATCAAGTAACTGATCAACCAAGATCAAAAGACATGACACGCTACAACTTGTAGGTTAGTACCATCTTGCATTCATATATAATAAACACAATCAACATGAATAGTAATATCCCTTGACATAGTATACTAGAAGACAATGAGTATAAATTTTCAAATATACCCATTGGTAACATAATGATGTAAATACATATCTTTAGGTATATATGTACAATAATATAGGAAAAACTAATATATGTGATCACTAATAGTTAGTTCTAACTCAAAGCCTAAAATTCCTAGATGATAACTAGGGGGAGCCTAATATTTAAAACCTAGTCACATAAGTCAACTGGAGTAGTTGTTTGATTTGATATTATATACATGTTATATTAAGAACATGGTTATCATGATGGGCCAATTTAATATATTCACTACCTAAAGTATTGATCATATTAGCAGTAACACAAATATGTATTAATAAGTAGATATATATAAAATGAAGTAATTTCAATAAATTCCAATAAGAAAAACTTAACTACAAACAAGTATATGTTTATATAGTGACCTAATTTACACAAACTTGGTTTTGATGACATATTGATGGAAAAATGTATGATATTACACTATTACATGTCATCTAATCGTACTTGTGTTTGGTAACATAATCGAGATCCAAGTATACGACTAGTGTATATTTAGGTATGTTGTATTGAACCCTAGATATCCCTAGTAAGGGTGCATTGGTAAATAAAACATGTGACTCTAATAACTAAATATAACAATATTATAAAAATAGAGAACAATATTTTATGATTAAATCCAGATTTAATAATTCAGTATATAATATTGATTATATACATATATCCTAGGCAAAAAAGCTGGAAATGAGAATAATGAAAAATATGAATAACACTCCTACATGGAATACCATGTTCACAAATAACAATATAAACATTGAATACCAGTTGATTCCCATACATATCATGACAAATATTTCCCTAAATTTTTTAGATCTTCCTCTTGATTTTCCCTTGGTGCTAATACTTTTTGCATTTTAAATATTTTTGATTCAAAGGTACACAATTTCTATTTCTATTTGGAAGGTTATATCCCTCATTGATTGCAAGCGTGGTTACATAGGTTGGGTGGCCCAAAAATTGATTTTGAACCTTATCCTTCTTCTTTGAAAGGCCACCAACACTTATTTCTAGAAAATAGTAGCATAGTGTTTAAATGTCAAAAAAGGGTAGGCTAGTGCCTCTAGTTTAGTGGAATTACGCTTACATACCTTTTTGTAGTGTTAAAGGAGATATTAACATGTGCTATCAATGTGAAAATTGAAATACTATTTCCAAAAAGATTGGATATTGAATCTTATTGAATTTGAAAACCTACGACTAGCCTTTGATACTTGTGTATATTGTTTACTCCTTTACATATTGTCATCCTTTGTAGATAGGTTCATACTTCCACTTTCCAAATGTTAATTTTGTATCGGTCATCTGACTGACCCGTATTTCCATTCTTGGGGTCCATGTTTGTTTTTTTCTCTCCAGGAATTCATGGACAATTGATCAAAGAAGTCCCAGAAGGGATGTGAAAGAGTTGTCCCCCATTGAAGAGTAGATAGGAATCAATGCCTAATTTTGTACTCTCATGTAAATCTTCCATGACTCTAATGTAAAACATGATTGTAAAAAGATTTGTTCATATTTTATGATGTAATTTTGTAAATATTTGATCATAAGGATCAGGTCTTTACCAAAATCATGGATACAATTAGGGAAAAAAATTCTAAAATCTTAACCTAGTGCCAAATATGCTACAACCCACTCCCTCTTCTTCTGCAGATGAAAAGTTCACCACCAATGAGAAGATTCTTCAATCTCAGTGGTCCATGATTTCCAGCCAACGTACCATGCTTTCCAATCAACAAGCTTACCGAAAATTCATTATTTCTCAGTTATCTCAACTATCTTCCTCTCTACGACCCCTGATTGGTACCTTTGTTGGGAAACCTAACAACAATCCCAAGCAAATGGAGAAGTTGAAGGTCATATCTACAAGTTCATGCCACTTGTATGCACCTCCTCCTTTAGTGACAACAGACACCATTCCTATATATTATGATGACAATGATACTTTGATGGTTAAGAAGGAATAGGTAGAGGATGCAAATATTGATGTTGATGCAAGAAAAGATACCAATGCTGAGAAATCACAAGTTGATTCATTTGAGCCATATGTGCAGGTTTACAAGCTAAGGAATTCTTATCAAGCATATATCAAGAAAATAAGGTTGGATGCTGGATTTGTGAGATTCAATCACTAACGGTTATGAGACATTAAAATTAGAAAAAACAACTTCTGATATCTTCCTCAATAAAGGCCTAAGAAGCAAAAGGATCTTATTTTTTTTGGTACTAGTTGCTACCTTGGTGATATTATTTGTAGAAAAGGGCCATCAGACATATGTGCTAATATTTCCATCATGTCATACAACTTATGGTAAGGATTGTGATCCATTGAGACACTTCCTACTGCCATGACCAGACAACTAGCGGATTCCTCCATAAAGAAGCCCATGGTTCTCAAAGAGGACGTTCCCATGAGGTTGGTAAGGATGCCTATTTTTTGTGACTTTGTGATTATGGAATTCAAGATAGATCTCCTCTATGCTCTCCTCTTTGAACACCCATTCCTAGCTACAATTGATTAATGTAGAGGAAAGAACTATTCTTTTGAGGTTAGGAAGAGAAACACTCAAATTAAGGGTGTTTGAAAGCATGAAGGACCCTAGCATTCACGAGGAGGTCTTCTTGCTTGATTGTACTAACAAGATATCTTGGCCTAGAACTGACTATAAAGTGATTGAAGACCCTTTGCAACTTCCCTCACCATTCTAGACAGTTCCAATTTTGATGACGAGTAAGTTCGCTTGTAACATCCCAAATTTTGAGTAAAATAAGTTTCCGATCTCAATAGAATTTTCTAAAACATATAATCTAAATCTTGGATCTCATTACAAATAATCCTAAATAAATTACTTTTTCTTTAAGATTTTAAAACAATTTCTTCTTCCTCCCCTTTCATAATAATATTTGAGATGAATATTAATAAATTTCCTTTAATCTTTAATAATATATAGAGCCTCAAAATAAAGCATTTTTTCTCGCCTATATATAAAATCATCATCATTAATGAATTATTCCATAATGAAAGCCCAAATTGAGCTAATGTGTACAATTTTGACCAACTAAAACTAATTAATCAAGGATAACCTTATTAAAAATATGGGAAGTTAGTAGGACCATAATGAATGAATGATGATGATAATACTAATACGCATAAAAATAATGAGCCTAAACCCTAATTATATTAGAATCAATAAATGAAACTTAAAAAGTGAAATCAAACTTCAAAATGGGTTTCTTGGGTTCCAATTAGATTAGATGTCAAGTTTGAGTTGAATTGGATGATTCTAAAACCCCAATTAAATTAGAAGGGAAAGTCATATTGTTTGAATTCTAGATCATCTAGAATTTGTTATTATTTAACTATATCCTAATATTTCTTTTTTTTTTGGTGTCACACGACTAGTTTCACTATCTCAATTGATAATTGGGATGGACTTTGCAGAGAGTCATACTCAAGCAAGGATTCATCACCTTCACTCAAGTATAGGGTATCATGGAATCATCAACAATGTTGCATTTATGTTTCCTACCTCTCCTCTGATGAATCCCAGTACAAGGAAAACATTTTTGACACCTTTTCAACACCTCCCTGATTGATTTAATATGAAATTTCATGTGATTTCATGCTCTAGTTACCCAAGACAATGGAAGACACATTCTCCTTCCAGACTCAAACTCCAGAGTCTTTATAGGCCTCCCCTATATATTTAACCCATATGTATACACATGTGGCCATATAGAAGTATGAATTCTACCTCACCATTTCCTACTATAGCCCCCCTCTTTGTTATCAAGAACCATTGCACTTTTGTTCAACCTGGTGACCCTATCTCCTCACTTTTCTACCATCAACAATCTAGTTGGAGTTTATCTCCTGTCCGCATACTACCATGAAACTAGATGAGTGCATGAATCCTCTTTCTGAACCCTATTGAAGTTACAAGTGTGTATACTTTTCCTTGATTTGAAGGTATCATAGCTTTCCTTTTTCTTCATCTATTCTTGGACCTTCATAGAAATCTCATAACTTGGTCATGTTTTGACTTTCTTACACCACTTATTCTCTTTGGTTTTCATCGATTGAGAAATTCAGAGTGCTGGTTTTAGTTGCATCTTAATTGATTGGTAATTTGTAGCTCTATGATAAAAAAGCTCATGTATTTTGTCTCCCCTGATCCTCCCTCACCCTTTCATGATGTTGGATCCTTTTTGGGTTTCGAACCACTGTAGAAGCCAGATATATGCTGGTTGAGACTAGTTTTGGTCATGGAACCTAATGATATAGTCTCTCAATTTTGAGTAGGAGAGACTTGTTCAATGCAATCTCATGTTTCATAAGATCTAAGTGTGTGTCCCATCTTTACAGAAAGAAAAATAACATGTTATCTAATCTCAATTTTATCCATATTTTGATTTTATTTATTTCACATGTGTTAAGGGTATATCGGCCTTTCAATGTTTCAATTGATGAATTGAATACATGCTACACTTTTAAGAGACCGGGCCATGTTGCCATCTCTTAGTAGGCCACCTCAGTGAGTCCTGCCAGTGCTTTTGTTGATAAAAGATATGCCCGACTTTTTGTGGTTTTCTTGTTGGTCAAAATATTGGAAAGTTAATATATAATTTATACTGCATCAAAATATTAAGAAAAAATGTTTGGTGGATAAATGAAAATCTAGGGCCAACCTTGAATTGGTTTTGAAGCCTTTTCATTCCATTTTCCCATTAATTCTTAAAGAGCCCCAAAAACCTAGAAATGAAATTGAATATTACTTATTAATGAATGTTATTATTTAAATAGGATAATTAAGGCTCTATATACATCAAGAGATCAATTAGGAGTTTCTCTAATCTCTGAAAGTGGTGCATGTACCCTGAACGTAAGTAATAATTGCTTGATTATATGTATGTAAAATGTACATGAAATGCTATGAATGTATTATATATTGTTTCAATTTCTTATGAAGATAGAAGTCAATAGATCTATAATGATTTGAATGTCATGTTTGTCACCAATATTTATTGTATAAAAAGATATCATATTAAGAATAAAGTTAAGAGTAAGATCTAATATAAAGTTTAAGAATTTTCAACAAAAAGAGAATGATATAATTTACTTATATAAGATGCTCACTAAGAGGATCCTCAGAGAAAACTAAGAGGCACTTTGGTGCATAAGAGAAGAGGCACTTTGGTGCACATATAAGATGCACTTAGGTGCAAACCCTAGGGTTCTTATGTAGGTCAACATAAAAGAAATGATGTAAAAGTAATTATGTCTTTTCTTCAATGTATAATGCTTAAAGTTTATTTTTAGTTTACATATTCTCTTTAAATGTTATATGTTCAATTGCACTTACAAACTATTTGATGCATGGCTCGGAGATTTATGTCCACATGTAAGTAGAAAAAGTAGAAGAGTAGACTCATCTGATGTGCAAGGACTAACTTGAGAATATTTAGAAGGAATGATCTAGTAGGGTGGCAGTTATACCTAGTTTAGATTTCTATACTTGTTATAAGAAACATATCAAATTTAGTTTATGTGTAAAGTTGAGGATCTAAGAATGAGACATTTTATCTTTATCCTATGATGGTTTAAAAAACTTTATTTTTATGCAATGAATATCATGGTTGAGACATCCCCCATGAAGTGAATGTAATTTATGCTTCCACTCGATGTTGTGTTTGTTTTTATAATAGGGTGTTACAATAATGGTATCAGAGATAAATATAGCTTGCCACCAAGATTTTCTCAAAATTTCATCTAGTTTATGTCCTCTTTTACTGATGGTACCTAAGAAGAGAGGTGATATTAACAAGATACCTATGAATGAGGAAGAGGATGATTCTCCTAGCATTGGAAACCATCGAGAATCTCCAAGTCAAGAAATTCCCATGGTTCCCTTTGATGTCATGGTTAGATCCATTGCCATTACCATGGGTAGTGGAAAATCCCAGGAAGGAAACCTCAGTATCAACCTAGAACTATCCCTAGTCAACTTTTTGAAGATCAAGCTTCACTCACATGTTGGAGAAAAAGAGTTGGATGTTGTGGACAAAGCTGAAGGCTGGTTGTAGAACATAGAACACTATTTCCATGATCTAGATTTCCCTAACCACTCCATGTTTCAGTTTGAGACTCACATGCTCAAAGGTGCATCTAGCATTTGGTGACAGAATTTACTAGTATCCTGAGAAGCAGATTCTCCTCCACTCACATGGGTGGAATTGTCAAAGGCCGTTTAAGACCACTACATATTTGAAGCTATGATCAAGAAGAAGGAAGAGGAGTTGCTCAACCTTCGATAGACAAGTTATACCTTAGTGTCACAATATGCCATGACGTTTAGAGTCCTACAAAACTATGGTCATGGTTACAATAAACAACATAAGGTGAAAAGCTTTATTAGGGTCTCACTTCAGACCATATCTTCATATTTTCTGGATAAGGACACACCACCCTATTGGTTTGTATGCCTAGAGAGCCAATCATATGATGATTACAATGGGGCATTAGATACCTAATTTGATCAGAATAAAGGTAATTCCATCTATTATGTTTGTCTCAGCATGAGATGATGACACAAACATAGCAGATGTCTAAAGAATGATGTTACTTGATGACATATATCTTCAAGTGCGTGACTAGAACAATGAGATCATATGAATGTTAAGAGTACATACATTCTTGTTATGTCCCTAGTCATATATTACTGTGGAAGAAAAATAGACAACAATAATACATAAGACTAGAGTGTGTGTGATGGAGTGGACTTTTAGAACCTTAAATGTCCAATGACACAAGTGAAGTCACACATGTTGAGTTGTTTTGAAAATCCCAAATGTTTTAATAAGTTTGGAGTGTTGTTGAGGTTTATACAATGTTTTGGATCCATAATTTTATGCCTTCTTGAGGAATTTAATTGAATGATCATATAGTTTCTTTTTATCACCAAATTTATGTACAATGTAGCTCGAGAGGTAGTAAAGGTGAGATTAAAATCTGGTGTCAATTGGAGCATCCTAGAGAGAGATATTTAGGTATGGAATTGGTGAAATAATGTGCATATTTGAGGTTAATAGGCTTAAGTTTAATAGATTGAGCCTGAACTAGGCTGTGTCGCGCCCCCTTTGGACAAGGGCAGTTTTTGCAGACAAATCGCGACCATTCTTGGCTAATCCAATGGCTGGGGTTGTTGACTTGAGTTAGCGTCGGATTCAATTCTTTGTGGAGAGACTCTGGCCCTTGGATGGTGATCAAACGATAAGGAGTTCTCCTCCTACCTCCAGTCGTAATGGGGAACGTGGGGGAGAAGACAGGGCCGAAAACCCTTCCACCACGTCACTGATCGTGGGTACGAATGTGAATGCCAACCGATCAGGTGATCTCGCCACACTGCAAGGAGCAGGATGACCCCTTACTTGAGGGTAGTGGCTGAGAGACGAGGGAGATCAGACTCCCACTCCCTACCTCGTCTCCATTACTTCTCATAGCTGAAGGTTGGAGAGCAGGTGGTAGAAGAAGGAAGAAGTGGAGCTAGAGGGGTGTCCGAAAGAGGATAAGAAGGGGGAAATGAAGGACGAAGGTCTGAGGAGAAGTTTCCTCATGGAAAGAGGACCTCGGTGATAGCTGTACCAGGCGCCGAGCTCACCCACACCAAGGAAGAAGATGAAGTCGGCGGCGCCTATGGAGTGCAGACCGCCGTGGATCAAGGTCGTGGACAAGTTCGTAGTAGCCTTGGGAAGCTTTCCGAAGCTTCAGAATGATACAAGGAGGAGCAGAGGCATTTTGCCCCTTTGCTCCGCCGTAGCCAAGGAAGGCGGCGGCGCTCCCATCTCGTCGGAGAACTAGAAGCCGTGGGGCACTACCAAGTGGCCGCGGAGGGAGGTGGATGGACGCTGATCGTTATGGAGGCATGAAGCATCGACGAGGAACACCTCAACCCGAGCCCTTGCTCACCGGAGAGGCTGCCTCGCGGCGGCACTCTGTTCGCGGGATCGCGTGGAAAAGAGAAGGGAAAGGAAGCGGGTGGTTCAGATGGTGAACCGGGCCCAAGTAACTTAAACCGACTGAAGTCAGTGTTGAACCAGAACCAAACCGGGTCCAGGTGACTGTGAACCACCGGCCCAACCAAGGAAAGGAGCCGCGCCATTCAGTGGACACGTGGCGAGGTCCTATTCGTCCAAAAAGGTAAAATGCTCAGTTTTTCAATAATTCATAGAAATTGCCTCGATTATCAGAAAATGACATATAATATACCAAAATGTTCAGAAAAATGCGTAGAACAATCTAAAACTATAATATCAGACTTTTGATGGTTAAATATCAGTGATATCTTATTAGTGGTGAAATGCCCTTATAATGGATAATAAATATCAAATGATGTTCTAAAATTGTGGAAAAATGCCAATAAGTTTATAATAATGTTTATAGTGCACCTGAGGTCAGGATGATCATGATGATGTACGAAATCATGTAATTTGATTAATATAGCTAATTAGGGCTAATAACCCTATATTAAATGTAGTAAATACATTAATGCTCAATAAATGATGAAATTTACAGAATAAGTTCATATTAGTAATTGGAAGATAATATGTAGATCTGAGATCAGTTTTGTACATGAAATTCATGTTGTATGAAGATGACCCGTAATATATGGTTTAAAACCCTAATCTAGGTTAATGATGTAACCTAGGGTTAATTAATGTGCACAAAAATATATGGAACCTAATGTTCAGATGATGAACCTGGATAAGGAGATATAATCTGGAATATGACATCAATATGATAATTCTAAGACAAGAAAGCAAGTGATAATGAGAATATCCTAAAAAGATAAGCAAACCCTAATATGAACACGATTAGGGTTAAGATGAGAAGTAAGATGATAAGAACCTGATGACATGTAATCTTATCTTAATCAGGTTTGACCAAGTTATAGATGACATGAGGATCTGATGATTAGGTTTATCTCCTAATCAAGGTACGCCATTACCTCTTACTTGGCTTATTATACAATATGCTTGTGTTATATGAGTAGTAAAATACTTGGCATATGGTATTGATTGAAATGATTGTTCTGGTATGATATGTTGCATGATTTTCCATACTTATTGCTATGAACACATGAAACATAATATATCTGTTCCATTATATCTAAGCACTTCAACTCTTTGGTAGTAAAGTGCTGGAAATAAGTACTTCAACTCTTTGGTAGTAAAGTACTTGGAAGTGATCCAACTCTTTGGTAGTAGATCACATTGTGAAATGATCCAACTCTTTGGTAGTAGATCATAAAGGCCTTAATGCATTCAACTCTCAGGTAGTAAATGCATGGATGATATAATGGAAAATGTGCTTAAAATATGTGTTCTCTTTTGTTGATGAATATCTTTGTGTAAGTATACACTTTTCTTATATTCTTCTGTTACTGCCAAGTATATTAGTTTTATCTTATTGCCAAGATATGATGAGAGGTATATAAAAAGACACGTAGGCGTACTCAGTACAATATTCATGAAATATTGTGCTGACGTGTACCGCATGTAATCTTTTTGTTTAGGTTGTGGTTATGCTTTGAAGATCCAGGATAGTTGAGAGTTGTGTAGCGAGATGATGTACAGGTGGACCTGTTGTCTTAAGATCCTGTAGTTTAGTGTAGTACATGTATATGTATAGTTTGCTGTTCAATATGTAATATCAAATGTTGTAACAATTCATGTTGTAATTATATGTTGAATGGTGAATATGTGTTGTGGTTTGTTTATTGTTCATGTGCATGTGCTACTGATGTGTTTCCTTCTGACTCCCTTGAGTTTCTTCTTCTTAACCTTATGTGGGATGTTTAAATTGGGATTCTCGCTGAGGTGAGGGTTTCAATTTGGACGTCACACATCGGATTAAGTTTTAGAAAATCCGGGGACGTCACAGGTGGTATCAGAGCATGAACAATAGCAAAGCCTGACATTTGCTCATTATGCAACTCAAAACTAAAGAACCTTGAACTTAATAATCTTTAGGGTTAGATTAGTCGTCTTTTAGAGACTAGATCTGACCTAGCCTCTAGGTTAGCACCTAGATGTCCGAGAACTAGGTCTAGACTGGTGCTTGTTGAGTAGCAAGTCCTTAGATGTCGTTCTTTCCTTGTAGTGCAGCGGTATGAGACGTTGCACTATTTGGAAATGATGTGCATCAAGGGAAGAGAAACCCTAGACATATTGCGCACGTTGTATAGAGTAGCTACACTAGTCTACCCCTTGTTCTCACCCTTTTCACTAGTTTCATGACACTGGACTCTCTACTATGTGTGGGACACTCGTTTTCAGGATTTGGTTTTTGATTCCAAACGGATCGAACCTCGATAGTTTTCTCTGACGTTTGTTTTATCGGAGAAAAACTATATAATATTTTATTATATATATGTATTATAAAAATGTGTCCCCACACATGTACGAGTAGGAGGTGGTCATGCAACCTAATTGAAAGTGAATGACATCAGTCTAGAAGAGAGAGTAGTTCTAGATTAGATGTCTAGAGCCTTGTTTGGGATATGTGATAGATGGAATAGATAGAATAAGTTTGATGATACAATCTAAGTCTTATATAGATGATATAAGATAGTTGTGATGATCTATGTTTCTCTTTGAGGACATGAGTTCAGTTTTGAGGTTTTGAGATAAGTTTTGATGATGTAAGTAAATAGGCTTTTATGAGATAAGAATGTTATGTTAAGACAAGTTGTGAGTCAGCATGAGCCTCAAGCACTTTACAAAGGAGGACCTCTAGTGTTGGGACCAGTTTAGGGTTAACTCCAGAGAGAGTGAGACCCAGAGGGAGAAGGTTAGAGAACCTAAACTCCAAGATATGAGAATTATGAGATATGTGATATGATATGTCCTAAACTAGACTACTCCTGAGTGTTGAGTTGGGTCGCTTTATGCATGATTCTATAGTTTGTTGAACCCTAGATGTCCTTGGGAGGACCAAACCCTAGAGATAGAGAGAGGCTGGTTATATATGTGCATGTATATGAGTGCCTACCATCTGGGTGAGGGAGAGAGCCCAAGACCCTGGAGGAGGTAGCTATGTTAGCTTCTGTGAAGCCTCATGCTCGGGTTGGTGGTTTCCCACATAGGAATCTAGTGGTGTATATAAGAGAGCTTTGGGTAGGATGAGTCATGGTTAAAGACCTATGAAGAGTACGTCATAGAGTGTTTTGGTTTGTGCTTATGTGGCTGGAGCTTGTAAGGCTTTTGCTAGTGCCAATGAGGTAGACCCGAAAACCCTAAACCAAGGAGGGAGAATAAAGCATGTGCTTATGAGATACTCATAGACATGAGTTAGCTCAGAGATACTGAGCATGACACTACCCTCATGATATGGGTTGGAGGAACCTCTTTTGGCCTAAGTAAAGTTTCGATATAATATAAGTTTGTTTAGCACAACCACGATATAATACATGTAGAGATGTGATGTACAGACATGATATAATGGAAAACCTAGAGATGGTTTAATAAACACCAGTGCATAATTGGTTAACCATGTACATGAATAATGATGATTAATGTGAAACTGTTGTTTAATCTTGTGATGAAATCACTAGCAGATGTTGCAATTTACTACGAGTAATCAAATAAGATCATATGAATGCAACATGTTTCATGAGGTGTTAATCATAGTGCTTAATAAAGAGGAAAAACATAATCTGGAACTTAGCACAACATAATGTCTATGATACCTTGATACGATTCAGATGGATAAAGTGGGTTAACTTTAGTTAACTCCCTCCTAAAAGGGAATACGTTAATGTTGAACATGTTCTAATAACTAGCTCAATAAAATGGTGATGACACCTTGAGATAATGGGTTGACATAGTTAACTTTTTGGAACATAATAATCTGATGTAGAAACCCTAATGCATGGATAAAGATAAGGATGCAATCCTAACATATGAGATATGTAATGACATAACCTAAGTTTCTAAATCTTGAGTTTAACCTTGTATGGAGTGTTTGTGTACCAAGATGGTTGTAACTCCCCCGGAAAGTGCTTTGGATGCATGGTTCTAGGTAACCTTTGCAGAAATGTTATACATAGGACAATGCTTACATGTGGATGAAGGAAATATAAAGTTTTTTTTTCCTGGAAGTACGAGTATGGTTGACTTTCGAGGACGAAAGTTCTTTTATGATGTATATGATGTGACAAAGTGGTTTTTCTGAGCTTAATTCCGAGGACGGAACTTCTTTTAAGGTGTGTAGGATGTGATGGAGTAGACTTTTAGAACCTTAAATGTCCAATGACACAAGTGAAGTCACACATGTTGAGTTGTTTTGAAAATCCCAAATGTTTTAATAAGTTTGGAGTGTTGTTGAGGTTTATACAATGTTTTGGATCCATAATTTTATGCCTTCTTGAGGAATTTAATTGAATGATCATATAGTTTCTTTTTATCACCAAATTTATGTACAATGTAGCTCGAGAGGTAGTAAAGGTGAGATTAAAATCTGGTGTCAATTGGAGCATCCTAGAGAGAGATATTTAGGTATGGAATTGGTGAAATAATGTGCATATTTGAGGTTAATAGGCTTAAGTTTAATAGATTGAGCCTGAACTAGGCTGTGTCGCGCCCCCTTTGGACAAGGGCAGTTTTTGCAGACAAATCGCGACCATTCTTGGCTAATCCAATGGCTGGGGTTGTTGACTTGAGTTAGCGTCGGATTCAATTCTTTGTGGAGAGACTCTGGCCCTTGGATGGTGATCAAACGATAAGGAGTTCTCCTCCTACCTCCAGTCGTAATGGGGAACGTGGGGGAGAAGACAGGGCCGAAAACCCTTCCACCACGTCACTGATCATGGGTACGAATGTGAATGCCAACCGATTAGGTGATCTCGCCACACTGCAAGGAGCAGGATGACCCCTTACTTGAGGGTAGTGGCTGAGAGACGAGGGAGATCAGACTCCCACTCCCTACCTCGTCTCCATTACTTCTCATAGCTGAAGGTTGGAGAGCAGGTGGTAGAAGAAGGAAGAAGTGGAGCTAGAGGGGTGTCCGAAAGAGGATAAGAAGGGGGAAATGAAGGACGAAGGTCTGAGGAGAAGTTTCCTCATGGAAAGAGGACCTCGGTGATAGCTGTACCAGGCGCTGAGCTCACCCACACCAAGGAAGAAGATGAAGTCAGCGGCGCCTATGGAGTGCAGACCGCCGTGGATCAAGGTTGTGGACGAGTTCGTAGTAGCCTTGGGAAGCTTTCCGAAGCTTCAGAATGATACAAGGAGGAGCAGAGGCATTTTGCCCCTTTGCTCCGCCGTAGCCAAGGAAGGCGGCGGCGCTCCCATCTCGTCGGAGAACTAGAAGCCGTGGGGCACTACCAAGTGGCCGCGGAGGGAGGTGGATGGACGCTAATCGTTATGGAGGCATGAAGCATCGACGAGGAACACCTCAACCCGAGCCCTTGCTCACCGGAGAGGCTGCCTCGCGGCGGCACTCTGTTCGCGGGATCGCGTGGAAAAGAGAAGGGAAAGGAAGTGGGTGGTTCAGATGGTGAACCGGGCCCAAGTAACTTAAACCGACTGAAGTCAGTGTTGAACCAGAACCAAACCGGGTCCAGGTGACTGTGAACCACCGGCCCAACCAAGGAAAGGAGCCGCGCCATTCAGTGGACACGTGGCGAGGTCCTATTCGTCCAAAAAGGTAAAATGCTCAGTTTTTCAATAATTCATAGAAATTGCCTCGATTATCAGAAAATGACATATAATATACCAAAATGTTCAAAAAAATGCGTAGAACAATCTAAAACTATAATATCATACTTTTGATGGTTAAATATCAGTGATATCTTGTTAGTGGTGAAATGCCCTTATAATGGATAATAAATATCAAATGATGTTCTAAAATTGTGGAAAAATGCCAATAAGTTTCTAATAATGTTTATAGTGCACCTGAGGTCAGGATGATCATGATGATGTACGAAATCATGTAATTTGATTAATATAGCTAATTAGGGCTAATAACCCTATATTAAATGTAGTAAATACATTAATGCTCAATAAATGATGAAATTTACAGAATAAGTTCATATTAGTAATTGGAAGATAATATGTAGATCTGAGATCAGTTTTGTACATGAAATTCATGTTGTATGAAGATGACCCGTAATATATGGTTTAAAACCCTAATCTAGGTTAATGATGTAACCTAGGGTTAATTAATGTGCACAAAAATATATGGAACCTAATGTTCAGATGATGAACCTGGATAAGGAGATATAATCTGGAATATGACATCAATATGATAATTCTAAGACAAGAAAGCAAGTGATAATGAGAATATCCTAAAAAGATAAGCAAACCCTAATATGAACACGATTAGGGTTAAGATGAGAAGTAAGATGATAAGAACCTGATGACATGTAATCTTATCTTAATCAGGTTTGACCAAGTTATAGATGACATGAGGATCTGATGATTAGGTTTATCTCCTGATCAAGGTACGCCATTACCTCTTACTTGGCTTATTATACAATATGCTTGTGTTATATGAGTAGTAAAATACTTGGCATATGGTATTGATTGAAATGATTGTTCTGGTATGATATGTTGCATGATTTTCCATACTTATTGCTATGAACACATGAAACATAATATATCTGTTCCATTATATCTAAGCACTTCAACTCTTTGGTAGTAAAGTGCTGGAAATAAGTACTTCAACTCTTTGGTAGTAAAGTACTTGGAAGTGATCCAACTCTTTGGTAGTAGATCACATTGTGAAATGATCCAACTCTTTGGTAGTAGATCATAAAGGCCTTAATGCATTCAACTCTCAGGTAGTAAATGCATGGATGATATAATGGAAAATGTGCTTAAAATATGTGTTCTCTTTTGTTGATGAATATCTTTGTGTAAGTATACACTTTTCTTATATTCTTCTGTTACTGCCAAGTATATTAGTTTTATCTTATTGCCAAGATATGATGAGAGGTATATAAAAAGACACGTAGGCGTACTCAGTACAATATTCATGAAATATTGTGCTGACGTGTACCGCATGTAATCTTTTTGTTTAGGTTGTGGTTATGCTTTGAAGATCCAGGATAGTTGAGAGTTGTGTAGCGAGCTGATGTACAGGTGGACCTGTTGTCTTAAGATCCTGTAGTTTAGTGTAGTACATGTATATGTATAGTTTGCTGTTCAATATGTAATATCAAATGTTGTAACAATTCATGTTGTAATTATATGTTGAATGGTGAATATGTGTTGTGGTTTGTTTATTGTTCATGTGCATGTGCTACTGATGTGTTTCCTTCTGACTCCCTTGAGTTTCTTCTTCTTAACCTTATGTGGGATGTTTAAATTGGGATTCTCGCTGAGGTGAGGGTTTCAATTTGGACGTCACACATCGGATTAAGTTTTAGAAAATCCGGGGACGTCACAGTGTGTGTTCACTGATGACATAATCTCATTAGTCATGATATGTGATATCAAGTCAAGCACACATGTACATGTTAGAGAATAGTGTATCAGATATGCCCAACATGAGAGTGATACATGTAAACCATGGAATAATGGTCAGAATTAACTCTCATAGTGCTAGTGGTGATTTTTGTTCTTAGACATGAAGTCACTACCATTCATCACATGTTGTTCATGTACTTTGACATCATCCACCATGCTCTTGAATAAGGGTTTCCATAAAGATGGTGCTTGGGTGCATTGTGACACATGGGGATTGAGTGTGAGTGATGTAGATAAGATTTATCCCTCCTATAGGAGATTGATATCCAGGTCAGTTGATAAGTGAGATTGAGAAATATACGACCGTACTCATGTGATTCAATATGTGAGTATGTGAACTCACATGCATCTCAGATAGTCTGTTCTAGCTCAGGGAACATGGATTGAACATTGAGAGGATGATGATTCCATGCCTCGAGTTCAATTCGGATATCGGCGAGGAAGGAACTATATGATGACAATAACACTGATCACATATTGTAGGTTGAAGTTGTTCTCCCACTTTCCGAATTACTTGGGTAGCAATGATGTGTTTCTAGATGATGCTCTTGTCTTGTGATGTCATTATTGGTTATGGGCATTCATTTCCAATGCAATTTTGGACCTATAGGGTCACACACATAGTATACACTTGTAATAGGAGTATAATCATGAATGATGTTTAACTTGATTACTAAATGTGTTTATGTATTCAATCAAACAACTACGGTTCAAGATTGACTGATTGGACTCTGAACTGATCGGTTAACATGTTGAACCAATCAGTTGGAGTGTCAAGTCAATTGGAATCAATATGGTTGAAATCCTCTTGAACTGGACATATAAAACGACCATATCACTAGGTGAAATGACTATTTCACTATGTGAACCGACTAGTTCACCATCTGTGTCACCCGGTTCAATTGCCAATTTGTTTGGAACAAGGATTGATGCTGATGTCATGTTTAGCATTTTTCAGGCATTGATTACCAATTGGATTTAGAATAGTAAACTACACGGACCGATGGTTCACTACAGGAAACAACCAATTCATGCACGAACTGACTGGTTGGGTGTGCGAACTGACCGATTGTCCATGTGCAGGTTCCAGAAAATTCATGAATCTATGTCTTTTGACTCCGCGATAGACTGGGAACCCTAATCCTAGCCTCTCCTATAAATTGAAGGGTATTGGGGGCTTCCCATATGCAACAGTTTTTCTAACAATTGTTGTCCTCTCTAGATATGGTAACCAATGGATATCCTAAGCAAGTCCTACCCGATAAAGGGAGGGATATCAAGGGAGAGGCAATTGTGGAAGAGCAAATCAACTCTAGCAGGTTGACATTTGAAAGGGACAACTCCTTCCCGTTGGCTATGGTAGCGCAACATGGAGTTTTGAGTAGTCCAAGTGGACTACTCTAGAGGCGGGAGGCTGTTGTATGTCGCTAGGAGAGCATTGTTAATAGCCGTCTGTGGTGCCAAACTAGGAGGTCATTGTTGACTACTATTCAAATTCTACTAAAGAAGAAGTAAGCTGCTACCTAAAGAAGTAGCTTGTGTGTTGTTGATTGGAGAAGAAGCATGGTACTACATCTAGGAGTTGTTGTTGGACTTTCTCTAGGACCAGGTATAACTCTCATTACTTTCCTTTCTAGATATATTGTTATTGATGCGATCTTGCTATTAAGGGAAATCAAGATTTAATTTTTGTTTTCACTACCTTATCTGTCACCCCGATTTCCTATAGTGGTATCATAGCCACATCAATTTATGACATATATGGATTTAACTTGATATGATCAGATTTATTTTCTTTCATATGAAGTGAATATTAAACACGGTAATGTGAATATATAATTAATTCCACATTCGACTCTAAAAACTTATATATATATATATATATATATATATATATATATATATATATATATATATATATATGCACACACACACGCACACACACACACACACACACACACACACATATATATATATATATATATATATATATGTATGCATTTGACATGTGTGGCCCTTAAATCAGTTCTGATGGTGGATGCTTAGCATGGCTATGGAAAATAACCCTAGATTTGTGTGTGCATGGTTGTGGCTGTTTATTCCCATTTATATCTTAGTTTGCATATCGAACCTATCTCTCCTTTCCAAATATAAATTAATGCTCTTCTACCTATTTCCCCTTGAATGTAACTCAAGGTTTTCCCTTATACAATGTAATGAGAAATAGGATAGTTTAATTTATGTTTCATCATGAGAAGATGTTCTGTACAAAATGAACGGATCAGTTCGTGAGACAACTTGATCGATTGGAGGACCAAGGAGGACAAATGATAGGAGGACAAACTAATCGAATGGTGTCCCTACTGATTGGCTGGTGGAGTCTAGACATTAGTTGAACATGAGACTAGATGATAATTTCAAGAGACCAACCAAGTGGACGGGGGCAAGCCTATCAGTTCATGTGTTGAACCAATCAACAGGGATTGGTTCGAGCATAGATCTTCACCAACAACAAATTGTTTCATGTGATGTAGACCTTAGGTGGTAGTAATTCCTTGTGGCTCCAAGGAATTATAGTAGTATGGACATAAAAATTAGTTGTGTTTATAATGGCATGTTTTTTTTGTGGTTATAACATTTATATGATACATACTATATGTATGTGGTGCTTGGATATGTATATGTATTCATATATAAATCATACAATACAGTATTAAGTCTATGATGCATTCCATAAGCAACACACATGAAAAGCTTGATCGGCCAAGCATAGGTTATGCCAAAACATGGTGTGCCATTTATCTCATGGAAGTGTGTTGGTAGATATGTAGGTTCTGCCAAAGCAGGGTGCATTTCTATCGTGTTGGCTTTTGGGTCAGGCTTAACTGGGTTTCCTTAATGAGATTAAGAACCTTGATGCATGCAAATGACTATGGCAAGGAGTTTCACATACCATCTATCTAGTATTGCATTAGATGCAATTAGAAAAAGTTGCCTACCTTAATAATTGGTTATGAACATTGGATTGGATGAATAACAATTCAATTTTTTTGGTCTTGTCTCACTAGAAGATTGTACTCTGCAATCTTTCGAATTGATACATGTGTATTATAAATTTGAACAAAATAGTGGAAGTCATAATTAATTAAAGGCCTATTAATATCGTTAACTCATCAATTCAAATAAATCAAACATGTTTTGGAAAGTCACAATATTTCTTTGTAAAATCTTATAACAAACACAATTGCAACTGTTCCTTGAGTAGGACAAACTAAATGGGATTTACTTCCACATATGGTGTAGGACTTTGAGAAGAAAGTGAAAGCTCTATGTCCTTGAAAAACCAGAGCCAGAGGAACACACTTCGAATGCACTTAAGACAGAAATTGATGCTTACTTGAAGCATGCCAATGATGTTGTAGACATTGAGTACCTTATGCTATGTTGTATAACCTATGAGTTGCACAAACAACATGAAAACATGGACATTCTCAAGATGGTAACAAAACTTAAGATTCATGTAAAACAAGAAAGGTATAGTGTCTCCAAAGTGTTTTTTGAGTGTAAAATGATAGAGACAGATGCAGTAGATCCACATATGCTCAATATGATTGGGCACTTGGAAATACCGAGATGTCTTTTAGGCAAGAATTGACCACAAATATTATTATGCAAGTGTTTCCTGAATCATATAGGTAGTTTATCAAGTGTTGTCACTTGAGTAACTTGGCCAAAATGCTGTCTGAGATGCTTGGCATATTGATGCCAAAGCACGAATGAAAAAGGACAAATCCATGATAGTGATTTGTGTAAGTGAGTCCAAGGGAAAAGGCAAGGCCAAGAAGAGTTTAGAGGCTAAGTTGAAGTCCAAGTCTTCCATACTCAAGATAAGAAGAAGGGCAAGTGCAAAAGGAATATGTCCTTTTCACTTAAAAATTAATGAAGGAAAGTGCCACCATTGTCACTCGCTTGGACACTGGAAAGGAACTATCCTCTTTAAATAGGGGATCTCAAGAAGAAGAAAGAGATAGAGATCTCTACTTCCGGACCTGAGAAGAAGTAAGTTAAAACTATGTGGAGAAAGGGTTGTTGTCACTATAGTTGGAAGTTGTCATTCATGGGCACATAACAGAATTAGTGAATTGTTATTATGCACCTACCATTGATGAAAACATCATGTATCTTGTATAGAAAATAATTGATGTTTCATGGCAATGCCCTATGTTTCATAAACTATACTTGATAGTTGTAGAGACAAATGTGTATGACACATATACTGAATGACTTGATGACTCACACAATGAATACCTATAGCAATATCATCTAAAGAACATAAATGAGAATTTCATTTCTACAATTCATAATGATGGTTATCTAGGCTCTTTTGTCTATTGAACCAATTAAGACATGCAAGTCTTATTTTGGGCAATGTGACAAAAATATTTTCACTAGATGTAGTGGGAGAGCGATATTATATTAGGGCTCATACATACTAATGTATATATACCTTTTAGAATAAATGCTAAAGGTAGTTACTAGTACCTCATTGTATTTACTGATTCCATTAGTAGATATGGACGTTAGTATTTAATGAAATACAAGTATGAATCTCTTGAAATGTTCAAGGAGATCATGATTGAAATATGTAACTAAATTGGCAAACTATTAAGACACTTTGAAGTGATTAATGTTGATATAATTAAACCAAGAGTTTGAGGACCTTCTAAAAAACGTGATAGAGAATCACAATGGACTTCACATGCAACACAATGATAGTGTATCGGAAAGAAGGAACTAGGACTTGTTAAGTCATGGTGAGATTATCAATAAATCTAGCTAATCTTCCAATTTCATTTTGGCACATGCTTTACACTAAAATGATATACCATCTAAAATGGTTCAAATGACAGCATATGAGATATGGCATGGGAAGTGTCCCTATATGTCTTTTAATAGAGATAAAGGATAAAGCTTATGTAAGAAAATAGTTCCTTGAAAAGATTTTTCCATGAATCACATAAATGTTATATTATTAAAAAACTACTCTTATCCCAATCTGACAACAAAGCTGTTTGCTGATCACACTGGCTATATTCCTAAAGGGGAACCTAGTTACAACGGAAGGGGTGGTAGTAAAAGTAAAACTTGAAAAGTTTGAGACAAATAAGAAAACATTAAACCTAAAGAGGTACAAAAGGAACAATGAGAATCACAAATTGTTGTGGAAACTCAACTTCCCTATGTAACAGAAAACCCCATAGATCTAGTAGAACACGCCTTAAGGTTGAAAAATTATGATATATGATGGTCCAAGAAGGCAGTGAGTTGATCATAGATGATTATTCAACTACCTACCTAAAATCTATTGAGGGACCAGAATATGAAGCATGGCTTGAGGCCATGAGATCCAAAATGGACTCCATGTACACCAACAAGGTATGACCTTGGGGAATCCACCTGAATGGCTAAAACACATATGGTGCAATTGGGTCTATAGGGAAAAGACCAACATGGAAGGGTATATTGGGTGCAAAGAGTTTAAAACAAGTTCAAGGTTTTGAACATGATAAAGTCTTTCACCCGTTACCATGGTAAGATCCATCAATATCATGCTTGCTGTTGCAGCTTGTTATGACTAATGAGATTTGGCATTTGGATGTTAAAACCACATTCCTTAATTGGAATATTTATGAGGATGTTTACATGACACATCCTAAAGATTTTTTATAAATTCGTTAATGTAAATAAAGTCTATAAGCTATAAAGATCAATCTTTGGCTTGAAGCAAGCATCTCAGAGTTAGAATTTTCTATTTGACAAGACAATCAAAGAGTTTAACTTGAGTAAGAATGAAGATGGAATCTGTGATTACAAAGATTTCGTGGGAGTATTTTTATATTCACATGATGATGGGGGATAATATCTTTCAAATATTAAACTTAGCAAAGAAAGTACCTTCTCTATGCAAAGTTTGGGCTAAGCATCATATGTGATAAGAATTGAGATCTATAGAGAAAGATCTAGAAAGCTTCTTAACCTAAGAAAGAGCACACACATTGGAAATATGCTTAAGGGGTTCAACACGCAAGACTCAATAAGAGAAAAGTCATACGTGTTCCATGGAGTTATCCTCTCAAGAGCCCAGTGTCCCAGTTCTTATGAAGAATGGGAAAACATGAATAAGATGTCATTTGCACTAACATTTGCATCTATCATGTATGGAATGTTATGTACTTATCCTGTTATCTCATATGTATTGGATAAGATGATAGGATATATATACTTATCTAGCAATCTCATATGCATTGGACATGGCAAGAGATAGAGTATCTATTAAAAACTAGTGTAGGTCACTAGAATGCCAAAAGAACATCCTTAAGTGCTTGAGAAGAATGAAAAGGATCGGTTTCTTGGTCATGGTAATAAGAAAGAGTTGGTTGTAAAGGGTTACACCATGCAAGTTTCCCCAGTGACAAATAAAATTAATGATCACAATATAAATTTGTGTTTGAACTTAAAAATAGAACTATAAGCTAGAACAGTTTTGAGTAAGAGACAAGTATTCTACAAAATAAAATGAGTATTTGGTGTAATGTGAACAACACAAGATATTGTATGGATTATGAAGTTCAAAGATGAAATTATGGGAGGTTCCAACCATTGATGACATTGTAGAAATACTGTGACAATAATGGAGCTACTGGATAGGATGGAATCATAGATAACATACTACGAAACTTCCATCTCATTCAAAAGGTCGCATAGCAAAGAGATGTGAAACTTGCAAATACCGACTTGAAGCAAATGTTTCTAACCTGCTATAGAAGTGCTTGTGTAGCAGAAACATGATGGACATATTAAGATCACTTGGATTAAGATTCGTGGGTGATTGGCTCTAAATGCAAGTGGGAGTCTGTTGGTATGTGTGCCTAGATATCCAATCATGTGACAAGCAATGGGCATTAGACACCTAATTGATAATAGTGAAGGTCATTCCATCTATTATGTTTGTCTCAACATGAGATAGTGACACAGACATAATATTATCTAAAGAATGATGTTACTCGATGATGCATGTCTTCAAGTGCATGACTTGAATAATGGGATCATATAAATGTTAAGAGTACATACATTCTAGTTATGTCCCTAGCCAGATAATACTATGGAAGAAAAATAGACAATGGTAATACATAAGACTAGAGTGTATGTTGACTGATGACAGAATCTCATTAGTCATGATATGTGATATTAAGTGTAGCAAATAGGTATATGTTAGAGAACAGTGTATCGGACAATCCCACCATGAAAGTGATACATGGATACCATGGAGTGGTGGTTAGAATCAACTCTCATAATGATAGTGGTGATTGTGGTTCTTAGACATGAAGTCACTATATTCATCACATATCATTCATGTACTTTGACATCATCCACCATGATCCTAAGTAAGGGTTGCCACAAAGATGGTGCTTGGGTGCATTGTGACACATGGGGATTGAGTGTGAGTGATATAGATGGGATTTATCCCTCCCATAGGAGATTGATATCCATGCCACTTGATAAGTGAGACTGAGAAATGTATGGCCGCACTCATGAGATTCAATATGTTGTATGTGAACTCACATGCATCTCAGACAATATACTCTAGTTCTAGGAACATAGATTGAACATTGAGAGGATGACGATTCCATGCCTTGAGTTGAGTACAAATTTTTCAACGACAAAGGAACTATATGATCATGGTAAAACTGATCAAAGATTGTAGGTTGAAGTTATTCTCCAAATCTCTAAATTACTTGGGTAGCAATGATGTTTTTATAGACACCTCTCTTTGCTTGTGACATCATAATTGGTTATAGACATTCACTGCCAATGTAATTTTGGACCTATAGGGTCACATACACAGGATACACTTGGTATAGGATTATATTCATGATTGATGTTTAACTTGATTACTAAAAGAATTTAGGTATTCAATTAAACAACTAAGATTCAAAGTTGAATGTTTGGACTCTGAACTAATCGGTTCAAGTGTTGAACCGGTCGGTTGGAGTGTTAGGCTGATAGGAATCAATATTGGTTGAACTCTTCCCGAACTGGACATGTGAAATTACAATTTCACTAAGTGAAACAATTGTTTCACTATGTGAAACAACCTCTTCACTAAGTGAAACAACCATTAAACTATGTGAACCGAGCGGTTCACCATCTAGGTCGCCCGATTTAGTTGCCAATTCATTAGAACAATGATTGATGCTGATGTCATGTTTAGCATTAATCATGCATTGATTACCAATTTGAATCAGAATAGGAAACTACATGAAGCGACCATTACATAGTGTGAAATGACTAGTTCACACATGAACTGATTGTTTGGGTGTGCGAACCGACTAGTTCACTGTGCGCAGGCTCTAGAAAATTTGTGAATCTATCTCTTTTGACTTCCACATAGACTGTGAACCTTAGCCCTAGACTCTCCTATAAATAGAAGGGTACTGGGGGCTTCACAATAGTTTCTATGACAATTGTTGTCCCTTCTAGATATGGTAACTGATGGAGATCCAAAGAAAGTCCTACCCGATAAAGGGAGGGATAGAAAGGGAGAGACAATTATGGAAGAGCATATAAACTCTTGAAGGTTGGCATTTAAAAGGGACAACTCCTTCCTGTTGGCTCTGGTAGCACAACGTGGAGTTCCTAGTTGTCTGCATGGACTACTCTAGAGGTGGAGGCTGTTGTTTTACACTAGGAGAACACCGTCAACAGCCGTCCATGGTGCCAGACCAGGAGGTGGTTGTTGATGACTCTTTGAGTGTTGCTGAAGAAGAACCAAGTTGCTGCTTGAAGACGAAGCGTGTTTCTATTTGCAGAAAAACAATAATGCATCAAGAGTTGTCTCTAGACTTGCTCCATGACCAGGTATAACTCTTGTTACTTTCCTTCCTAGATAAATTATTGTTGATGCAATCTTACTATTAAGGGAAATCATGATTTAATTTTGTTTCCACTGCCTTATCTGTCACCCTGATTTCCTACACACCCTACAAGGTGCTCTAGATGGTGGTCTAGAATTAGAATACCACCTAAGAAGAATATAGAGGAAGGACAACCACTCCCAAAAACAACTCTAATAATCATAATGATAAGAAGAGGAAGGGTCCAGCTGAGGTTGTTGCAAATCAACCCATAAAGACTAAATGTGCAAATGTTCCAAGTACCATCTAGGATAATGCAATTTTGGAATCAGAATGTGTTATGTATGTGGTGAAATAGACCGCATTATACCTAAATGCCCCCAAGTTTCAAAAGAAAGAGCCCAATGTTAACCAAGCACCTAGAGAGAAGAGACAAGATATAATCTTTGTCATGGTGGATGATGATGAAGATGATAGGAATGATCAAGGTATGGTCTAAGTTATGAAATTCCTTTTAAAGTTATAGTTGTGGTTAGCCTCACCTTATACATGGACATGTGCAAAGTTATAAAGTTGCATGATGATCCTAAGATGATATATTTTCATGTTAAGGATAATGAAAACCCTAATTTGGGTAGTCTAATTAAATTTTGCGGATGGAATTTAACTAGGGTGGGTAGAATTATAATATCCCAAATTTTGAGTAAAATAAATTTATGATCTGAATAGAATTTTTCCCACAAATAAAACCCAAAACTTGTACTCAATGGAAATAACCTTAAATAAAAAAATTTCCTTTAAGAGAGAGATAACATAATATCTTCTTCCTATCCTTTCATGATAATAGTTATATAAATATTGGTAGATATCCTTTAATCTTGAAAAAATACAAAGCCTCAAATTAACTCACTTTCTATTTTCTTTATATAACATCATAGTTAGTAATGTATTCTTCCACAATGAAAACCCTAATTAGGCTAATGTGTATAACTTTGACCAATTGAACCTAAATAATCTAAGATAACCTTGTTAATAGAATAGGAAAGTTAGTAGGACCCTAATTACTGAATTTTGATGATAATAATGGTAAGTATGAGATAATGAGTCTAAACCCTAACTATGTTATAATCAACAAAATGAATCTTCAACAATGAAATCTAATTTCAAAGTTGAGTTCCTTGGGTTCCAATTAGAATAGATGTCAAGTTTGAGATTAGCTGGATAACTCTAGAACCCCCAATTAAATTAGAAGGTAAAGTCATATATATTGAACCCTATATTATCTAGGATTAAATATCAATTGATGATCCTAACATTACCCTTGTTTTTGTGTGTCACACAATTGATTTCACGATCTTTAGTTGATATCCGGGTAGGAGTCCATGAAGAGTCATCTGCAAATAGAGATTCATCACCTTTACTCAAGTCTAACGTGTAGTGGACTCATTAGTATGGTTGAATTTCTATTTCCTACCCCTCCCGTGATGAATCTCATTATAAGGAAAACATCTCAACACATTCACCATATCTCCTGAATCGATTCAGTACCAATTCCAAGGGATTTCATGCCTTAGTTTCCCCAGCTGACGAGACTCTCCTTTTTCCTTATCAATTCAAACTCCAGAGGATTTATAGGCCTACCCTATATATTTAACCCATATGTATCTATTTGTGGTCATACAAAAGCACAAATCCACCCTCATTGTTACTTGCAATACTCCCCCTCTTCATAATTGGGAACCACCATGTTTTATTCAACCTAATGACCCTATTTTCCCACTCTTATTCCATCAAAGATCCAATCAGAGTTTTTTGTAGGTGTACAGACCACCATGAGGCTTTCTAAGTGTGTCAGTGTGTGAATCCTCTCTCTGATCCCTGGTGAAGTTACAAGCATATGCGAATTGCCTTTATTTGTAGGTTTCCTAGTTTTCCTTTTTCTTCATCTCTTCATGGACCTTCATAGAAAATCCAAAATCTAGCCACGTTTTGACCTTCTTATCAGCGCCTTTTCTCTACCGTTATCATTAATGAAGCGATTCAAAGTGTTGCTTTTGGTTGTGTTTTGATTGATTGATGATTAGTATCTTTGGGGTCAAGAATTTCTCATCTTCTTAATCTCCCCTGATCCTCCCCTATCCTTTCACAGAGAAGGAGACTTCATGGGTTCTTGACCACTGAAGAAGCTAGATCAAGGCTTGTTGAGACCTATTTGGGAGGGGAAGGTCATGATATAGAAACCTAGTCTTCAGGAGGAGAGATTCACAAGATCTAATCTTAAGTTTTCATCAGAAATCAAGTGTTACAATAGATTATTTGATCTTGGTTTTACCCCTCTTCTGATTTCGTTTTTGTCATACATGCTATGGGTATATATTTTGACATTTCAATTGATGAATTGAATATGCGGTTTGATTTGAAGAGCTTGAGCCATGTTACTTCCACCTCATCAGGTCTAGCTAACCCTTTTCCCAATAAAAAGATATGCATAGCTTTTTTGAGTTTTCTATGGGTCAGATGCTTCAATAATTAATATCTAATTCATACAAAATCAAAAAATTATGCAAAAATATCCTTTAGAAAGATAAAATTTTAAGTAACAATCCTACACTAGTTTTGAATCATTTTTTGATCATTTTTGTCAATTCTTAAAGAACTCCAAGGCCCTAGAAATTTCTTTGAGTATTAATTATTAATGAATGTTAATGTATCTTACAGGACAATGAAGATTCTACATACATTTGGATATCAATTAGGAGTTTGTCAAATCTCTATAAGTGGTCCATGTACTTTGAACATAAGTATTCATTGATTATATGTATATCTCTACAATGTATATGGGCTGCTATCATGCTATGAACTATTATTTATTATTTCAGCTGATTGTGAAGATACAAATTAATTGTACTATAATGAATTGAATGTCATTTTTATTGTCAATAGTTATTATAACGTGTGTCATGCACATTAAGGATAAAGTTATGACTAAGATCTAGGAGAAATTTTAAGAATTTTCAAGATAAAGATAATGATCAAAGATAGCTTATATAATTTCATCACTAAGAGGCTTCTTAGAGAAATCTAAGAGGAACTTCGGTATATAAGAGAACATGCACTTTGGTGAAGGACAGAAGAGGTACTTAGGTGCAAACCCAAGATTCTTATATAGGTCAAGGTAAAAGAAATGATATAGATGTAATTGTGTCTTTTCATCAATGTTCAAAGTTTATTTTTGGTTTACATATTTTCTTTAAAATATATAATATGTTGAATTCCACTTACAAACTATTTGATGCAAGGCTGGGGGTGTGGTGCCCATAGGTAAGGAGAAAACGTAGAAGACTAGATCCATATAACATGCAAGGACTAGCTTGAGGATCTTCAGAACAAAGGACCTAGTGGGATGCCAGTTATAGGTTTCTCTCATTGTTATGAGAAACATATCATGTTTAGTTTAAGTATAATGTTGAGGAATTGAGAATGTGCAATGTTATCTTTATCCTATGATGGTTTAAATAAACTTATTTTTATGCAGTAAATATCATGGTTGTGACTTCCTCTTTGAAGTGAATGCAATTTATGCTTCCGTTCTATGTTGTGTTGGTTCTTACAAGTGGGGTGTTACATAGATAATGTAGGTTTATTTGGATAGTTTTGAATAAGATCCTGACAGAAAATTTGAAGAGATGAAAATGATATATGTAGTTGATGAGCTACCAGATCTGCCTAAGGCACTAAAGATGAAGGTTCAACCTAAGGGGCTAAAGTATGTTTTCCTTGATGAGTATCAAGTTTGTTCGGTGAACAAGAGCATGGATTGATGATTGAACTGAACAAAATAAAGGCATACTTCAGTTACAAAATGATTGATCTTATAGGTGTTAATCAAAGTATATGCATGTGGTAGCTGACGGCAAACCATCTACAAACCCCAACACAAACTGACGTCCAACATGAAAAAGGTGGTCCCTATAGAGGTTACTAAATTTCTCACAGTAGGGATAATCTATCCCATTTCCAATTCCCCTCGGTTAAGCTTCATGAAATTCGTTCCAAGAAAGGTGGTTGTAGTGTTGTGAAGAATGTCAAGAACAAATCATTCCCACCCGCATTATCACGGGTGGAGAATGTACATTGACTACAATGAAGGGCCACTTTCCTCTTCCCTTCCTTGATCAAGTCCTTGAGAGATTGACAAATAAAGAATTCTTTTGCTATCTTGATTACTACTTTGGATTCCATAATATCCCTATCCATCCTGATGATCAAGAGAAGGTTACGTTCATTTACCTTTTTGGCACTTATTTCTTCAGAAGGATATCTTCGAATCATGCAACACCCCACTATTTTCCAAATGTTATATGATAGCAATGTTTTTAGGGTTGACATAGATTGTAATGGAGATGTTCTTGGATGATTTTTCTATTTACAATGGTTCTATTGATTCTTGTGCATGTAATCTATCTATTGTGTTGGAAAAATGTAAAAGGTACATCTGGTGCTAAGTTTGGAGAAGTGACACTTCACGATGAAGGAGGACATTGTCCTCTTCTATAGGGTGAGAAATAGAGACATTGAAGTTGATACACAAATATTGAAGTCATTGCAAAAAATTTACTATCATTAAATGTCAAAGAAGTTCCTACTTTTTTGGGTCAAGTGAGTTTCTAGCACATTCTCACAATTTGCAAAGCTGACAAAAATTCTTCTTGTGAAAGATGTTTTCTTTTCTTTTGATGTAACTTTCATGGAAATCTTCACCAACCTAAAGGATTCTCTCACTACCACACCCATCACCAGAGCACTATGTTGGTCTCAACATTTTAATATCATGTGTGATGCTAGCGACTACACCATGAGAGTAGTCTTGGGCCAGTGAATAAACAAGAGGATAATGCCAATCATGCCCAGTGGAACTACACTACAATTGAGAAAGAGATACTTCCCATTGTATATGCTTTCAAAAAATTTGAATCATACATTGTTGGTTCAAATGTGAATGTCTACACTGACCATGCTACCATTTACTAGATTATGAAGAAGGATGCCAAACCTAGGTTGATTATTTGAGTCCTCTTGTTACAAGAATTTGATCTGGAAACTTTTGAAAAGACATCCTTTAAGGTCCTCCAATGTAGGTTCTATTGACCTACTATCTCTAATGATGCTTATGATTACATCCTTTCTTGTGATAAGTTCTAAAGACCTGACAACATTTCAAAACACAAAGAGATGCCATTGACATATTGGTAGGGGTAGTTATATTTGATTTTTGGGGAGTGGACTAAATGGTCTATTTCCCCCTTATTTTTTCTACTCCTACATTCTTTTTATAGAGGGACTATGTTTCAAAGTTAGTTGAGGTGATTCTTACTGCTAAAAGCAATTTCCATCACATCATGAATCTTTTCAAGGATATTATTTTTCTTAGGTTTGGGGCACCACACAAAGTCATCTCTAGAGGAGGATCCCATTTTTAGGGAATAAATTTGAGATTTTGATGAAGAAGAATGGAATCCATCACCGACTAGATATGCCATATCATCCTTAAACTAGAAGCCAAGTTGAAGAGTAAAATGGACAGATCAAGACCATTCCTAAAAGGAAAATTGGGCAAACAAGGAAATATTGGGCACTAAAGCTCAATGATGCTCTATGGTCATACCTGACAATGTTTAAGACCCCCTTGGGTACCACTTTGTTCCAGTTTATCTATGAGAAATCTTTCCATCTACCAGTTGAGATGGAGCACAAAGACAAATTGGCAATCCAATTCCTAAACTTCATTTATATCTCACCAAAGAGAAATGCTTTCTCCAATTAGAAGAACTAGGAGAATTCTAGATGTCTACCTATGAGAATGAACATGTCTACAAGGAGTGGACCAAGATGTGGCATGATGCCCACCTGAAACGAAAGGAAATTCAAGTGGGAGAACAAGTACTAATCTACAATTCCTTCTTGAGATTTTTCACTGGGAAATTATGATCCTGATGGCATGGGTTGTATCTGTTGGAGAAAATATATCGAAATGGTGCATTCATCTTGTGGGAAATGATCAAAAGAGTTTTTTTT
The DNA here is from genome assembly GCA_963693085.1 of Alisma plantago-aquatica. Classification (NCBI taxonomy): domain Eukaryota; kingdom Viridiplantae; phylum Streptophyta; class Magnoliopsida; order Alismatales; family Alismataceae; genus Alisma; species Alisma plantago-aquatica. The sequence goes on along the minus strand of OY856415.1, from coordinate 193,297,874 downwards.
TCAAGTGGCTACTAACTAAAAAGATGCATCATGATTGAATATTTCATGGCAAAGGAAGTGACTCCACTCCCTCTTGCCAATCTAGTAACTATCTGAGAACCCAGGCGACAAGCCACAATGTTTAACAAGGAGCTTGTCTATAGGTAACCGGTCAATTATATAATATATTTTGATTTTGTTGAACTAGTTGGATTACATTTCCATTTTTATATTTCATTTTCCTAGTGAAATTTTATAGTTGAATATTTATTTGATCCAAACTTTTTGGTTGAACTTTCTTGCAGGCCAATTTTTTACTAACAATGATCCTGCTAACCCCTGATCTCTGACTAAGGGGGTCCAAATGTGCACAGGAGATCAACCAAGGTGGATCCGTCGACCAGTCCTTTTGGTCGACCGACCCAAATGTAGTAGTGATTTTCACCCTATCTCCAATCGTCCAACCAGACCTATGGATTGGGAGACAGGAAGGGGATCCAAAAATGTTAGTAGCCACTAAATTGAAGGAATTAAATTGGACTGGCTGACCAAGCATGCTGATCTGCCAACAAAATTGAAGCCCAAAAATGTTAGTGACTTGATCCATTGAGTTCTAGTAATGATCAGCTAACAGGGCTTATTGATTAGAAAATCAACCTGGGGAAATTTCAACTCATTCAAGCACCTAATCAACTAAATGGAGTTAAGTTGATTGATAGACAAAATCCTTAATAGTCATCTGACTCACATTATTGATATCAGCAGACCAATGCATGAGCTTCCTCACCATGAAAGAACCTAAATGGCTAACCCTAACACTCTAAATCATTTGAGTAGAGGTCCCTTTTCTTTACAATTAGGCCTGGGGCAGGGGAGTCGACATCAAGAAAGCCAAACTCTACCTTGCCATAACAGTTGACACCCCATCCTCTTCTCTGAGATATTAGTGCCCAACCCCCTTTGAGAGCCACTGTTACAACCCCAATTTTTGGGTTCCTTTGGTGAGGAATGTAATTTCTCACATTAAATATATTGGAATAAATAATGATATAATTTGTTTTGAATAAATGGATTTTGTTTACAATAGCCTTGATGATTGTGTTGTGGGCTTTATTGGCTATTGGGCCCAATAAAAAGGAAATTCAATTAATAAATGAATAATTGAGTTTTTGAGAAAAGAGAGATGTGGAAACCTCTGGAAGGAAAAAGAATGCAATCCAAGGATGGATTTCGTGCCTCTTGTGATTCCTTGGGTTCCAAGGAGTCCAAAGTTGCAAAGAAAAGGCAATAAGAAAAGAAAATATTAATTAAGTATTTCTTTATTAAGAAATAAATTGAAAACAGTGATGAAATGTGGGAAATAAGTGAAAAGATGGATAATTGAGTAATCCTTGGTGGAATTTCGTATCCCAAGGATTCCTAATGTTAAAAGGAATACCAATGAGGAAAATAAAAGAGAAATAAAGAGAAATCTTCAAAAGGGATATTTTAAATGAGAAATAAACAAGATAATGTGAAATAATGCATATTGATGCATGTAGAAGGATAATGAGCATTCCTTAAAAAGGAATTTCGAATTATTTGAATTTCTTGGGATACAAGGAGTCCCAATGAAGAAAGAGGAAAGAGAAAATACCAAAATTGCAAAATAAAAGAATAATGTAATGCATTATTAATGGATTTTGTGGTATTGCTAGAAAGAAAGTAATTTCTATTAAAGGAAAATAGGATTTCGTGATTAATGGATTAAAAAGCAAGTCAAAGAGAATAAGGGAGCATATTTTCGTATTTCTAAAAATCTAATGAATATGTTTTTTTTAAGAAGATGATAATGAGAGAGAAACTTGCTTAGTAGTAAAGGAAGCACTTTCCTTTTTGAAAGAGGGCTTGTTTGCTTCGAGGGCAAGCCTAATGGGGCATGGATACACACCCTTATATATAGGGTAGGGACCTGGTTTGAGTTAAGGAGAGAGAGAGAGAATCCCACACATCCTTTCCTCTTCTCCTACTACCTTCGTACAAACCCTAGTCTACGGAGTAGTTCTAAACCCCAGAGCATGAAGAGTTGCGGTGTCATTAGGATGGAGGCCTGGCGTTTCCCAACAACCTAAGGACGATCGATTCCCTCCCGAAGTGCTTGACCTCGTACAAACCACCCAGCAGGTTGCATGTTTAGTTGAACGGCGCAGGCTGGGCACTCTAGGAATGACCGCCTTGGCCGCAACCTGAAGGCGTCTCGTGTGCAGCAAGGCACAGTGGAGGCAAAGCTCCTTCTTCCGGCGAGGACCTCGGCCCAGGTAGGAAGAGCTAACCCGCACATGGCTATAGGGTTGGCCGTTTGTTGCGGGCTGAGTACGCCTGAACCAAACCACCTTGAACGCGAGCGAGGAGGCACCCTGTGTTCCTGGGTGTGTGGCAGAGCTAGACGAAGGGTTGGCGGCAACCCTCGTGCCTCGGGGAAGGAGGAGTAACCCTGCAGAGGGCTGCGTTTGGCGGCAGCCGTGGAGTCCAGAGCTAGAAGATGACTTAAAGTCGATTGGAAGGTTTTGCCCTTCACGGGCTGAAGCAGCGACTGACTTAACCAAGGGTATAACTGTAATTCGGTTATGTTTCCTAAAGCAATCGCTTTGCACGAGATGGGTGACGTGGCGCCTCGTTATTGGGCAAGTAAGTGTTTTGTTGTAAAATTCATATCTAAAAATTGGTAGCTCGGATTGCACGCATAAAATATGAAAGTTGCTCAAAAAAACGAGAGGAATCCAATAAAAATGCCTATAGAAGCTAATTCCTCTTGTAATTCAAAAAGTAGTATAAGTTATTAACTTTAATGTAATGATGATTAAGAAACCCTATTTTGATGTGTTTAATGTGATTAGTAGGGTTTAATTGATGGTTAAAGTTGATAACTAGCCTGTTAATGATAAAAAGGAACATTAGGAACAAAAGGGATGAACTTTGCATATAATTATTAAATTTAGAGTTTATATGCATAAATAGGCTTTAATGGGCCTTGAAACCCTAATGTTGGTAATTAGGACTACTAATGGCTTTAATTATTTGATTTCATGTAGAGAACTGAGTTTTCATGGTTATAAGCTATTTCGAGTGTTAAAGTTCCTAATTTGTGGATAAATAACCTTAATATATAAATTAGGGTTTTTGAATGAATAAAGAATAGAATTAATGGCAAATCGAGTTCATATGTGAATTGGACCATAATGAACTATGAATTGATGATAAATGTGTATAATGATCTTGTCATGGATTAAATAAATAATAATTGTAGCTTTAATTTAAAATAGTCTTAATGGACTTATTTAATGGTTAATTATGCCTTTAATTCGGAATTGAGGATTAGATGTTGAAATAATTAGGGTTGGTGATTAATTGTGTTAAGTTAGGGTTTGAAATAGTAAAAGATGAAGGGAAACCCTAACTGCAATGGAAACCCTAAAAGTGGACTGAAAACCCTAGGAAGCGAGCTAGATTTAATAGATCTCAATGACATGAGTAATAAAAGGAAATTGTATAATTATTTCAGGATCTTGTTGAAAATTCTTGCTTGCTTGGATTCTTATTTGCATGGATAATTCTGTTCAAATTGTCAGATCAGGTATGTGGTTACGCCTATGAATATCCCAAATTAGTTTCTCGAGGATTTTCGAGGTTTTATCAATGACTTGAATTAAACTATTGGTTGCATTTAATTCATGCAAATTATAATGTGAATATGACTAACACATAAGAGATGTGCCTACTAGCTCAGATCCTAGTCCCCTCTGTAGCTTTATAGATTGACCTAGTAAATGGCTACCAATGGGGTAGGTCCATCATGTCATTAAATGACTTAGTAAATGGCTACCAATGGGGTAGGTCCATCAAGTCATCATGAGTCAGGGATTGGGCTACCCTTGGGTAGGACCATGCGACTCCATAACCCTAAGAATTGGCTACCTGTGTGGTAGGGCCATGGGGGTAAGGATCTACCATATGAGAGAGGTAGTATCCATGTCCACTGCAGGGACGATACAGAGATAGGGGATAGGCAAGGATTGAGTAGTATTGCTTAAAATGTAATTTTGGATGTTAAATGATATTTGGTTGACTACATTGTTAACATAGTTGCACATTTATTGTTTCCCCCACATACCAGCTTCTTGCTGACCGACGTTTTGTTTGTCATCGTTTTAGGTACAAATGAAAAGAACAAACAGTAAAGTGGCATATGTGGAACTAAATGAGAAATAACATACACAGGAGGATTAGTTGGATTAGTATCTTCATGGATAGAAGTATAGAAATCCCAGTTTTTAAAAGGTAAGTAAAGTTTTTATTTTATACCAGTTTTCAGTTTAGTAGTAGAATTTTATAATTATTATTGATTATTCGTCGAACCTTTGATCCTGTTAATTGAGTAACGGCTCTGACCTTCGGGTCTCCCTTAATTGGGGGTTACCGGGAGGCAGGGTCGTTACAATTAGTATTAGAGCATAGGTTCCTCAATTAATCTTTAATAATTATTAAATTTTACAAATTCTGTAGAACCCAAGGGAGTTATTAGAGGATTGTCCGAAAGATTGAGGTGTCTAGAAAAGGATCACGTCCGGGGGCTGGAAATATTTTCCTCCGCACCGCTAGTCGGAATACGAGGACTTCCAGATTGTGTGACTGCCTGGCCGATGTCTTAGGATATGACTCGAAATAAGATACCTTTAGGACTCTCTCATCTTGTTCGTCCCTTCTCAACTCAAATTCTGTTAAGGACCTTAAGGATTAGGGTTTCCTCTCTTCTCCTCACCCTCTTGAGGTATGGGTAAGGTTAATAAGGTCTAGAGAATCCTCCACCGAATTAATGAAAAGCATGTAGATAAGATATCATGGACATAAGCTTAATAAATTAATCGCAAACTAAATAATATATACATGCTTAGGTCATATGACACGAGTTGTCATTGCTCTCAGGAGAGACCTGAGGATAGACCTCCTTGACTGGAGGATGAGTAGAGAGAGTTAGTCTTGGAGGTAGAGACCTCCATTAAAAGTAGAGACCTAGCACATCCTTTGAGGATGAGGTTAACCCTAACCCTAAGTGAAGGTTAGAATGGGAGATGACATGATGAGTTAGATGTTGACCGAGTGTTTGGTTGGACCTGCCTTTGGGATGCCATAAGAGGTTAGATGACCGAGTACCTTGGGCAACCCAACCCTGGGAAGGGTCATGCATGTTTGAGCAAAGGACATCTCCTTCACATATGAGGTTAGAGAAGAACCTATAGAAACCTTTTGGGTTGTTGCAAGTAGGATATAGCTTGCACCCAGAGTGCATCAGTAGTATTGGTAGTTGGATGAAACCCTAGACAAGGGGTCATGATGGATGGCTTATGAGATAAGAATAAGGGGTTAAGGATGGTCTTGACCAAACATAAGTTTAAGCATAGGCTTCACCTACGTAGAGGTATGCTTATGAGCTTGATCCTGTATGAAGAAATAACCTCTTATAGAAAGGTTGGTTGTAGGATTAGCTCTAGAGAGAGAGCAGACCTCAGGCAAGAAGGTTAGAAGCCTAAAACCTCGAAACTTGAGGAACAATGGGAGTTGAGGATGATGCAACCTAAGTGGACGATAGTGGTTGCCGTATGCTTGACCCTTGGAGGCTAATGATGTCTTGGTTATCCTGAGAGGAACCAAACCCTAAAGAGAGAATGATTCTTCTGGTACCTATGTGCCTATGGTATAAGTGTTTACCTACCGAGATGAGTCAAGGAGTGCCTTAGACCCTGAGGAGGTTTAAGTAACCAGTTGTGAGGCTTTATACCTAATTGGTTGTCCTTGAGGAGGACTTGACTCTGAGATGATGCTTATATAAAAGGATCATGGAAGTATACGACATACCTTGGACATGCTTGATTCGTGGTTAAGAGTTTGAGCATGCAGTCGGACACTCAAAGGTGAACCTAGGGTTCCTAGGCCTAAGAGGGGAAGCAGTGTATCCAATGCTCATGATGAGATTTGAATCTCTATAGTTTCAAACATGGTACTCCTCATGTGTATAGGAAAAGGAAACCCCTTAAGTTAAGGGTATGTTTGATGAACCCTTCACAACTAAGTTGACCTAATATGGAGGAAAGAGAACTAGTATGACCTAGCATGGTTTAATAAGGTGATCTGCTTGTGCCTTAGTAGCTGCTGGGTTAGGCATGTTCATGTGAATGTAAACCCTAAGGACGGTTGTGTCCTTGTTGTCAAGAGTTGTAGTTTCCTCCCATCCTGGAAGAGGGACCCTTTGGCAGGGTGTATACCAGTCTTGCTGGTTTTGAGGTAACCTAAAGAAGTTCCATAGGATATTTAGAAGCTAAGTGAAAAGTACATGGAATGAGAATGAACCTATAGACCCATAGATAACCATCTCTAAGTGCATGTGGATGTGTTACCATGGAGGTAACCGGTATGGGGCCTGACCAAGGTAGGCAGGTTTCCATGACCCCTATGAAAGGGTGAAAGTTAGTCGAGAATGCATAGAGAGATGATGAAGGCTTGGGTAAGGTTCTAAGTTGGACATGTACTATAATAGAATCTCAAGTCTGTCCTAGGGTCAGGTAGGGATAAGACCGATGGAAGAAGGTGTTGCCTAATTCCCTAGTTGCACATGACCATAGGGTCGGGAGGTAACAACTATCATTGTCTGAGGGCCATGGGTTAGGGATTGATCACCTTCACGAACTCATGGGACCCAAAGGGCAGATGAGTAGGGCACTCTCTGATGCATGAGGGAAGAGGGATGACCCCAAAAGTGTCGGCACCCTATAGACCCAGAGGAGATGACCAAGGATTGTGTGTAAACCCCAGTAGGTTCGAGGCTAGTTTTTCATGGAAGTAATTTTTGATATCATGATGTTTGTGATGTGGAGACATGAGTTGCACGTTTCAACTTAGATTTGAAGGTGTACTGGCAAGGTGGGATGTACCATCTCTACTCCTGGAATGGGAAGAACTCTGTATTTGGACGGCCGCCAAATGCTTATTTCTTCTTTTTATGGGAGTGAGAGATAGGACAGTACGCATGCCATACACCAAGGATAAAGATGATGTGAGTTGGAACGTTGCTATGAGGTATGAAGACAGAGAGGATAACATACCCTTATGGAGTGGATAATACATGGATGGTTTATAAACACTAAGAGAAGTAGTGTAGTCAGCTTAAGAGGATGTTTTATCAGGAGCTATGTGGAATTTGCAAGTTAACCAAGGTTGAGTTTGATCACCATGAGGATGAACTGAGAGTTTCTTGATGAAGGAAAACTTAGAGTTTGAGATGAGATGATAAGTGGAATACATGGAGGTGTATGTTCTCAACAATACCTAACACCTAAGGATAAGAAGTGGTAATGAATGTTCTGGTTGAGATATAGCTGCCTAGATTAGTTGGAAGCTAGAAGAAATTGAGGTTGTTAGGCTAACCTTAAGTTGAGAAAAAGAGATAAGTTTGGCTAACACTCTGATATAACAAGAGCTGTTGAATAAGATTAGTGTATGTTTGATCCTTGACATAATGAAAGGATGGTTTAGAGCCTCAGATGTACTTCTTTGGAAAGGAAAGTGATAAAACCCTAATGAGAGTGGTTTAGGGCTTCTGGGGAATCGATCTTGAGGAAATCATGATCACCATACACCATGAAAATACAAAGATAATAAGTGATAGTAGCACTTTGGATGCATAAAATAAAGTTGCATGTAGCATGTGGCCATGCAAGATAGGAGGCGAAGGACGAACACCAGTAACCCAGTACATGGATATAACGTATAAGGAGTTCCCAAGAGGGAATGGGAATTCATCACTGTGGATGTTGTGAGTCTCCCCTAAACCATGGAAGGTCAAGATGCAATATGGGTTATGGTAAATCGCCTTACCTAGATGATGTGAGAAAGGAAGAGCACTGTCACTGGACAGATTTGGTTGAACTACTTAAGAGAGAAGGATGGTTCAACCACACCCTGATGCGAGTTCAAAAGTTCTTGGCTATGACCAAGGTTCACTCCCATGAGGTGGAAGTGGATACATGAAGAACTCAATGATAGTACAGTTTACCACCCTATACTAATGAACACTATGATCCAGACTAGAGGGTCTGATGAGAGCATGTGTGCACATTCAGGGTGATACATAGAGACAATTCTTAAGATGTGATGTTAACCACCATAACCTTTATCGAGATGCAAGAAGTCTTATAGAGAGGATGTGTCGGTCACCACTTCATTAAGATGATTTTGGTGAAGGAGGCCTCACAAAGGCCAGAAAAGAACCACAATGTGTAGATGAAGTCGCTTTGATCATGCAATGGCTGAGAGAGAGAGCCCAGTGGTGACATGAGTCACGAGCTGATGCAAAGCAGACTAACATGCAGTTCACTATGGGAGAATATGTGATGTGAAAATCTGACCCCTCTAAGCTACAGCTGAGAAAGCTGAGTCCTCGATATATGGGTCCATTTGAGATGGATTGGTGGAGATGGTTGTGTTTAGCCTTGCCCCTCAGGATAACATGATGTGTAATGTGTTCCATGAGTCTGATCTAGAGCACTATGTGAGGTATCCAAGCCATGTGTTGAGCCCTGAACCTATTCAGCTTTTGAGAGGCTGAAATGTCCTGAGTCACCTATGAGGGTATGATATACCAAGGTAAGAAAGAACTCAGATGGAAGAATATGAGATGATGAAGGTTCTTGGGAAGCACCATGGAAAGGGTGATGCCACATGGGAGCCCTGATGGACGCATGAAAGGCTTATCCTGAACTGTTTGTTTGCTTGATAGAATTTTGAGGGCAAAATTCTAAAAGAGGGGAAGGATGTTACAACCCCAATTTTTGGGTTCCTTTGGTGAGGAATGTAATTTCTCACATTAAAGATATTAGAACAAATAATGATATAATTTGTTTTGAATAAATGGATTTTGTTTACAATAGCCTTGATGATTGTGTTGTGGGATTTATTGGCTATTGGGTCCAATAATAAGGAAATTCAATTAATAAATAAATAATTGAGTTTTTGAGAAAAGAGAGATATGGAAACCTCTGGAAGGAAAAAGAATGCAATCCAAGGATGGATTACGTGCCTCTTGGGATTCCTTGGGTTCCAAGGAGTCCAAAGTTGCAAAGAAAAGGCAATAAGAAAAGAAAAGATTAATTAAGTATTTCTTTATTAAGAAATAAATTGAAAACAGTGATGAAATGTGGAAAACAAGTGAAAAGATGGATAATTGACTAATCCTTGGTGGAATTTCTTATCCCAAGGATTCCTAATGTTAAAAGGAATACCAATGAGGAAAATAAAAGATAAATAAAGAGAAATCTTCAAAAAGGGATATTTTTATGAGAAATAAACAAGATAATGTGAAATAATGCATATTGATGCATGTAGAAGGATAATGAGTATTCCTTAAAAAGGAATTTCGAATTATTTGAGTTTCTTGGGATCCAAGGAGTCCCAATGAAGAAAGAGGAAAGAGAAAATACCAAAATTGCAAAATAAAAGAATAATGTAATGCATTATTAATGGATTTTGTGGTATTGCTAGAAAGAAAGTAATTTCTATTAAAGGAAAATAGGATTTCGTGATTAATGGATTAAAAAGAAAGTCAAAGAGAATAACTGAGAATATTTTTGTATTTCTAAAAATCTAATGAATATGTTGTTTTTAAGAAGATGATAATGAGAGAGAAACTTGCTTAGTAGTAAAGAAAGCACTTTCCTTTTTGGAAGAGGGCTTGTTTGCTTTGAGGGCAAGCCTAATGGGGCATGGATACTCACCCTTATATATAGGGTAGGGACCTGGTTCGAGTTAAGGAGAGAGAGAGAATCCCGTGCATCCTTTCCTCTTCTCCTACTACCTTCGTACAAACCCTAGTCTACGGAGTAGTTCTAAACCCCAGAGCATGAAGAGCAGGATGGAGGTCTGGCATTTCCCAACAACCTAAGGACGATCGACCCCCTCCCTAAGTGCTCAACCTCGTGCAAACCACCCAGCAGGTTGCACGTTTAGCCGAACAACACAGGCTGGGCGCTCTAGGAATGACCGCCTTGGCCGCAACCTGAAGGCGCCTCGTGTGCAGCAAGGCACGGCGGAGGCAAAGCTCCTTCTTCCGGCGAGGACCTCGGCCCAGGGAGGAAGAGGTAACCCGTACATGGCTGTAGGGTTGGCCGTTTGTTGTGGGATGAGTACACCTAAACCAAACCACCTTGAACGTGAGCGAGGAGGCACCCTATGTTCCTAGGTGTGCGGCGGAGCTAGAAGAAGGGTTGACGGCAACCCTCGTGCCTCAGGGAAGGAGGAGTAACCCTGCAGAGGGCTGCGTTTGGCGGTAGTTGTGGAGTCCAGAGCTATAAGATTACCTAAAGTCGATTGGACGGTTTTTCCCTTCACGGGATGAAGCAGCGGCTGACTTAACTAAGGGTATAACCGTAATTCGGTTATGTTTCCTAAAGCAATAGCTTTGCATGAGATGGGTGACGTGGTGCCTCCCTATTGGGCAAGTAAGTGTTTTGTTTGTAAAATTCATATCTAAAAATTGGTAGCTCGGATTAGCACACATAAAATATGAAAGTTGCTCAGAAAAATGAGAGGAATCCAATAAAAATGCATATAGAAATTAATTCCTCTTGGAATTCGAAAAGTGGTATAAGTTATTAACTTAATGTAATGATGATTAAGAAACCCTATTTTGATGTGTTTAATGTGATTAGTAGGGTTTAATTGATGGTTAAAGTTGATAACTAGCTTGTTAATGATAAAAAGGAACATTAGGAACAAAAGGGATGAACTTTGCATATAATTATTTAATTTAGAGTTTATATGCATAAATAGGATTTAATGGGCCTTGAAACCCTAACGTTGGTAATTAGGACTACTAATGGCTTTAATTATTCGATTTCATGTATATAACTGAGTTTTCATGGTTATAAGCTATTTCGAGTGTTAAAGTTCCTAATTTGTGGATAAATAACCTTAATATAGAAATTAGGGTTTTTGAATGAATAAATAATAGAATTAATGGCAAATCGAGTTCATATGTGAATTGGACCATAATGAACTATGAATTGATGATAAATGCGTATAATGATCTTGTCATGGATTAAAGGGATAAAAATTGTAGCTTTAATGTAAAATATGCTTAATGGACTTATTTAATGGTTAATTATGCCTTTAATCTGGAATTGAGGATTAGATGTTGAAATAATTAGGGATGGTGATTAATTGCATTAAATTAGGGTTTGAAATAGTAAAAGATGAAGGGAAACCCTAACTTTAATGGAAACCCTAAAAGTGGACAAGAAACCCTAGGAAGCGAGCTAGATTTAATAGATCTTAATGACATGAGTAATAAAAGTAAATTGTATAATTATTTCAGGATCTTGTTGAAAATGCTTGCTTGCTTGGATTCTTATTTGCATGGATATTTCTGTTCAAATCATCAGATCAGGTATGTGGTTACGCCTATGAATATCCCAAATTAGTTTCTCGAGGATTTTCGAGGTTTTATCGATGACTTGAATTAAACTTTTGGTTGCATTTAATTCATGCAAATTATAATGTGAATATGACTAACACATAAGAGATGTGCCTACTAGCTCAGATCCTAGTCCCCTCTGTAGCTTTATAGATTGACCTAGTAAATGTCTACTAATGGGTTAGGTCCATCAGGTCATTAAATGACTTAGTAAATGGCTACCAATGGGGTAGGTCCATCAAGTCATCATGAGCCAGGGATTGGGCTACCCTTGGATAGGACCATGCGACTCCATAACTCTAAGAATTGGCTACCTGTGTGGTAAGGCCATGGGGGTAAGGATCTACCATATGAGAGAGGTAGTATCCATGTCCACTGCAGGAATGGTACAGAGATAGGGGATAGGCAAGGATTGAGTAGTATTGCTTAAAACGTAATTTTGGATGTTAAATGATATTTGGTTGACTACATTGTTAACATAGTTGCACATTTATTGTTTCCCCCACATACTAGCTTCTTGCTGACTGATGTTTTGTTTGTCGGCGTTTTAGGTACAAATGAAAAGAACAAACAGTAAAGTGGCATATGTGGAACTAAATGAGAGATAACTTACACCGGAGGATTAGTTAGATTAGTATATTCATGGATAGAAGTACAGAAATCCCAATTTTTAAAAGGTAAGTAAAGTTTTTATTTTATACCAGTTTTCAGTTTAGTAGTAGAATTTCATAATTATTATTGATTATTTGTCGAACCTTTGACCCTTTTAATTGAATAACAGCTCTGACCTTCGGGTCTCCCATAATTGGGGGTTACCGGGAGGCGGGGTCGTTACAGCCACCATCGACGTGAAGATCAAGCAACCAACCCACCCAGATTTTCATGCCTTCCGCTTTGTGGTTGGTTGAGCAACCTAACGACTTCGCCTGCACCACACTGCCTACACCAGAAACAACCCCAACAAATATTACTAGATCACACACGCTCACTCTCCACTCCCTTTTTCTTTGACCCCCTATTCTTCCACCAAAATGTCAAGCACCAACCTCTGCTAATCGGTTGAACCCAACCTTGCTGATCGGCTTCCCAAGGAGATGCATTTACCATATTTCTATATGCATCTCGACCAATTCTTAGCTTACAGATTGATCGAGTAGAAATTCAACAACTACCCACATTCATGTACTAATCACCAAACCAACTTCCACAAATCACCTGAGTTGGTCCTCCCACTTGCCTCTTGATCATGCAATTACTCCTTACATTTTCTTTTTAATAAGATGTCAAAGTTCCCTATCCAACTTCTAATTTCTAAAAAAATCATAGATTTCCCGATCAACCAACATCAGGGCATGATATTTCTTTTGTGATTGCTCAATGAGCTTCCCCACTTGCTTGATCAAATGCCCATCAAATAAAGTATGCCACGTATAAAAGATGGCATGATTGACCATCTTCCAGAGGATTATGGATGCATGATCCCACAAAGTTGAACCCCTTCATCTCTAAGAAGGGCAAGGTAAAGGGCATGACGACAATGACGTCTTCGACCATCCCCTTCTCATGATGCACTCATCCTACTGGTGGAATCAACATCTGAGAAGAGTGTGGTAGACAATCAACAAGCCCCTAAAGACATAAAGGTTGATGAGGCCTTCAACAAGGAGGGCTTGGCAACTGATGCAACCACAATCAAGTAGACGATCAACGAGCTCAACGCTTAGAGGGGAGCCACAATCTACAACACATGAACTTCTTCTACTCCACCACCGAAACAACTATCTCATTCTAGAAAATGAGACATGTGCCTATGGCCCCTCCTTCCCCACCCACATCTCTTCTCTCCATTAGAAGTATAAGGCTTTCATACTTCTCGGGTAGAAGAAGCAAAACAAAGACATGAAGGCCATCATGGTGTATCTTTCCTACTGGGTGTGCCCCAAAATGCTTTGGACATTGGGCATCGAGTGTGCCCCAAAATGCTTTGGACATTGGGCATCTACGAACTCTTGATGCTCTTCCTTTGTAGTGTAAATTTCCCTCTTATCATTTTGTTGGTAAAGGTATGCCCAGAGAGCCAATCGTATGATGATTGACATGGCATAAACCATAAAGGATTTTATCAATACTCATAAAGGCAAGCTTCCAATTCATTCTATTTCATTCAAATATCAGATAATGAGGAAACATTATGAATGTCTAAAAAATGAAAATACTCAATGACGTATGTCTTCAAGTACGTGATTTGAAGAATGAGATCATACGAATGCTAAGAGTAAGTACATTCTTATTATGTCCCTAGTTAGTTGTTACTGTGGAAGGTAGATAGACACCAGTAACACTAAAGACTAGAGTGTGGGTTGGTGGATGAAAAAATCTCATTAGTCATGATATGGCAATATCAAACCAAGCACACAGATACATGTTATAGAATAGTGTATCGGGCAAACCCACCTTGAGAGTGACACATGGAAACCATTATTGGTGGTCATAGTTATCTCTCATAGTGAAGGTGGTTATTGTGATTCTTAGACCTAAAATCACTACACTCATCACATGTCATTGGGTATACTTTGACATCATCAAATGTAATCCTAAAATATGGGTTGCCATAAAGGTGATTATTATATAGATTTGACACATGGGGACTGACTGTGAGTGATAGAGATGGGATTTGTCCCTCATACTGGAGACTAATATCCTAGCCATTTGATAAGTGAGACTGAGAAACACTTGTGAATGCACAAGTGAATCAATATATGATATTGAGGTCACATTATCTCATATAGTCCACTCTTGGTTATAGGAACATGATTGAACATTGAGAGGATGATGATTCCATGCCTTGAGTTCATCCCAGATATCATCGACAAAGGAATTATACAATCACTGTAACACCTTACACAGATTGTAGGTTAAAGTTGTTCTCCAAATTTCCATTCACTTGGGAAAACTGATGTGCAACTAGGCACTAGTCTATGCTTGTGATGTCATAAATTAGTTATGGACATTCACTTCCAATGTGATATGGGGCCTATAGGGTCACACACAAAGAAACTCATATAGAAGAGGAGATTTAATACGAATGAATATTGGATTGATTACTAAAATGATTAGGTACTCAATTCACGCAATAGGATTAGATGATTGCACTACCAATGAATCATCTCATAGGATGAGATGACCGTTTGGAGTTCCAAATGATTGTCTCAAATGTTAAGATGGCCATTTGGGTTGTCAGGCTGATCAAAAATTGAATTTTCTATTTTCTTCCCAAACTGAGGTGTCAACCGAGTGATTCATTCTTTTGAACTGACCAGCTTAGCTTAGCTCACCAGACGGCCATCTGGGTGAATGAGATGACCATCTTGCATGTGCGAGATTGCTCAGTTCATGAGGAAATATGATTGCATCAAGATTTAGTGATGACGTCATGTCATGCACTAATTGGATTCAAAATTAACAAATTCATGGGCAATTAGGAAACATGGCGAAACAACTGTTTGAATGTACCAGACGACCATCTCACATGTGAGACGATCATTTCACATGTGAAAGGATTGTTTTGTGTCTCACAGTTTGTGAAAAATCAGGATATTTCCGTCCCTTCCACTCCCACATAGATCCCGAACTGACTAAGAACCCTAGCCTATTATATAGAGGGGCATTGGGGGCTTCCCAGAGTACAACACAACATTGATAATTGAGAATCATTTGCTCTAACAATTGTTGTCCTCTCTATATGTGGTAACCAAGAGAGCCCAAGCAAGTCCTACCCGACTAGGGAGGGATAGCAAGGGAGAGAAAAACTGAGGATCATTGTTGTGGGAGAGCAAGTTGGTGATTAGTACACCAATAGGAGGGACAACTTCTTTGTGTCTGTTCTAATCAAACGACATGAGTTCTAGTTGGTCTGTGTGGACTACTCTAGAGGCAGGAGTCCATTGGCTTCTCCTAGGAGGGCAAAATTCAGCCTACAGTCTATGGTGAGACTGCATGAGTCACTACAGAAGCTATCCTATCCACTGGCCGTCGTGAAGACCAGGAGCTTCACAACCACTGTCCAAGCACAACTAGAAGACAATTGCACTACAACAAATTGTTGTCGTTGGACTTTCTCCAGGACCAGGTATCACTCGTTAAACCATCCTTACTATTTGATAGTAGTTGACACAATCTTGCTATTATGGGAATACAGATAGATAAATTTTTTGTTTCCACTACTATACTCTGTCCCCATATTTCCCAATAGTGGTATCAGAGCCATGTCAATTTACTATGTTTTAAGATAATTGATGTGATCAGATTTTTGTTTTTATCATTTATTTATTGCATACAATGTGAATATTTAAGTTGTCTCATATGCATATCCAATCAAAGATCACATTATTCCAAACTAATATATATATATATATAAATAAATATATATATATATATATATATGGGCTCATCTATAATACCCACGCGGGTAGCTACCCGCCCACCCTTCCAGTCACTTTTTAAAAAAAAAAATCACAATTGTAGAGGAGCATTTTATCTATATCCCCAAAAAATTTCATCCAAAAATAATATCATTTGCCCCACCAAAATAAAAAAGCACGTCCATATATTTACTGACTATATATTTTCTGCACAGTTACTTTTTTGATCTCAGAGTTACTTTTGTGTACCATATAGTACTCTTTTGATCTTAGAGTTACTTTTGTGTACCATATAGTTAAACTTTCGGATGTGCAGGTAGTGAAAAATTAGGCTACCCGCGCAGGTAACGAATTAATCCCCTATATATATATATATATATATATATATATATATATATATATATATATATATATATATATATAGAGAGAGAGAGAGAGAGAGAGAGAGAGAGAGTTAGGTTAGAATACACTCGAGTGTATTTGGAGCAAAATACACTCAAGTAGTTTTCCATGATGTAATAATTTTTTGAAAAATCTAATCCGTTGATCTTCTTAAACATCATGTGAATATCTCATATATAAAATTTGAGCCCATTTGGATATTTATAGGTCATGTTATGAAGACCACAAAAATTATGCATTTCAAATTAGTTTCGTGCGTCGATTTTGTTTCCCTCAGATGAGTGACTTATACTCATCCAAATGAGCTCAAAATTTGCATGCAACCTAATTATAGTATACCAATGAAGATCAATGGTTTACATTTTGTAAAAAAATAGTCTTGATATGCAAACACCACTTGAGTGTAGCGTGCGATCTGTACACTCGAGTGTATTCTAGCCTGACTCTCTCTCTCTCTCTCTCTCTCTATATATATATATATATATATATATATGCAATTTACACATGTTGCCCTACAAGTAGTATTGATGGTGGCTATGTAGCATGGTTATGACCAATACCCAATATTTGTGCGTGGTTGGATGGTTTGGTTTTATTCCTATTTATCTTGGTATGCGTACTGAACCTCTACCTCCTACTTCCTAATGTAAAGTTAATTTTTTCCTACCTTTGTTCCCCTTGAATGTAACTCAAGGTTTCTCTTTACAATTTATAATAGTAGCAATAGGATAGTTTCTTTTTTTTGCAATGATGAAGAAGATGATCATTTCCAGACAGACGACCAGTTCGTTAGACAAGCCGGTCGTCTAGAGGACCATGGAGGATAGAATTAAGAAGCCAGATGACTGCTTGGTGGGCCCAACTGACCGTCGGGAAGGTGTCCAAACATCGGTTGGATAGGAGGCCAGACGAGCGTCCCAGAAGGCCCAACTAACTGTCTGGAAGGTATCCAAACATTAGTTGGATAGGGGGACAAACCGACTGACCAAGAGGCGAGACAACCGGTTCAAGGGTTGAACTGATCTACCCAGATTGGCAAGCACATATCTACACCAATAATAGGTCCATACATGTGATGTGATGATTGATCTAGATGGTTGTAACATCCTCAGAATCTTAAACCTATCAATGACCCTTAATCTAAAACCCTAAATTGCAAATTTATGATTCTATCTAACAAATAGAATGTAATATGACCTTTAAGTCCCAAATATATGAAATATTCTCATAACCTCAATTGTAGGCTCAACCAACTCATTAAAGAAAGGATAATTTCATTAATTACACCTTTTAATAATATATGCATTAAAATAGTAACCTATATGAGATTGATGAACAAAAGTTAATGAAAACCTAAATCTAATTGGATAGAGAGATTCTAGAGGTTCTAATTAGCTTGTGGTTCAAATTTGAAGTCAATAGGACTTTGTTTGACCCTCCAATACCATTAGGGAAGTTAGCATATAGTTTGGGTTAATTATTCTTTGATAATTTGATTTATCTGCTTAAGTTTCCATTTATTTAAATGTCACGCATCATTTTGTTTTTCTCCTCTAGTTACTGTGTCTTGCCAATCTGGTTATATTTTACTTGACGCAGACTCCTTTACAGCCATCAGATTTGCATCATAGGGCCACAGACTCCGTCTCCTACCTTGAGTAGGAGACCTATATTTTACTTGATGCAGACTCCTTTACAGCCGTCAGATTTGCATCGTGGGGCCACGGACTCCATCTCCTACCTTGAGTAGGAGACCGAGAACAGGCTACCAGGTTGGTTTCTCCCTCTCTGACCCTATCTCTCCCCTACAAAGTCTATTTGTCCATGATCTCTTTGTCTTTACAAACGTCATCGTGATCTGAGTCTAACCATCCCAAGTTTTTCTATGACCTAACAAAGAAACGCCCAATAGGGCTAGAAACCACTATCTTTTTATAGAAGAATCCCCAGCCAACCAAACCTATATATAAAGGGTTCTAAACGATCGCCAACCATAGAGAAGTGCTCCTTGGTTGCCAATTTCATCTCTTGTGGCCTAAAGCATCGCCACCAACTCCTCTTCTTCCTCCAGCGACCATCACCTCACCTCAGCACCCTTGCATCCTTCTCTACAATTGATTGCAAGGAAAGAAGCACCGCCACTCCTCCTTCATTTTCCCCTTTTTAGTTTTCATTGTTCTTTCCCGAGTTAGCGGACCTTGTAGGGCCTCCATTGTTTCTCATCGACGTTCACCGCCCATTACATCCAGTGGCCCAGGAACTATAGAAGTTGTAGTTTGACTTTAGCTGGCCATGGTGGTTGTTTTTCGACCTTTTTGGGCACTCGAATGCTCTATTGAGATGGTTTTTGAACCCTGCAAGCTAATGCTCTATTTTTCTTTGAATGTAATGGAAACCCAGGTGTTTTGGCAACTGCATGTTCCTTGTATAGGCTCATCAGGTTCGTATGGCAATGTGGATGACTGCGAGCTACTTGGTTTTCATCGGTATGTATGGCTCCATGATCTGGATCTTCAAACAAAGCCCCTTGGCACTGCTATTCATCTTCCCCCTAGAAGAACAAGAAACGAGGTGTTTGTTTTCCAATCTTTCCCCGATAACGACTTTCATTTCTTGCACACCTGTTAGGGAAAATTAGGTATTTTGGTCGCCACCTTTATCTTGACTGTTGGTCTGCCCTAGTGAGGCCCCATTTCTTGTGCGGTTGGCCCTGATTGGGCCAGCTAGATACGGGTCCCAGGCTCATGTGGATTTTCTATGATTTCTAATTGGCTGAATATTTGAAAATTCACAATATTCCATAGGATGATCAAAGAAATGCCCAAAAATACTTGTTGGAAATCTTTTTCGATAAGGAAGTCGGTTTTTAGGTTTTCAAACCCTAATTCAGTCATCTCTGACCATGTTTCACTAAAGTACCCAAATTAGGGTTTAGGATATACTTAAGGTGATAATTAATGTAAACCATGTTAATTTTAGGAACATAGGATTCGATCAAGATCAGGGATAATAAGTTAAGATCTGTCTTGCTCCAACTAAGCGGGTCATTCCATTATGCATATATATCTTGGATGAATTACATGTTAAGTATGATTTAAGATTATGCTTTAAATTCTAAGTTAATGAATGAGATTAAGATAATGATGATGCCTCAAACATATTATTGCTTGTTGTTTTTATAATCATAACGTCTTATGTTTATCATTAATGTTCATTCATTTAATGCTATGATCAAGTAATGATTAAGATATTGAAGAAAGAATCATGTAACTCATGTAATGTTAATATCAATATTAAGAGGGAGAAATCCCATGATGAATAAGATAATGCACTTAAGTTGTAAAGTGTTCCTCTTTATGTTATTTTGTCTTTATGGCATTGATGAGCACTTTGGTGCAACTAAGATGAGCCTTTACCAGCCTGATGAGCACTTTGGTGCAATTATAGGATGAGGACAGTTTACATTGATGGCAAGATATGATCAATGATGTTAATGATTAAGTTAAGAGTATTAAGTAACTTATTATATGTTTCTTGCAGTGATGGACATTTATGGTCGTTATGGGCTTCCTAGCAATGATGGTCTTTCTGAGCATGATGTGCCCCGTGGGGCAGTGATGGAGAAAACACATATAGTAATGTTTCTTAATTCATTGATGTAATGAAATCTAAAGTGTAATGAGAATTCGTAATGTTGAATCATGTCAAGTTTATTTCAATTCAAGTATATTCTTATTTTCAGTTCTTATATCATGCATAGTAGAGCTTACTTACATTGTTGCTTTGTTTCGCATGGACGTGGGATGAGATGTCCCTAGATCAAGGAGTAAGAGGGAATTGAAGAGACCTTCAAGTGCAACTGATCAAGGAGACTTTAGCTTGGTAGGGTGCCATCTACCACTCCATAGATTATCTAGTTTAGTTTCAGTTCATGCTTTAGATTTTCTTAAATTTCATGTATTAGGTTTGAATTTAAGATGAGACATTTATGTTTTCCCTTTTATAGAACAATGTATGAATCGATTTTTAAGTTAATGCATCACGTTTCATTATCTTATTGCTATGTATATCATGTTTTGTAATGTTCCTCCGAGCCAAGCGACCCATGTTATGGACAACATAGGGTTTGCTTCTGGTGTCATGTATGTGCTTGGAGGGGCGTTACAATATGGTATCATAGCAATGAGTAGATAGCCACTAAGCTAAAGATTCACATGTTCTCACCCTAGGTATAACTTGTTTTCTAGATGGCTCCTAAGAAGTCTGATAAGGGAAAGGATAGGGAAGTTGGTTCTAGCTCTTCTAGTGAGGGAAGTAGATCAAGAAGGAACCCTAAGGCAACCTTGGAAGACTTAGTGCAACTACTCACCAATGCCCTAAGACAAGAACAACGTCAACCTAGACACCATGAGCTGATCTTAGTGGATTTCTTGAAGATCAGGCCCGATTCCCTTGCTGGAGAAGGAGAGGATGAACTCATCACCATGGGAGAAGAATGGATTATGAGCATGAAGCATTGTTTTCATGATCTGGATTGCCCTCAACAGTCTAAGGTTCACTTTGCAACCCACATGCTGAATGGAGCAGCCCGTACATGGTGGGAGAACTTCCTCAACTCAACAGTGACTGATGCACCTACACTCACATGGGAAGGATTAGTTGAAGCCTTCCAGGAGCACTATGTGTCTTAAGCCATGATAGAGAAGAAGGAGCTAGAGTTTTCCAATCTAGCTTAGGTCAGTGACATGATGGTGACCCAGTATGCCATGAAGTTTAGGATCCTACAGAAGTATGGTTATGATTATCATGAGCTACGTAGGACAAAGAAGTTCATCTGAGGACTCAAGCCCGAATTAAGCTTTGCCCTATCAGGAAGAGGCCACAGAAACCTTCAGGCTGTGTTAGATGCTGCCTTAGAGCTAGAAGACCACCCTGGAAGATATTACAAGAAGGAAGGTCCTCAAAAGAATGATCAACATCAACATCAACCTCCCAACAACAAGAGGAAGGCTCCTGAGGTAGAAGCTCCTATTGCCCAAGAGAAAACACAATGCCCGACTTGTAAGAGGGTCCATGGAGGGTCGTGCAGGTTTGGTACAAGGTTATACTATTATTGTGGAGAGCCTGGACACATAAAGCAAGATTTCCCTAAGATACAAAGGAAGGAAGCCAAGAACTAGAACCCAGCTCCTAAGAGACAGACAAGAGTCTTTGCTATGGACATGGGGGAGGAAAATGATCAAGGTATGGTTTGGAGTATCACTTTTAGATTTTGACTTTATCCTTAGACCATATATCTGTATAGTCTTGAAATTTTGAATAAAATGTTATGATGTTATGGGAGTATGGAGAACCCTAAGGTGGGCAGTAACAAAATTTCAAGGACAAAATTTAATTAAGGTGGATAGAATTGTAACATCCTCAAAATCTTAAACCTATCAATGACCCTTAATCTTAAACCCTAATTTGAAAATTTATGATTCTCTCGAACAAATATAATGTAATATGACCTTTAAGTCCCAAGTATATGAAATATTCTCATAACCTCAATTGTAGGCTCAACCAACTCATTAAAGAAAGGATAATTTCATTAATTACACCTTTTAATAATATATACATTAAAATAGCAACCTAGATGAGGTTGATGAACAAAAGTTAATGAAAACCTAAATATAATTAGATAGAGTGATTCTAGAGGTCCTAATTAGCTTGTGATTCAAATTTGAAGTCAATAGGACTTTCTTTTACCCTCCAAAACCATTATTGAAGTTAGCATATAGTTTGGGTTAATTATTCTTTGATAATTTGATTTATATACCTAAGTTTTCGTTTATTTAAATGTCACACATCATTTTGTTTTTTTCCTCTAGTTACCACGTCACACCAATCTGGTTATATTTTACTTGATGCAGACTCCTTTACAGTCGTCAGATTTGCATTGTGGGGCCACGGACTTTGTCTCCTACCTTGAGTAGGAGACTGAGAACATGCTACCAAGTTGATTTCTCCCTCTCTGACCCTGTCTCTCCCCTACAAAGTTTATTTGTCCATGATCTCTTCGTCTTTGCAAATGTCATCGCAATCCGAGTCTAGCCATCCCAAGTTTGATGGGACTCTATGCCCTAACGAAGAAACACCCAATAGCGTTAGAACTCATCCCGCCGCCATCTTTTTACATAAGAATCCCCAGCCAACCAAACCTATATATAAAGGGATCTAAACAATCGCAAGCCTCAGAGAAGTGCTCCTCAGCTACCAATTTCATCTCTTGTGCCCTAAAACATTACCGCCTACTCCTCTTCTTCCTCCGACGACCATCACCTCACCTCAACGACACCTACCTCCTTCTCTACAATGGATTGCAAGGTAAGAAGTGCCACCACTCCTCCTTTGTTTTCCCCTTTCTAGTTTTCATTGTTCTTTCCCGAGTCAGTGGACCTTGTAGTTTTGACTTCAACTGACCCTGATGGTTGTTTTCTGACCTTTTTGGGCACTCAAATGCTCTGTTGAGATGGTTTTGAACCATGCAAGCTAATGTTCTATTTTGCTTCAACTGTGATGGAAATCAGGGTGTTTTGGGCTCCGCATGTTCCTCGTATAGGCTCATCAGGTTTGTATGGCAATGTAGATGACTGTGAGCTCCCTAGTTTTCCTCGGTATGTATGGCTCCATGATCATGATCTTCGAATGAAACCCCTTGGTGCTGAGCTTCATCTTCCCCCTGGAAGAAGAAGAAACAAGGTGTTCATTTTGCAATCTTGCCCCGATAATGATTTTCATTTCTCGCACACCTGTTAGGGCAAAATAGGTATTTTGGTCACCACCTTTATCTTGACTGTTGGTCCACCCTAGTGAGGCCCCATTGCTTCTGCGGCCGGCCCTGATTGGGCCAGCTAGATACGGGTCCCAGGCCCACGTTGATTTTGTATGATTTCTAATTGGACGAATACTCAAAAGTTCACAATATTCCATAGGATGATCAGAAAAATGCCCAAAAATACTCATTGGAATGCTTTTTAGATAAGGAAGTCATTTTTTAGGGTTTTAAACCCTAATTCAATAATATCTAATCATGCTTCCCTAAAGTACCCAAATTAGGGTTTAGGATATACTTAAGGTGATAATTAAGAAAAACCATGTTAATTTTAGGAACATAGGATTCGATCAAGATCAAGGATACTAAGTTAGGATCTACCTTGCTCCAGGTAAGCAGGTCATGGCATTATGCATATATATCTTAGATGAATTTCACGTTAAGTATGATTTAAGATTATGCTTTAAATTCTAAGTTAATGAATGAGATTAATATAATGTTGATGCCTCAGATCATATTATTACATGTTGTATTTATAATCATAAAGTCTTATGTTTATCATGTATGCTCATTAATTTAATGCTATGATCAAGTAATGATTACGACATTGAAGAAAGAATCATATAACTCATGTAATTTTAATATCAAGATTAAGAGGGAGAAATCCCATGATGAATAAGATAATGCACTTAAGTTGTAAATTGTTCATATTTATGTTATTTTGTCATTATGGCATTGATGAGCACTTTGGTGCAACTAAGATGAGCCTTTACCAGCCTAATGAGCACTTTGGTGCAATTATAGGATGAGGACAATTTACATTGATGGCAAGATAAAAACAATGATGTTAATGATTAAGTTAAGATGATTAAGTAACTTATTATATGTTTCTTGCAATGATGGACCTTTGTGGTCGTTATAGGCTTCCTAGCAATGATGGGCTTTCCGAGCATGATGTGCCCATAGGGCAATGATGGAGAGAACACATATAGTAATGTTTCTTAATTCATTTATGTAATGAAATCTAAAGTGTAATGAGAATTCTTAATGTTGAATCATGTCAAGTTTATTTCAATTCAAGTATATTCTTATTTTCAGTTCTTATAACATGCATAGTAGAGCTTACTTACATTGTTGCTTTGTTTCGCATGGACGTGGGATGAGATGTCCCTAGATCAAGGAGTAAGAGGGAATTGAAGAGACCTTCAAGTGCAACTGATCAAGGAGACTTTAGCTTGGTAGGGTGCCATCTACCACTCCATAGATTATCTAGTTTAGTTTCAGTTCATGCTTTAGATTTTCTTAAATTTCATGTATTAGGTTTGAATTTAAGATGAAACATTTATGTTTTTCCTTTTATAGAACAATGTATGAATCTATTTTTAAGTTAATGCATGGTGTTTCATTATCTTATTGCTATGTATATCATGTTTTGTAATGTTCCTCCAAGCCAAGCGACCCATGTTATGGACAACATAGGGTTTGCTTTCGCTGTCATGTATGTGCTGGGAGGGGCATTACAATGGTAGTAATTCCTTGTGGCTCTAAGGAATTACAGTAGACATGGCCATAACTAATGTTTTTTTATATTGCATGTTTACATTGTGGGATAAAGCATATATATGATACTTACTATATATGTGGTGATTGGATACAATATATTTATATATATGATATATGTAATTCCTTAAATCATATATATTAAGTCTAATATACTCTCCAATAGCAATACATATAAAAATCTTGTTTGACTAAGAGTAGGTTACGCCAAAGCATGGTGCATTGTCTACCCCATGGAAGAGTGTTGGTAGTAATGTAGGTTCCACCAAAGCGGGGTGCATTATTATCGTATTGGCTATTGGGTCAATCTTAATTGGTATTCTTAGAGATTTTAAGCCTAGAAGCATGCAGAGATAATGGCAAGGAGTTGTGCATATCATATATCTAGAATTGCATATGATACAATTGGAAAAAGTTTCCTAACTTGATGGTTGACTATGTATGCTAATGTTGGTTGGGTCATAGCTAAATCATCTTGGATGTTGGCACATTAGAAAGTTGTTCGTTGTAGTTTTCTGAACTGATAGTTGAGGGTTATCAAATTGAACAAAATAGTGAGAATGATAATTAATTAAAGACCCTATTAATATCACCAAAATCTTAATCAAATCAAAATGAGTTTTGAAAAAATTGTAAATTATTTTGTAGTATCAAATGGCAACCAACAACAATAACTTTTCTCTACTATCGGTCCTCGAGAAGAACAAACTAAATGGGGACAACATCCATGACTAGTTCAGGATGATGAGAATCATTCTCACACATGAGCACAAACTCTATGTCCTGTAGATGCTAGAACCTGATGAACCCCTTCCGACTGCACCTAGGGATGACAGGGATGCTTACAAGAAGCATACTGAAGTTGTCATGGATGTCAAGTGTTTGATGCTATGCTCCATGAACTATGAGTTGTAGAGACAACATGAGAACATGGATGTGATTGAGATGGTCACACATATCAAGAACATGTTCCAAGATTAGAAAAGACAAGAGAGATATAATGTCTCCAATGCATTGTTCAAGTGTAACATCATAGAAGGAGACCCAATAGGTCCTCATGTAGTCAAGCCCATTGGGTATGTGGAGAACCTAGCTAGACTGGGATTCCCCCATTGCCAAGAGTTTACCACTGATGTGATTCTTCAACCTCTGCTAGAGTCATATAGTCAGTTTGTCATGAACTACAACATGAAGGACTTTGATAAAACATTGAAAAAGTTGTTGGGAATGTTGAGAACAACTGAGGGACAAATATAGAAAGATAAGCCCAAGTCTATAATGGTGATCAACAAGACAAAGGGGAATTCTAAAGGCAAAGGCAAAGGAAAAGATAAGAAGAGTTCTAAAGTTGGCCAAAAGCCCAAGTCTTCATATCTCAAGGAAAAGGGAGGAGTGAAGAAAAGAGGCAATTGTCATCATATTCATCAGCCTGGACATTGGAAAAGAAATTTCCCACTCTGGTTAGAGGAACTAAAGAAGAAGAAGAAAGGAACTGAGGCCTCCACTTTAGGTATGAACGTTATAAGATAAATTTGATTACTTCTTCATTTTGGTATATGATACCAAATAGAAATCTGACGTACTTGATGTGCATGATCTGATAAGAAGTAAAAGCCCCCATGAAAGGACAAAGATGGACAAGGCAAAGAAAGAGTTGTTGGAGCTTTAGTCTACATTTAAAATTTATGTTAGTCCAATGGGCAAGTAGTAGAGTTAGTAGAACTGATATTTCATTATGCCAACAAAAAGAAACATTTACTTTAAAGCATCTTGTATGACAAGGATGATAAATCAATAAAGTGAGATATTAATGTCTATGTTACAAAAGATATGATCTTTCATGGCGAAGGACAAACATCTAAATGGTCTTTGTACGACATATTTTGAGTTGAATTTTCATAAATTTAATACCAAAGCATTCTAATTGACAACTCGAGATTATCATTAGCAATGGTCACCTTGGACATACATATAAGAAATGTATGTCTAGAATACATTTTGATGTTAATCTAGATTCTGTTAGTTATTGAACCTAAGGAAACATGTAAAGCCTTATTTACGCACAATATGACATGATATCCTTCACTAGATGTAGTTGTAGGATAACCCTTCCATCAGAACTCATACATATGATGCATGAAAATCTTATAGAATGAATGCCACATACCTCATTTCATTTACAGGTTATATGATGATATGTACTCAGTAAAATAGGAACACAAATATCTTGAAGTGTTCAATAAGATTGTAAATGAAGTATGAAATTGAGGAAAGTAATAAGAAACTTTGATGAGATCAAATTTTGAAATAATTTACATCAATACCTTGAGTACCATCAAGAAAGAATGATGATGATGTATCACAAGTCAAATACATCTGAACATATTAATGTATTGGACTGAAGGAATTATACCATAATGAGTCATGATATAATTATCAATTAATATAATCTTCTTATACCCTCATAAATATATTCCTATTACTAAATAGTGTACCATCTAAATGGTTTATCAGACATCATATATGATATGAAAATGTGTCAATATGTCTAAAGGATTGAAACCCACATTGAGAAAGTAGTTTCTTGAAAAGTTTTGCCCACAAACCATAATTGTTGAATGTTACTATGAATCCCATTACAATAACAAAAGTGTTTACTAGGATGACTGAATTCCTAAAGAATTAGTGGGAGTAAAAGTAGAACTCAAAATGTTTAAGGTCAGCAAAGAGGTACAATGAGAACTAAGAGAATCACAAGATGTTGTAGAATCTCAAGTTCATCGTATGATATAGAATAAAACAAATTCTAGTAGAATACATCTGAAATTGAAGGGTTACAAATCCAACAATTCTAATAAGTTGGTCACAACAAAATGTGCCAACTAATCAACTAGAAGCTATTAACCACCTTAATATGAGTAATGGCTCAAGGTCATAATGGGGTCCATGTAAGCTAACAAGGTAGGACCTTGATAACACCACCTAAAGGGGTAATACCTAAAGGGTGCAATAGGGTCTTTTGGAAAAGATCTATGTGGACGACATAAAAGGAAAAATTGATTGAAAAGTTTCTCAAATCAGTTCATGTTGTTGAGCATGATAGAAATTTCTTTACCAATTGTTATGCTTGTTGTTGTAGTTAAAGTAGACTATGAGATTTGGCAAATGAGGGATGAAACCATATTCCTTAAAAAGAATATATAAGAGGATGTGTACATGACACAACCTAAAGGTTTTATAACTTCATGAATTCAAATAAAGTCTGTAAACTATAAACTTCAATCTGGGATTGAAACAGGCATATCAAAATGGGGATCTTTTAACTTGACAAAGATAGTCAAAGATTTTTTACTTAAATAAAGATAAAAGATGAAATCTGTGATTATAAAATATTTAATGGGAGAATATATAAATATTCCACATATAATGAGAAATAACATCTCAATATTGTGAATATTGGGAACTAGCATGAAGACCCCTTTAGAAATGAAGGATTACGTGAAATATCCTATGAGATAAGAATCAAGACCTATGGAGATAATTCTTGGGAGTTTCACCATGCAAGTTTGAACACATGTAATAGAAAAATGTTGAAAGAATTCAACATGGAAAGTATTAAATGAAAGAGAATCCCGATTAGTCTATCATGAACCATATATTCCAATTCTTGTGAAGAATGAAAATGTCATGATTAAGATGACATAGGCTATAGAAATGGATCTATCTTGAATGCTATTAGTGTACTTATCCTGTATAATATTGTATGTATAAAACATGACAATATGATAGTAAATTCCAATAATGGTTATTGGAATATCATGAAAGATATCCATTAGTACTTGAAAAGTATCTAAGGATAGATTGCTAGGAATTACAGATATCAATAAAGGAAGAGTTGGATGTAAAGTGTTATATCGATGCAAGATTCCATAATGACAAAATGACCGCAAAATGAAAATAGGTTTGATTTAAAAGGAGAAATGTTGTTTTGAACTAATAGCCATTAATTCTATTCTACACTAGAAGTTGAGTATACTTGTTTTATGAACACAGAGTGATACTATATGGATCTAGAAGTTCATATGATGAACTTATAGATGTTCCAACAATTGATGACTCAGTAGCATACTATGACAACAATGGAGATACTTGTTAGGAAAGGGATATCATATACCATATTACAATAGTTTATTCTCACTGTGAAGAGATAAGAAACATGCAATATACCAACTAATAGCAAAATGTTGCTAACCCATAGGATTAGCACTTGTGTAATAGAAACATGATGGACATGTTTAAATCATTAAGAATGAGATTCATGGGTGATTGGCTCTAAGTGCAAGTGGGAGTCTGTTGGCAAAGGTATGCCCAGAGAGCCAATCACATGATGATTGACATGGCATAAACCATACAGGATTTGATTAATACTCATAAAGGCGAGCTTCTTATTCATTTTGTTTCATTCAAATATGAGATAATGAGGAAATATTATTAATGTCTATAGAATGACAATACTCAATGACATATGACTTCAAGTAAATGACTTGGAGAATGAGATCATATGAATTCTAAGAGTATGTATTATTATGTTCCTAGTTGGCTGTTACTATGGATGGTAGATAGACACTAGTAACACTAAAGACTAGAGTGTGGGTTGGTTGATAATGAAATCTCATTAGTCATGATATGGCAATATCAAAACAAGCACACAGATACATGTTAAGAGAACCATGTATCAGATAGACCCACCTTGAGAGTGACACATGAAAACCATTATTGGTGGTCATAGTCATCTCTTATAGTGAAGGTGGTAATTGTGCTTCTTAGATATGAAATCACTATACTCATCACATGTTGTTGGATATACTTTGAAATCATCAAATGTAATCATGTAATATGAGTTTCCATAAAGGTGATGGTTGGGTAGCTTTGACACATGGGCACTGACTGTGAGTGATGGAGATGGGATTTGTCCCTCCTACTGGAGATTAATATCCTAACAACTAGATAAGCGAGACTGAGAAATGCATGTGCTTGAACATGTGAGTCAATATATGATATTGAGATCATATTATCTTAAAACGTCTACTCTTAGTTCAAGGAACATGGATTGAACATTGAGAGGATGAAGATTACATGCCTTGAGTTCATCCCAGATATCAGCGACAAAGGAATTATACAATCACTGCAACACCTTATACAAATTGTAGGTTGAAGTCGTTCTTCAACTTTCCATTCACTTGGGTAGCACTAATGTGCGACTAGACACTATTTCTACTGGTAATGTCATAAGTTAGTTATGGAATTCCCTACCAACGTGATATGGGACTTATATAGTCACACACAAAGGCACTCATCTAGAAGAGGAGTTTTATCTAGAATTAAGATTGGATTGACTACTAAAATGTTTAGGTACTCAATTCACGCAATAGGATCAACTGACTACAATGCCAGTCGATCGTCTCATAGGATGAGATGGTTGTTTGGAGTGTTAAATGATCTGTTCAAATGTTGAGACAGCCGTTTGGGTTGCCAGGCTGATCAAAAATTGAATTGGCTAATTTCTACCCAAACTGAGGTGTGAATCGACCAGTTCATTCTATTGAGCCGACTGGCTCAGCTCGGCTCGGATCACCAGATGACCATATGAGTGAGCAAGATGACCATCTTGCGTGTGTGATATTGCTCAGCTCATGGGGAATTTTGATTGCATCAAGGATTAATGTTGAAGTCATGTCATACATTAATTGGAATCCAAATTAGCAAATCCATACGTGATTAGGAAACATGGTGAAACAAGTGTTTCATATCTCTCAGGTTGCAAAAATTCAAGATCTTACGGTCCCTTCCACTCCCACATAGATCCCAAACATATTGGGAACCCTGGCTCTAACCCCGCCTATAAATAGAGGGGTATTAGGGACTTCCCAGAATACAACACAACATAGACAATAAATAATTAGTTGCTCTGAAATATGTTGTGCTCTCTGGTTGTGGTAATCAAGATTGCCCAAGAAAGTCCTACCTGAATAGGGAGGGAAACCAAGGGACAAAACAACTAAGGATCATTGTTTTGGGAGAGCAAGTTGGTGACTAGTACACTAACAAGAGGGACAACTCATTCATGTCTATTCTAGTCGAACGAAATGAGTTCTAGTTGGTCCATGTGGACTACTGTAGAGGCAAGAGTCGTCCACCTACTTCTAGGAGGGCAAATTCAACCTACAGTCTGTGGTGAGACCACATGAGTCACTATAGAAGCTATCCTATATACTGTCCATGGTTAAGACCAGAAGCTACACAACCACCGTCTAAGAGCAACTAGAAGACAATTGCACTGCAACGAGTTGTTGTTGCTAGACTTTCTCCCAGACCAGGTATAACTCATTAAACCATCCTTCCTATTTCATAGTAGTTGTTGCGATCTTGCTGTAATGGGAATACAAATAGATAATTTTTTGTTTCTGCTGCTATATTTTGTGCCCGTATTTCCCAACACCTTTCACATGAATCCTTTCTTCAAGGAGCTCACACTATAGTTCCTTGCTTCCTTCATGAAGTACTACAACTTCTTTAATGAGTTTAGATTATTCTTCTGCATGTTTGGGGAGGAGAACTCCTTAAATGAAAGAGACATCACTTCCACAATCATTGACGTCAATGAGGAGTTTTAAGAAAAGTGCATCGCCAACAATCACAACAATTACAATGTTTATTTCATGGATGCTATGTTCTGGAATGAGATCACATTCTCTCTTCCATACTTCCTTCATGGCAACAAGGCATCATTAGATGAATAGGCTGGTGATCTGCTACATGCACTACATCCTTGAATACACTGTCTTCGTTCGTATAGGTGCACCAGGTATAGTCACTACTTCCAACCTCTACTTCATATTGAACATGCTAAATGACGAGCCATTCTTGTGGGGGAGTACACTCATTGACCATCTGCACAATCAAAAACACCTGGCATGACTTCCAAGTTTCTCCAGAGGGGGTCATTACTACCATCTCGTGCTACCTTGGCTATACCCAAATCCCCTTCACACTGATGATGACACAAAGGACATCATTTAAATCAAGCACTTGGTGACTTCTACAAATATCAGGATAGACAAGGAGGATGGAATCTACTAGTGGCTACTTTGAGATAGTCAGACCATCTAGTGTTGCCCACACTTACTTACTTCACAGTAGTGAATCTCATCTATGACCTTGATGACCTGGGTGCACACATCCAACATTTCATGAGGGAACATCAACCTGTTGAGTGAGAGGTTCTTGAGATAATGTCTAGAAGATATAAAGCTTCCATGGAGGCGAATGATAAGGAGTCTGACCCTTCTTCATCCCCTTATACATGTTGCACGAAGCTACACTTGTCTAAGATAACAAGGTCATCTGGACACCATGGATTCACCTAGCTCTAGGACTAATTAGACCATGTTGAGGTTACACAACCCGTATGAAGAGGGAGTAGTAAAGACATGGCCACCAGATCAACCACATGTACCTCAAGAAACATCTGCGTGAGAATTAGAAAGTGGGTCAAGGTGTATACCAACACACATGCACTTACTATGCGAACTTCAGTGTGAGACATGCCTATCCTTCCCCTACATATTGATATTGGGGAAGATAGTACACATTTCTGCCTTTACCTGAATATCCCCCGGTCATCCATGATTTGGGATTGGTCTGATAGACCATCCTGGGATTCCTTCCAGGGCCAGCCTCCCCACCCACACCAACCTTAAGGTCAGCCACCATTGGGATAGAATGATAGTTGGTGGCTATTTTAAGTGATTATTCTTCCCCTCCATATTGTACCTAGAGTTTACTCGAGAACAAAAAATTTTTTGAGTTTGAGGTGGAGGGTGGGCGGTATGTTTCCATTACACCCCTTTATCTTTCCTTTTTTCATTTATTTTTAGATTATCATGACATATATTTCCTTATATTATATATTTTCAAATTTCCATGATTAGTTGCATGTGATTGGTCATTATCTAGTTAGCCTAGATTCAATTTCTACGGACATGTTTAATTCTACATCAATATTCAATGTACCTCCTAGTTGAATAAAATGAATCATTTTTGTGTCAATGAATCACAATTTGCCAATGCTAGAACATATCATGTACACAATGATACCAACTAACATGTGATGACCCTGATTTAGGAGTTTGATATCAGATATTATAATAAAAGAAGTACCTTGATAATATGAATTAGTAATGGACCTTGAGGTTTCATGTGGTCAATTGATGAACTCTAATGTGTGTTAGGAAATAAGAGAGTATTTATAGACTTGTTTGATCATGACTTGATGATTAATAGGATTCAATTTAAGGTTTTGAGACCTATTCCTAAGGTTATTTGAACACTTTATTTACATGATCGAATAATAGAGTTTTGGGTCTCAAGCCCTTATTGATGAGAGGTTATACATTGTAAGAGTCGTGTCCCAAATTTTGAGATGAGTGGTGGTTCCTATAAGAGATGTAACTATTTTATGTTGAAGACA
This sequence comes from Alisma plantago-aquatica, assembly GCA_963693085.1. Classification (NCBI taxonomy): domain Eukaryota; kingdom Viridiplantae; phylum Streptophyta; class Magnoliopsida; order Alismatales; family Alismataceae; genus Alisma; species Alisma plantago-aquatica. Next base: position 193,264,668 of record OY856415.1, on the reverse strand, counting down.
TTTAAAGATATATATATATATATATATATATATATATATTATGGAACTTTGATCTTTTAAAAATTTAGTGTCTATGTTGTGATAATTTGGTGTCACGCTGGCTTATTATCCTTTGCTTGGGTGCAGCCCAAAGCCAGGAAACATGGCCCAATCTTGAGTGTCCCCTATGCTAATAGGAGAATTGAGATTTTGTCCCCTGCACCTCTATTTTCTATGGAGGAGGCAACATCGATCGCCACATATTTCACATTGGTTGTTGTTCACAGTACTCTATAGATTTGAAAGGTGAGGGGTAGTTCATTGACTCCTAGCTTGAGATAATGGAGTCATATGAGGGTTAACAACCTTGACTTCTTCCTCCTTTCTCTATCACTTTTAAAAGCATTCGATCCTATAGATAGAGGGGCTAAACATAAGATCTTCGATGATGTAATTATTGGGAAATCAATTCCCTAACCCAGCCATTTCTCCCGACCCTCCCCCCCAACCTGTGTCAGAAAGGATTAGACGAAGTGCTTGAGGCTGCCTTGGACAAATATTGAGTCTGGTTCCAGGAGTAACATATAGATTCTTCAACATGAGTAAATCCCTACTTCAACTTTGTGAAGATCTACATAATCTTTAGGAACCGTCTTCATGACATTCTGGACCATAGATTTGGTGTGTGAAGGATGTATTGTGGACTTGTATCCTTAGAGTCTATGATGGAGCTTCTATGATTATTCCTTCCCTCCTCATCATCTGCAACTACAGATCTGATGGGTCTCTCACTGCTGAGGGATTGAGGGAGATTCGTATCTCGGAGGTTTCTAACAAGATCACCTTTTCCAAGAAGGAGGAGCAAGGGCTGGGTCTACTACACTATCATGACAGCACCAGACATCACAATAGAGGCCTCACGAGATTGGGTGGCAGAGCTTTGAAGTCCTGCTTATCCACGTTCCTCTCAATAGAGCCTGAGAAGTCTCAGCAGAACCGGTACAGAAGAAGAGTAGGAAGGGAGGGAAATGAAGTTGTGCTAGCTCAAAGCTAGAGGCGACATCAACATTTGACAAATAGAGGAACAAACTATGGGCGTTGTTAGAGACTTCGCCAAAGCGGTGACGCCTGAGATCATGGAGCGTCAGATCGCGCAAAACGGATGAATTGCAGGCATGAGATCATGAGAAAGAGAGGGAGAGAAGAGAGATCGGGTGCTCTTGACTCTCCACCCAGCCTAAACCGGGTCCAAACCGCCTAAACCAGCCGGCCTAAGCACTATTAAAGGTAAATCATTTATTAATTCTCAAGAAATAGATTGGACCTTAGAAAAATGGTTAAAAATAGCTACTTTGGCCTATAAATGCTTCAAAAATACCCATAGACTCAGAAAAATGTACACTTTATCAAGGGACTCCTAGATCAGACCCTTGAACAACTTTTAATGATGATATTTAATTTCGAGTATAATGCTCCTTTTTACGGTTTATTGAATGAAATAAATATTATCCATTTGATATTTATTCTTAAAAAATTACACTCAAACCCAGGCATCACTTTGAAACCATATGTGGACTCTGATCTGCGTAACAATGCTCAACATTGGGTCTTTTTCTATTAATGATTAATTAGATGCTTTTTGTCTTATTTTAATTCTAGAAAGTAGACTAAGCATCAGAAAAATATGAAACCGGAATCAGACTCTAATTATGACCTTTATATTAGTATAAAAATATTAGAGACAAGTTTTGGTCATTTTGAACCTAAGTTTGGCCTAAAATCTAGTGTGGACCTAAATATCAAGTTAAATGATGATCCTATAACTAATGATGAATATTATTATTAATGAGGTGATGACCGGATATCTAGATGAGCAAGAATGATTACAAATCTATGAACTCAAGTACGTGGGATTTATCTAAGTATATGACTACTTTTCTTGTGTGCAATAGCTATGCTTTATTGCTTGTTTTTATTTGAGAATATTGCTTGGATGTTCTATGATTATAGTATCTTCACCATGTCAATAAGAATAGCAATGAATGTAGATGGTTTGTATCTACTAAGTGGATATATAATCTCTCTCTCTCTCAATCCTCTCTCTCCCTCTAAATATAAGGTCGGCACTCAGTCCCCATAGCCCAAGGGGAGGGGAAAATGAAGTGTGACATCTCTCTCTCTCCTCTAAATATAAGACTGACACTTAGTCCCCATAGCCCAAGGGGCAGGGAAAAATGAAGTGTGACACTGCTTACTAGTACAAATGCATCAAAAGACAACTAAAAATATGTGTTTACCTGATTATCACTTTAAACAATGTTTTCTTTTACTCTTTCTTTCTCAAATTATTTAAATTATGCAAGCATATTAGTATGTATCTTTCTTCCCACGTACGCAACACCTTGTGTGTTGATTCATTGTTTCACGTATGTTTTAGGTGCAGAGCTAGTATGGGAGAAAAGACGGGAAGTGAATAGTTGTCCATGTTGTACCTATTGAGTTAAGATCATGTTAGCATACATGTTCATAAACTTGTAAATCTTCTTTCAATATGTAAATGCAAGTTGTAACAATTCATGTAGTAAATATACAAGTTAAATGTTGAGAATGTTATGGTGTATGCACTATAGTTGTATGTTCATGTATGCACATATTGCTTCTGCAATGCACTCTGATATGATTGGATAATATTTTCAGATTTTGACCACTCATCCCCAAGGGGTCTGGAGAAGCCAAAATCTGGGGACGTTACAGTTGGTATCAGAGAATGAACAATAGCTACACGTAATAATTTCTCATCACAAAACACAAAATTAAATTTCACCTTTCACTTTAAACCCTAGAAACTTAGTAAGTTGTTCTATAGGAAGAAGGTTTGACTTAGCCTCTAGGTTTGAACCTACATGTTCGAGAACTAGGTTTAAACAGGTGTGTGAAACCCTATCCATATAGAGCTAATATGTATAAGGTTTTTGCACTAGTATACACCTTGTTCTCACCATTTCACTAGGTTACATGGCATTGGACTCTCTACTGTGAGTTGGACACTTGGTTTTGCTAATTTGGTTTTGTTTCCAAGCCAGTTCGAGCCCCGACAATTTTCTCTGACGTCTGATTTCTTGAAAAAATATATATAATTTTTTATTATGTATATGTAAATATAAAAATGCGTCCCTCACACAGGAGAGTAGGAGGTGTTCATGCAACCTAGGTGAAAGGTAGTGATATCAGTATAGAAGAGAGAGTAGTTCTAAAGTAGGTGTCTAGAGCCCCGTTAGATATTTGATAGTTAGAGTATATGATATATTGATAGATGATATAAGAAAGAGTGATGCTATATAAGTTTGACCTCTAATGAAATAAGTTTCTTTATATAGATCTAAGTTGTATATGCGTTCAGATACCAATTTTGAAAATGTGACATAAGTCTTGATGGTGAAAGTATGTAGGCTTCCCTTACATAAGGTAAACAATGTTAAAATGTAGTTGAATATGCATAAGCCTCAAGCTATTTACAAAGGAGGACATCTAGTGTTAGGACAAGATACGTGGTGAACTCCAGAGAGAATGAAACCCATAAGGAGAGGGTCATAGGACCTATCCTACAATATATTGAAGTGAGATCTATGTGAAATGATGTGTCCTAAGCTGGGTTACTCTTGAGTAGATGAGTTGAGTCCTTTTGCATGATTCAGTCCTATATATGAAAGTTGTGTTAAAATAATTGATGGTTAGGTGACTCATAATGACAAAGGTCAATCGTTTTGATTGAGATAGGTCCTAGCTTGAGTGACATATTTTTGTAAATCTCATCACTACATTCAAGTGAGGTGATATATGAGACACTGGTTTGAGAATAAAATGCCCTGTGCATAAGATACTCAAAATATACATGTTCTTCTTCTCTTTTTATATATATGATATAAGAAACCTCACTTGAGCTATTCAGATGATTATCTATGAAGAGTCACTCAGGTAAGATTGGCCTATTATGTATTTCCTTCCTATATCATACATGTCATATCCAAGTTTGAAAGTGTGATAACCTTAACATAGTATATTCCCTTACCTTCTACATCATGCATGGAAGATGTATGTTTCAAATCATGAGCTAAAATAAAAGATATATTTGGTTCTTAACCTCAAATCTTCTGACACAGAGTATAGTTTGATGAAAACTCTCATAATTGGTGAAACCCTAATTTTCAAACATGTTAAGTATGCCTTTCTCAAGTGATGAAACCCTAGTATGATGTTGATCCTAAACAATAATAAATATTTTAAGTATGATAAATTCTAGTAATTAATGACATGAAACCTTAATATCACCTTGCATGCTTTGATGGGATGAAGGAAGAAACCCTTAGTAATTACTTCTCAACTCTATACGAGTAAATAAATCCCTAATTATTAGGGTAAAAAGGGTTGTCAATCCTAGAATAATAAATATCAAGTCATGACTAAATTATTAAATGATACTTCAACTCCAAAAAAAATGTGTTATACTTCAACCTACATAAGGTGGGGTGAGTACACCCTAGATGGTCTAGATTGTAAGATGTTGACTTGGGATACATAGAGAAATATAAGAACCTTGAAACCTAAAAGTGGTGGCCTATATGATGAAATAACTCCTTGATATCCCCTTGAGTATTATATTAGTTGAATTTTGAGGATGATTTCTATATAAGGTGGGGTGAATGTGATGACCCTGATTTAGGAGTTTGATATCAGATATAGTAATAAAAGAAGTACCTTGATAATATGAATTAGTAATGGACCTTGAGGTTTCATGTGGTAATTTGATGAAATCGAACGTGTGTTAGGAAATAAGAGAGTATTTATAGACTTGTTTGACCATGACTTGATGATTAATAGGATTCAATTTAAGGTTTTGAGACCTATTCCTAAGGTTATTTGAACACTATATTTACATGATCGAATAATAGAGTTTTGGGTCTCAAGTTCTTATTGTTGACATGTTATACATTGTAAGAGTCGTGTCCCAAATTTTGAGATGAGTGGTGGTTCCTATAAGAGATGTAACTATTTGAGGTAGAAGACATTTAAAGATATATATATTAATGAACTTTTGTTCTTTTAAAAATTTAGTGTCTTGGTTGTTTAATCTGGTGTCACGCTGGCTTATTATCCTTTGCTTGGGTGCAGCCCAAATCCAGGAAACATGGCCCAATCTTGAGTGTCCCCTATGCGAATAGGATAATTGAGACTTTGTCCCCCGCACCTCCATTTTCAATGGAGGAGGCAGCATCGATCACCACATATTTCACACTGGCTGTTGTTCACAATACTCTCCAGATCTGAAAGGTGAGGGGCAGTTCTTTAACTCCTAGCTTGAGATAATGGAAGTTATGTGAGGGCTAACAACCTCGACCTCTTCCTCCTTTCTCTATCACTTTTAACAACATCTGATCCTATAGATAGAGGGGCTAAACAAAAGATCTTCGATGATGTAATGGTTGGGAACTCAATTCCCTAACCCGGCCATTTCTCCAGACTCTCCCCCAACCAGTGTCAGAAAGGATTAGACAAAGTGCTTGAGGTTGTATTGGATGAAAATGGAGTCTAGTTACAGGAGTAATGTATAGGTTCTTCAAGATGAGTAAATCTCTACTTCAACTTTGTGCAAATCTACATAATCTTTAGGAGCCTTATTCACGACATTCTAGACCATAGAGTTGGTGTGTGAAGGATGTATGGTGGACTTGTATCCTTAGAGTCTAGGATGGAGCAGTCGAGATCATTCCTTCCCTCCTTCTCATCGTCTGCAACTGCAGATCCGCTGGGTCTCTCACCGCCGAGGGATCAAGGAAGATTTGTATCTCGAAGGTTTCTTACAAGATCATCTCTCCCAAGAAGAAGGAGGAGTAAGGGATGGGTCTATTGCACCATCATGCCAATGCCAGACATCACAACAGAGGCCTCACGAGATAGGGTGGCAGAGCTTTGAAGTCCTTCTCATCCACATTCCTCTCAACAGAGCCTGAGAAGTCTAGGCGGTGCAGGTACAAAAGAAGAGTAGGAAGGGAGGGAACTGAAGCTGCACTAGCCCGAAGCTAGATGCGACATCAACAATCAACGAATGACGAACATACTATGGGTGATGTTAGAGACTTTGCCAAAGCAGCGACACCTGAGATCATGGAGCGCCAGATCATGCAGAACGGATGAATCAGGGGTGTGAGATCTCAAGAAAGAGAGGGAGAGAAGAGAGAGTAGGCCCTCTTGACTCTCCACCCAGCCTGAATCGGGTCTGAACCGCCTGAACCGGCCAGCCTAAGCCTTATTAAAGGTAAATCAATTATTAATTCTCAAGAAAAATATTGGACCTTAGAAAAATGGTTAAGAATAGCTACTTTGGCCTATAAATGCTTCAAAAACACCCCTAGACTCAGAAAAATGTACACTTTATTAAGGGACTCCTATATCAGACCCTTAAACAATTTTCAATGGTGATATTTAATTTAGAGTATAATGCTCCTTTTTATGGTTTGTTGAATGAAATAAATAATATCTATTTGAGATTAATTCCCAAAAAAATACATTTGAAACCTAGCATCACTTTGAAACCATATGTGGACTCTGATTTGAGTAACAATGCCCAACATTGGGTCATTTTCTATTAATGATTAATTAGATGCTTTTTTTCTTATTTTAATTCTAGCAAATAGACTAAGCATAACAAAAATATGAACCTGAATCAGACTCTAATTATGACTTTTAGATCAGTATAAAAATATTATAGACAAGTTTTGGTCAGTTTGAACTTAGGTTTGGCCTAAACTCTAGTGTGGACCTAAATATCAAGTTCAATGATGTTCCTATAATTAATGATGAATATTATTATTAAACAGGTGTTGACCGAATATCTAGATGAGCAAGAATGATTAAAAATCTCTGAACTTAGGTACATGGGATTTATCTAAATATATGACTAGTTTTCTTGTGTGCAATAGCTATGATGTATTGCTTGTCTTTATTTGAGAATATTTCTTGGATGTACTATGATTATAGTGTCTTACTCATTTCAATAAGAACAACAACTAATATAGATGGTTTGTAGCTACTAAGTGGATATATGCTCTCTCTCTCAATCCTCTATCTCTCTTCCTCTAAGTAAAAGGTCGACACTCAGTCCCCATAACCCAAGGAGTAGGGAAAATGAAGTGCAACATCTCTCTCTTTCCTCTAAAAATAAGGTTGGCACTCGGTCCCCATAGCCCAAGGGGTAGGGAAAAATGAAGTGTGACACTAATTAGTAGTACAAACACATCAAAAGACATCTAAAAATATGTGTTTACCTGATTATTTCTTTAAACAATGTTTTCTTTTACTCTTTCTTTCTCAAGTTATTTCAATTATGCGAGCATATTAGTATGTATCTTTCTACCCACATACACAACACCTTGTGTGTTGATTCGTTGTTTCACGTATGTTTTAGTTTCAGAGCTAGCATGGGATAAAAGATGGGAAGTGAGCAGTTGTCCAGGTTGTACCTATTGTGTTAAGATCATGTTAGCATACATATTCATAGACTTGTAAATATTCTTTCAATATGTAAATGTAAGTTGTAACAATTCATGTTGTAAATATACAAGTTGAATGTTAAGAATTTTGTTGTGTGTGCACTATAGTTGTATGTTCATGTATGCGCATATTACTTCCGCAACGCACTCTGATATGATTGGATAATGCTTTCAGATTTTGACATCTCATCCCCATGGGGTCTGGAGAAGCTAAAATTTGGGGATGTTACAGTTGGTATGCGAGCATGAACAATAGCTACACCGATCAATTGCTCATCATGAAACATAAAATTAAATTTCACCTTTCACTTTAAACCCTAGAAACTTAGTAAGTTGTTATATAGGAAGAAGGTTTGACTTAGCCTCTAGGTTAGAACCTAGATGTTTGAGAACTAGGTTTAGACAAGTGTGTGAAACCCTATCCATATAGAGCTCATATATATAAGGTTTTTGCATTGGTATACACCTTGTTCTCACCATTTCACCAGGTTACATGGCACTGGACTCTCTACTATGTGTTGGACACTAGGTTTTGTTTCCAAACTGGCTCGAGCCTCGACAATTTTCTCTGATGTCTGATTTCTCAAAAAAAAAAATATAATATTTTATTATGTATATGTTAATATAAAAATGTGTCCCTCCCACATGAGATTAGGGGGTGTTCATGCAACCTAGGTGAAAGGTAGTGACATCAATCTAGAAGAGAGAGTATAACTAAAGTAGATGCCTACAACCTCATTAGATATGTGATAGTTAGAGTATATGATAGATTGATAGATGATATAAGAAAGAGTGATGCTATATAAGTTTGATCTCTGATGATATAAGTTTCTTTACATAGATCTAAGTTGTATATGAGTTTTGATCCCAATTTTGAAAATGTGAGATAAGTCTTGATGGAGAAAGTATGTAGGTTTGCCTTACATATGGTAACCAATGTTAAGATACAGTTGAATATGCATGAGCCTCAAACTATTTATAAAGGAGGACCTCTAGTGTTAGGAAAAGATACGTGGTGAACTCCAGAGAGAGTGAGACCCACAAGGAGAGGGTCATAGGACCTATCCTACAATATATGAAAGTGAGATCTATGTGAAATGATGTGTCCTTATCTTGGTTACTCTTAAGTAGATGAGTTGAGTCCTTTTGCATGATTCATTCCTATACACGAGAGTTGTGTTTAAAAATTTTATGGGTAGGTGACTCATAATGAGAAAGGTCAATCATTTTGATTGAGTTAGGTCCAAGATTGAGTGACATATTTTTGTAAATCTCATAACTAGATGCAAGTGAGGTGATATATGAAACATAGGTTTGAGAATAAAATGCCTTGCTCATAAGATAATCAAAATATACATGTTCCTTCTTCTCTTTCTATATATATGATATTAGAAACCTCGAGCTATTCAGATGATTATGTATGAAGAGTCACTCATGTAAGCTTGTCCTATTATGTATTTCCTTCCTATATCATACATGTCATATCCAAGTTTGAAATTATTATAACCTTAACATAGTAATTCCCTTACCCTCTATATCATGCATGGAAGATGTATGTTTGAAATCATGAGCCAAAATAAAAGATATCTTTGGTTCTTAACCTCAAATCTTCTGACACAGAGTATAGTTTGATGAAAACTCTCATAATGGGTGAAACCCTAATTTTCAAGAATGTTAAGTATGCCCTTCTCAAGTGATGAAACCCTAGTATGATGTTGATCCTAGAAAACAATAAATTTTTTAAGTATGATAAATTACAGTAATTAATGACATGAAATCTTAATATCACCTTGCATGCTTTAATGGGGTGAAGGAAGAAATCCTTAGGAATTACTTCTCAACTCTATACGAGTAAATAAATCCCTAATTATTAGGGTAAAAGGGGTTGTCAATCCTAGAATAATAAATATCAAGTCATGACTAAACTATTAAATGATTCTTCAACTCCAAAAAAAATGTGTTATGCTTCAACCTACATAAGGTGGGGTGAGTACACCCTAGATGGTCTAGATTGTAAGATGTTGACTTGGGATACATAGAGAAATATAAGAACCTTGGAACCTAAAAGTAGTGGCCTATATGATGAAATAACTCCTTGATGTCCCCTTGAGTATGACATTAGTTGAATCTCGAGGACGAAATTCTATATAAGGTGGGGTGAATGTGATGACCCTGATTTAGCAGTTTGATATCAGATATAGTAATAAAAGAAGTACCTTGATAATTTGAATTAGTAATGAACCTTGAGGTTTCATGTAGTCAATTGATGAACTCTAATGTGTGTTAGGAAATAAGAGATTTTTATAGACTTATTTGACAATGACTTGATGATTAATAGGATTGAATTTAAGGTTTTGAGACCTATTCCTAAGGTTATTTGAACACTTTATTTACATGATCGAATAATAGAGTTTTGGGTCTCAAGCTCTTATTGATGACAGGTTATACATTGTAAGAGTCATGTCCCAAATTTTGAGATGAGTGGTGGTTCCTATAAGAGATGTAACTATTTGAGGTTGAAGACATTTAAAGATATATATATATATATATATATATATATTATTGAACTTTGATCTTATAAAATTTTATTGTATAGGTTGTTTAATTTGGTGTCACGCTGGCTTATTATCCTTTTCTTGGGTGCATCCCAAAGCCAGGAAACATGGCCCAATCTTAAGTGTCCCCTATGTTAATAGGAGAATTGAGACTTTGTAACCCGTACCACCGCTTTCTGTGGAGGAGGCAACATCGATCGCCACATATTTCACACGGGCTGTTGTTCACAATACGCTCCAGATCTAAAATGTAAGGGGAAGTTCATTGACTCCTAGCTTGAGATAATGGAAGTCATGTGAGGGTTAACAACCTCGACCTCTTCCTCCTTTCTCTATTACTTTTAACAACATCTGATCCTATAGATATAGGGGTTAATAGAATATCTTCGAAGAAGTAATGGTTGGGAAATCAATTTCCTAACCCAACCATTTCTCCTAACCCTCCCCCCCAATCAGTGTCAGAAAGGATTAGATGAAGTGCTTGAGGCTGTCTTGGACAAATATGGAGTTTGGTTCCAGGAGTAATGTATAACTTCTTCAACATGAGTAAAGCCCTACTTCAACTTTGTGTAGATATACATAATCTTTAGGAGACTTCTTCATGATATTCTGGACCACAAAGTTTGTGTGTGAAGGATGTGTGGTGGACTTGTATCCTTAGAGTCTAGGATGGAGCTGTCGAGATCATTCCTTCCCTCCTTCTCATCGTATGCAACTTCAGATCCTCTGGGTCTCTCACTGTCGAGGGATCGAGGGAAATTCATATATTGGATGTTTCTGACAAGATCACCTCTGCCAAGAAGATGGAGGAGTAAGGGCTAGGTCTGCTGCACCATCACGCCAGCGCTAGACATCACAGTAGAGGTGTCTTAAGATAGGGTGGAAGAGCTTTGAAGTCCTACTCATCCACATTCCTCTCAATAGAGCCTGAGAAATCTAGGTGGTGCAGGTACATAAGAAGAGTAGGAAGGGAGGGAATTGAAGCTATGCTAGCCCGAAACTAGAGGTGACATCAACTATCGACGAATAGAGGAACAAACTATGGTCTCTTTCAGATACTTTGCCAAAGCAGCGCCACCTAAGACCGTGGAGCGTCAGATCGTGCAGAATGGATGAATCGGGGGTGTGAGATCATGAGAAAGAGAGGGAGAGAAGAGAGACTGGGCCTTCTTGACCCTCCACCAAGCCTGAACTGGGTCCGAACTGCTTGATCCGGCCAACCTAAGCCCTATTAAAGGTAAATCATTTAGTAATTCTCAAGAAATAGATTGGACTTTATAAAAATGGTTATAAATAGCTACTTTGGCCTATAAATGCTTCAAAAATACCCCTAGACTCAAAAAAATGTACACTTTATTAAGGGACTCCTAGATCAAGCCCTTGAACAACTTTCAATGGTGATATTTAATTTAGAGTATAATGCTCCTTTTTACAGTTTGTTGAATGAAATAAATAATATCCATTAGAGATTAATTCCCAAAAAATTACATTTGAAACCTAACATCACTTTGAAACCATATGTGGACTCTGATCTGAGTAACAATGCCCAACATTGGGTCATTTTCTATTAATAATTAATTAGATTCTTTTTGTCCTATTTTAATTCTAGAAAATAGACTAAGCATCCGAAAAATATGAAACCTGGATCAAATTCTAATTATGATGTTTAGATCAGTATAAAAATATTAGAGACAAGTTTTGGTCAGTTTGAACCTAGGTTTGGCCTAAACTCTAGTGTGGACCTAAATATCAAGTTAAATGATGTTCCTATAATTAATGATGAATATTATTATTAATCAGGTGATGACCGGAAATCTAGATGAGCAAGAATGATTAGAAATCTCTGAACTTAGGTACGTGGGATTTATCTAAGAATATGACTAGTTTTCTTGTGTGCAATAGCTATGATGTATTGCTTGTCTTTATTTGAGAATATTGCTTGGATGTACTATGATTATAGTATCTTCACCATGTAAATAAGAACAACAACGAATATAGATGGTTTGTAGCTACTAAGTGGATATATGCTCTCTCTCTCTCAATCCTCTCTCTCTTCCTCTAAATATAAGGTCGGCACTCGGTCTCTATAGCCCAAGGGGCAGGGAAAATGAAGTGCAACATCTCTCTCTCTCCTCTAAATATAAGGCTGGCACTCGGTCCCCATAGCCCAAGGGGCAGGGAAAAATGAAGTGTGACACTACTTAGTAGTACAAATGCATAAAAAGACATCTAAAAATATGTGTTTACATGATTATTACTTTAAACAATGTTTTCTTTTACTCTTTATTTCTCAAGTTATTTCAATTATGCAAGCATATTAGTATGTATCTTTCTACCCATGTACACAACACCTTGTGTGTTGATACATTGTTTCACATATGTTTTAGGTTCAGAGCTAGCATGGGATAAAAGATGGGAAGTGAGCAGTTGTCCAGGTTGTACCTATTGTGTTAAGATCCTATTAGCATACATGTTCATAGAATTGTAAATCTTCTTTCAATATGTAAATGTAAGTTGTAACAATTCATGTTGTAAATATACAAGTTGAATGTTATGGTGTATGCACTATAGTTGTATGTTCATGTATGCGCATATTGCTTCTGCAATGCACTCTGATATGATTGGATAATGCTTTTGGATTTTGACATCTCATCCCCATGGGGTCTGGAGAAGCCAAAATCCAGGGACGTTATAGTTGGTATGAGAGCATGAATAATAGCTACACCTAACAATTGATCATCATGGAACATAAAATTAAATTTTACCTTTCACTTTAAACCCTAGAAACATAGTGAGTTGTTCTATAGGAACAAGGTTTGACTTAGCCTCTAGGTTAGAACGTAGATGTTTGAGAACTAGGTTTAGACAAGTGTGTGAATCCCTATCCATATAGAGCTCATATGTATAAGGTTTTTGCACTGGTATACACCTTTTTCACACCATTTCACTAGGTTACATGGCACTGGACTCTCTACTCTGTGTTGGACACTAGGTTTTGCTGATTTGGTTTTGTTTCCAAACTAGTTCGAGCCTCGACAATTTTCTCTGACGTCTGATTTCTTGAAGAAAAAAATATATAATATTTAGTTATGTATATGTTAATATAAAAATGTATCCCTCACACAGGAGAGTAGGGGGTGTTCATGCAACCTAGGTGAAAGGTAGTGACATCAGTCTAAAAGAGAGAGTAGTTCTAAAGTAGATGTCTATAAACTCATTAGATATTTGATAGTTAGAGTATATGATAGATTGATAGATGATATAAGAAAGAGTGATGGTATATAAGTTTGATATCTGATGATATAATTTTCTTTACACAGATCTAAGTTGTATATGAGTTATGATCCCAATTTTGAAAATGTGAGATAAGTCTTGATGGTGAAAGTATGTAGGTATCCCTTACATAAGGTAACCAATGTTAATATATAGTTGAATATGCATGAGCCTCAAGCTATTTACAAAGGAGGACCTCTAGTGTTAGGAAAAGATATGTGGTGAACTCCAGAGAGAGTGAGACCACCAAGGAGAGGGTTATAGGACCTATCCTACAATATATGAAAGTGAGATCCATGTGAAATGATGTGTCCTTAGCTTGGTTACTCTTAAGTAGATGAGTTGAGTCCTTTTGCATGATTCAGTCCTATATACGAGAGTTGTGTTAAAAAAAATTGATGGATAGGTGACTCATAATGAGAAAGGTCAATCATTTTGATTGAGTTAGGTCCTAGATTGAGTGACATATTTTTGTAAATCTCATCACTAGCTGCAAGTGAGGTGATATATGAAACATTGGTTTGAGAATAAAATGCCTTGTGCATAAGATACTCAAAATATACATGCTCCTTCTTCTTTTCTATATATATCATATTAGAAACCTCACTTGAGCTATTCAGATGATTATGTATGAAGAGTCACTCATGTAGGCTTTTCCTACTATGTATTTACTTCCTATATCATACATGTCATATCCAAGTTTGAAATTATGATAACTTTAACATAGTATATTCCCTTACCCTCTATATCATTCATGGAAGATGTATGTTTGAAATCATGAGCTAAAATAAAAGATATCTTTGGTTCTTAACCTCAAATCTTCTGACACAGAGTATAGTTTGATGAAAACTCTCACAATGGGTGAAACCCTAATTTTCAAGCATGTTAAATATGCCCTTCTAAAGTGATGAAACCCTAGTATGATGTTGATCCTACACAACAATAAATATTTTAAGTACGATAAATTCCAATAATTAATGACATGAAACCGTAATATCACCTTGCATTCTTTAATGGGGTGAAGGAAGAAACATTAAGTACTTACTTCTCAACTCTATACGAGTAAATAAATCCCTAATTATTAGGGTAAAAAGGGTTATCAATCCTAGAATAATAAATATCAAGTCATGACTAAACTATTAAATGATTCTTCAACTCCAAAAAAATGTGTTATGCTTCAACCTACATAAGGTGGGGTGAGTACACCCTAGATGGTCTAGATTGTAAGATGTTGACTTGGGGTACATAGAGAAATATAGGAACCTTGGAACCTAAAAGTGGTGGCCTATATGATGAAATAACTCCTTGATATCCCCTTGAGTTTGACATTAGTTGAAATTCAAGAACAAAATTCTATATAAGGTGGGGTGAATGTGATGACCATGATTTAGAAGTTTGATATCATATATAGTAATAAAAGAAGTACCTTGATAATATGAATTAGTAACGGACCTTGAGGTTTCATGTGGTCAATTGATGAACTCTAATGTGTGTTAGGAAATAAGAGAGTATTTATAGACTTGTTTGATAATGACTTGATGATTAATATGATTCAATTCAAGGTTTTGAGACCTATTCCTAAGGTTATTTGAACACTTTATTTACATGATCGAGTAATCGAGTTTTGGGTCTCAAGCTCTTATTGATGACAGGTTATACATTGTAGAGTCGTGTCCCAAATTTTGAGATGAGTGGTGGTTCCTATAAGAGATGTAATTATTTGAGGTTGAAGACATTTATATATATATATATATATATATATATATATATATATATATGTATATGTATATATATTATTGAACTTTGATCTTATAAAAATTTAGTGTCTAAGTTGTTTAATTTGGTGTCACTCTGGCTTATTATCCTTTTCTTGGGTGCAACCCAAAGCCAGGAAACATGGCCCAATCTTGAGTGTCCCCTACGCTAATAGGAGAATCGAGACTTTGTCCCCTGCACCTCCGCTTTCTGTGGAGGAGGCAACATCGATCGCCACATATTTCACACTAGTTGTTGTTCACAGTACTCTCCATATCTGAAAGGTGAGGGGTAGTTCATTGACTCCTAGCTTGAGATAATGGAAGTCATGTGAGGGTTAACAACCTCGACCTCTTCCTGCTTTCTCTATCACTTTTAACGGCATCTGATCCTATAGATAGAGGGGATAAATAGAAGATCTTCGATGAAGTAATGGTTGGGAAATCAATTCCGTAACCCAACCATTTCTCCTAACCCTCCCCCCCCAACCAGTGTCAGAAAGTATTAGACGAAGTGCTTGAGGCTGTCTTGGACGAATGTGGAGTCTGGTTCTAGGAGTAATGTATAACTTCTTCAATATGAATAAAGCCCTACTTCAACTTTGTGAAGATCTACATAATCTTTAGGAGCCTTCTTCATGATATTCTGGACCACATATTTTGTGTGTGAAGGATGTATGGTGGACTTGTATCCTTAGAGTCTAGGATGGAGTCGTCAAGATCATTCCTTCCCTCCTTCTCATCATCTACAACTGCAGATCCGCTGGGTATCTCGTCACTGAGGGATCGACGGAGATTCATATCTTAGAGGTTTTCAACAAGATCGCCTATACCAAGAAGAAGGAGGAGCAAAGGTTGGGTCTACTACACCATCACGCCAGCGCCAGACATCACAACTGAGGCCTCACGAGACAGGGTGGCAGATCTTTAAACTGTTCCTCATCCACGTTCCTCTCAACAGAGCCAGAGAAGTCTAGGCGGCACCAGTACAGAAGAAGAGTAGGAAGGGAGGGAACCGAAGCAGCGCTAGCCTGAATCTAGAGGCGACATCAATAGCTGATGAATAGAGGAAAAGACTATGGGCGCTGTCAGAGACTTCGCCAAAGCAACGACACCTAAGATCGTAGAGCGTCGGATCACGCAGAACGGATGAATCAGGGTCATGAGATCACAAGACAGAGAGGGAGAGAAGAGAGACCATGGCCTATTAACTCTCCACCCAGCCTGAATCGGGTCCGAACTACCTGAACTGGCCAGCCTAAGCCCTATTAAAGGTAAATCATTTATTAATTCTCAAGAAATAGACTGGACCTTTAAAAAATGGTTCAAAATAGCTACTTTGGCCTATAAATGCTTCAAAAATACCCCTAGACTCAAAAAAATGTACGCTTTATTAAAGGACTCCTAGATCAGACCCTTAAACAATTTCAATGATGATATTTAATTTAGAGTATAATGCTCCTTTTATGGTTTATTGAATGAAATAAATAATATTCATTTGAGATTAATTCCTAAAAAATTATATTTGAACCCTAGCATCACTTTGAAACCATATGTGGACTCTGATCTGAGTTACAATGCCTAACATTGGGTCTTTTTCTATTAATGATTAATTAGATGCTTTTTTTCTTATCTTAATTTTAGAAAATAGACTAAGCATCAGAAAAATTTGAAACCTAAATCAGATTCTAATTATGACTTTTAGATCAGTATAAAAATATTAGATACAAGTTTTGGTCAGTTTGAACCTAGGTTTGTCCTAAAATCTAGTGTGGACCTAAATATCAAGTTAAATGATGATCCTAAAATTAATGATGAATATTATTATTAATCAGGTGATGAACGGATATCTAGATGAGAAAGAATGATTAGAAATCTCTGAACTCAGGTACGTGGGCTTTATCTAAGTACATAACTAGTTTTCTTATGTTCAATAGTTATGATGTATTGCTTGTCTTTATTTGAGAATATTTCTCGGATGTACTATGATTATAGTATCTTCGCCATGTCAATAAGAACAACAAAGAATATAGATGGTTTGTAGCTACTAAGTGGATATATGCTCTCTCTCTCAATCCTCACTCTCTTCCTCTAAATATAAGGTCGGCACTCCGTCCCCATAGCCCAAGGGGCAGGAAAAAATGAAGTGTGACATCTCTCTCTCCTCTAAATATAAGGCCAACACTCGGTCCCCATAGCCCAAGGGGCAGGAAAAATGAAGTGTGACACTTCTTAGTAGTACAAATGCATCAAAAGACATCTAAAAATATGTGTTTACCTGATTATCACTTTAAACAATGTTTTCTTTTACTATTTTCTTTCTCAAGTTATTTCAATTATGCAAGCATATTAGTATGTGTCTTTCTACCGACATACACAACACCTTGTATGTTGATTCATTGTTTCACGTATGTTTTACGTTCAGAGCTAGCATGGGATAAAAGACGGGAAGTGAGCAATTATCCAGGTTGTACATATTGTGTTAAGATCTTGTTAGCATACATGTTCATAGACTTGTAAATCTTCTTTCAATATGTAAAAGTAAGTTGTAACAATTCATGTTGTAAATATACAAGTTGAATGTTGAGAATGTTATGGTGTATGCACTATAGTTGTATGTTCATGTATATGCATATTGCTTCCACAAAGCACTCTGATATGATTGGATAATTTTTTCAGATGTTAACCTCTCATCCCCATGGGGTCTGCAGAAGCCAAAATCCGGGGACGTTACATAACATAACTCCTTAGAAAAAATAGGAAGGTGTATGGAATAGAGAGGAATCAATTGTATGGGATTGAGAGAAAATCAATATGTAGTGTGTCTCTTATTGTCAACATTAGAATCATCTGGAATAATCATTACTTTACCATTTACATGATATGATTGAATTATTTGTTGAAGTTTATTCCTATTCTCTAAATTCCCAATTATGAGCAACACAAGTTAAACCGTTTCTACACTTCTTCCACCACCAACTCACCCCATCATTTTCCAAAATTAAATAAAAATCCAAAAAGAATGTGTCAAACTCCAAGTTGTAGGTGACACCCTGTTTCTCACCCCTCTACATCTTCCATACACACCATAAATAAAAGATGCCAATGCATACATCAAATAGAAAAATGCAATCAATGTAGTTGAAACAAAAATAAGCAATTGTGAGTGAAATAGATGAGAGATTCGTAAATTTTCCCTTCCACACATCCATTCACTCCAATTTATTCCAAGGGTCAGCAATCAAACCAAAAATAATTCCCTTCATATTTCCGCCCTGTACTTGCAAAAATCTCATAGGAATATGCTAAAATTTCTGAGACACCAATGATATCATGATTGTGATGTGCAACTTTTGATATGGAAACTTGGTCTGATTGTGAATCAAAACATGGAATTTTAAGTTGCATCTTGTGATTCCTGGAAATCAAGGTTGCTTGGCCATATTTGGATGTAGGTAACCAAGTGGTATTATTAAAGAGAGAATGGTAGACAGGTAGTATTATTTAAAAAGTTTTTTTGATTTTTTATTGCTGAAGGATAAGAAATGTTCAAGTTTGGGGTACTTTGATGTACATATATTCATCTTTTACATTGCAAATTATAGATTAGTTTTACGTATTTTAGTTTTCAATTGCATTGTTTTAAAAAAAATTCATTATTTTGTCTTTGTTCTTAAATATTAGGATTTTGGTTACATTTCTTTTTCTTACATAAAAGAAAGCACACATAAACACAAGGGCAAGATGAAGTTTCTTCCCTAAACTCGTGATTCAAGAGTCATAATGAATCACAAGGAAATTAGAAGCTAAACAACACAAATCAAACATGTTGATCGAGAAATCAAATCCCCTGAACAACTAAACCTCCTTCCCATCCCAAAAAACACCAAGACAAGCTCCATATCGGTCAATCACAATCACAAATTGACCGATCAGAAGGTAGTCCCAAACATCAGTAAACTCTGATGAAATTTAAGATCCACTTGATCGATCGATCCCCCTTTTTATAAGCCTACTCACCAGTACCATAGCACATCACAAACATGGCTGATTGACTGATCCACCTCACTAGTCAGTTGACTAGCATAAGGGCCTCCAAAGAAATAAACCAAAAACATTTTCATACATACACTTGATTGGTTGATCCACTTCTAGTATTGATGGGTACTCTCTAGAGAGCTCATTACAATGATGATTGACTAATCACTCGTGTTGTTTGGCCGACCATAAGTTCATTAGGCATGCTGCCAAGTGGGTGATTGATCGACGAGACCACCAGGTTGCCCAATTAGTACAGCAAATAGAGGATATATAGCCACCAACCAGAGGCTATTTTTTAATAAAAATAAGGGATGACCTAATAATTCAAAATTCATTCACTTCCATTCTATATAATGTTTTGGATAAAAGGTATAGAGGAAAAACAACAAAGAGGACAACCCTTGTAGAGTTTTTTGGACTTATTGCTAAGCATAGTGGATTGCGGATGTTTGATACCTCCGATTGCTTCTCTGTTCTCTATTAGTGACATGATTTCTCCTATCTATTCTTATATTTCTTCTTTCCATGACTATGAGGGAGTATACTTCTAGGTGGGGAATGTGGAGTAGCCCCATCACTAATACTCTATATGAGTTGTTAGCAAACTGATTTTTTCTCAACATATCATATTATTCTACATTTCATTTATGATCTGTTGATGAATTGATATCACAATTAACATGTTCGATATAATACTAAACATAGAGACCATGAAAAGTTAGAATTAGATCCTTGAGTGAATGCATAAAATCCCAGACATGATTAAGGAAGGAATTCTATGAGATGGTTGAGTAATGATTCATGGGTAATGAGACCTCAAGCCCACAGGAAATTTGATCCTTATGCAAATTCTCATTCCAAAAGGTGGTTAGTTAACTTGATCCTAGTTTGATAGTTGTATTTTCTAAATTGAAATGATTAGGATAGGTATATAGGTGATGATGGTGAAATACATATATCCTAATGTTTACTAATATTTATTTCAACGCCACTTAAATATGTGTTCTTGCATTGCAATCTTTTAGTTCAATCATTAGTCTACAATCATTCTCAAACAATCTATTTTGAATATTGTTTTTAGTAATTGGTTCTAAATGCAATTTCTTAAAAACATTCTCCTTTTGTTTTGACCCTTTAACATACTGTAATTGATCTATCCACTTGTGGGTGAGTTAGTTGCAATTGTGATAAAGGATTTAAAACCTAGGATAATTCTACTTACAATTTTTTTGTGTGCAATAAACTAGAATCAATAGTGATCATGGGGCTTTGCCTTGTCTTTGCCGCAATAATGAACACTTTCTGGTATCTTATTAATTTAGGCCTATTTCATGGAATTAATTTAGGTTGGCAAACCATTGGATCCTTAAGATAAAAAACTTGCTCCTTGCATCATTGACCCCATGGTTCTACTTTTTCCTCTCTGCTTTAGAGACAAGGAAGACATGTTAAGGCACTTAACTAGATTTTAGGTGTAATTAAAATGGGTTGGAGTTTTTCTCCCTTAAATAGCTCTTTGTTAAGTCTTATAGTTGTTAGAGCTGCTTGTCAATAATAGTAGCGCTCGATGAGGTTGGAATTTGTGTGATGAAGATTAATATCACCATCCATGTATTTTAGGCACAGATGCACAATTGTGTATCTTGTGGATTATATAATGTCCTTTCCATCTAGGATTGAACTTCCCCCAAAATAAGCATCCTGGATGACGCAGAGCATTGCATTACCATTGTAAATCATATAGGGATAGATCTTGTTGTCGAATGCTTGAACTGCTCTTGTTTGATAACATTGTGCATATGTAGAGCCCTTATTTTCCATTATTCTAGTGTGTTGAGTAAATAGACTAAATCTTGAACCCACTCCACCTCAAGAACCTCTTTTTATTGTAGTATAAAAAGAGATGGGATATGGACCTCGTCTGGTAAGACCACCTCCATTCCATATACAAGTGAACATGGAATAGCGCTTGTAAAATCCTGATAAAAGTTTGAGATGACCAGAGAGCCATTAGAAGATGTTCATGCTAGGTGGAATGAGAGCTAACCATATTCTTGAGAGTCTTTATTAGATTCTTGCTGGCACTTCTACATCTGCATTCATCTAGGGACGGTTTGGTGACATTCGGTGGTGCTTGACCCCTAAAGAGCTCATATGCTCCTTGACAATTTTGGCTATGAAATTACTATCATTGTCAGATATGATTTCATGGAATATCTCATATGATTTTATGATATTATTCTTGAGAAATGTAGCTACTTGTTGATCCCAAGTGTTAGTGATAGACACGACTTCCATCCACTTGGTAAAGTAGTCTACAATGACCAAGATGAATTGATTCCCATTTAATGTTTTAGATCAATTGTTCCGATCTTATCAATTATCCATGAAGAAAATGACCAAAGCATGTTCATGTTTTATAGTTGTTAGTGGGCGCATGGATGTAGTCACCATGGATTGGTAGATTTGGAATTTACAAACATAATGGCAACAATCTCTTTCTTTGGTGTTCCAGTAGTACCCAAAAAGTTGTATCTTCTTTACTAACATGACCCCACTCATGTGAGTGCCACATAACCTTCCATGTACTTCTTTCATTAGGGATTATACCTGTGTATTCTCATAACATCAAAAGGAGGTTCAAGTTATATGATCTGCAATACAGATGTCCTACCCTAGAATGTATTGTATGGATTGTTGTTTAAGCACATATTGTTCTCTATGGGAGAGGCCTTAGGGATAACTTGACTTGCCAAGTACACTTTTATGTCATAAAACAAGGTTTTCTCTTTCATATTGATTGTGTTGTCAATGACCATATAGTAAGCATGGTGAAAAATTGTATGTGCTTCAAAAGTGAAGCTCTGATCCCCTTGGATGTTGATCTAGGAAGTGAGGGTAGCCAGTGCATCAACAAATGCATTGTTCTCTCTCTTAATGAAGTGGAATGAAATATGTTCCAAATATCGAGCGGGTGAACACATGTATTCTTGTTAAGGGACAAAATTCTAATGGCATGTCCTCTAATTATTTTATACTTGATATATCATGAGGAGGGAATCACCATAAACCTATAGATGACATGCCTCTTGCTGTTTCGAGAGATGAAGTCCTATGATGTAGGATTTGTACTTTGCCACATTGTTGTGGCATTGAATTACACTCACTTGGGTACAAGAAATTGTTCTCTGTGTGGGTTTTGAAGGACCACTCCTATCTTGGCTCCTTTGAGAATGACATATATGTCAAAGAAGATCATCCACAAATCAATATTTGTATGGATATGGACTTCTGATGAGATGATAATTTCTATGTCTTCATATGGGAATTCATACTCATGTGTTGTCTATTTAAGGTGTTGGAAATCTTCTTATTAATCATCTAGGGCTAGTGCTTTGACTACCTTCATTGGTAGATATGTGATGTCAAACTTTGATTGATATTACCTACTACTTGAACACCTTCAAATGAGGGTGGGTCGATCACACAAATAACAAAGTGGGTCATCCTTTGCAATCACCATAACGATACACCCTTAGATAGTGGCATAACTTTCTCATATCATGTATCAAGGCACGACAATACTTTTCAATTGTCGAATAGAAGGACTCAATATCATCAAATTTTATAGAAAAATAATAGACAGTGTGCCCAACATTGGTCGTGGATTGATTTAAAGAGTCCTCCCATTAATGTTTCATAGAATAATAAACAAAGGGTGGGAGGATATCCCCATTTTTTATTTTATGATAGGAAAATTAGAGAGATATTCTTTAAGCTAATAGAGTTCCTCTTCACACTATCATTCCTTCTAGAGTCGAAATTCTTCTTGAGTAGCTTGAACATAGGTTAGCATATGGGTGTGATCCTAGCAATGGAGTGATTGATGTTTTATAGGAAACCAAGCAAGAGTTATAAATCCATTTTAGTTCTTAGGGAGGGCATTTACAATATATCTTGAGCCTTCCCAAGGTCGACCTCTATTCCACTCTGACTAACCATTTATTGGCGTAAGTTACTAAATGTAACCCAAAGGTGCATTTGGCTGGGTTTAAGCAATATGAGAATTGTCGTAGCTATTGAAGTAGCTTTTTTTAAGATTGGTGATATGATCTTCAGAAATATCATATTTGTCTACCATGTCATCCACATAGACTTATACTTCCTTATGCATAATGTCATGAAATAAAATGGCCACAGATCTTTGATACATAGATCCAACACTTTTGAAACCAAATGGCACAACCCCATTGAAGAACACTCCTCATTATGTTAAAAAAGACATCATCTCTTTATCTTCCTAAGCCATCTTAATCTAATTGTAATCAGGGAAATTGTCCATGAAACACATGAGTGCATGATCGAGATATGTTACCAATAAGTACATCAATGTCTATATGTGGAAAATCATCTTTTGGGAAACCTTATTGAGATCTCGCCACATAGATTCATACAATATTGGAAATCCATGTAGAGTAGTTGACCATCTCAAAGAAACTAGCAATGTACTACTTCTAAACTTCTTCCTTGACCTTGAGGCCCCATTAGTGATCATATTCATCTAACTTTTTGTTTGATATGGTGGACACCTGGGAGGATAGGGAATCAATGAACTATGATCTTGTCATCCGATATAGGCGCATCTGAGTAACTTGATGCAAACACAATAAATGCAATGTCATAGATATATATCAACTGGTCATCGATAATCTAAGGTAAGTGTGCCTAAAGTTTGACTTTACTTAGCTCATGGATGGAGATGAGATAAACTATCTAAATCTCTTCTTCAATATGAAAAGGTTAATGCTCATTGTTGTCAATTCTAGGATGGTATGCATGCGAACACATTGTCTTCATAGTTGTATATTTGTTTTACTTAAGTAAAGTAATCAAAAAAATTTGGAGAGCCAAAATGTCTTCTACTATTTTTTGTATTTCAAAGATTTTATAATATTTGGGATTGTATGGAAGAGAATATGATGACGTAGAGCATGATTGAAAAATGGAAGAGAACATGATGATGTAGAGCATGATTGAAAAATCCACTCTAGGATCTCCACCACATCAGTGTGTTTTTTCTTTAACGATCTTTTTTGGGTATGATAGGTGACCTCACCTTCAAGAGATTTTTGTTCTCCAAACACCAATTTTGAACCTCATCTACATTGTGTACATGGTGATTGGTTCTTCTGTGTCTTCTTTGTCAAAGATGCCATTGCCCCCATCCTTTAATTGTTTCATAGGTGTCATTATAGTCATCCCATGTAACACCATAATCTTTTGCCATGTCTTTATGACCCCTACTCTTAAAGTTGTTCTAACATGGCCAGTTAGGGATAATCCAGAATGGATCACAATTGGCTTGACTAGATTGTGCATACACTCCTTTGCGTGAGGATCTTTGTTCTCTACCTTTCCACCATGATCATCACAAGAATCCAGAGTGGCTTCCATTGTTTGTGTGCTCTAATCATGGTTGGTTGACAATAGGGCTGAGCTTGAACTTGATAGCTTCCTTGTTTGGTGGGATAAGCACGTCTTTGGACTTTTGATTGTTCTAGGAAGTCCAGATTCCCTAAGTGTCTTCAGTAATGAAGATGATCTACCTGATGCTGGAGGAAATCTTGGGGTAGTAATCTTGGTTGACTTTTTTGACCTCATGGATGAGGTATGGTGTTGTCACAGGGAAGATTGCCTTGGTAGTGTCAGAACCTTCTCCATCATGGAAACAATGTAAGGAAGTAAAGATGGGGACCCCTACACTCAAGGACAAGGACCCATAAATACAATATCCCAAGCCAAGACTCCTCATCCAGACAAATTCGTTTGGCCTCTTTTCTTAGATCCTGGGTTGGTGGTAGACAATTGAGATAACCTCTATTGCTTAAATCATTCATAGTGGACCACAATGTTGTAAGCTTCCAATATGGTGTCCACCTGATGATCCTAGGTTTCTCATAAGATGTACCATAAAATCCTAGTCCCAATCCCTTCTATCTTTTCTAAATATGGGTATCTCTATACGTATCTTTCATTGCACTCCCGTACTCCATTCCGAGAAAATATGCATTTCCCTTAACCATTTGGAAAACACTGTAGGGTCATAGGGTAGATGGCGTGATTCTCTTTTTTGCAATGGAACATAGTTGATGGTGGCAACATGCAACATCTCAAATTGGAGGCAAAGGTTATCTTCTTAAATGCAAGGTATTATGGTGTATGGATTATCAGTGCAGACTATGACGATGGCATGTCCTAGTTGATAATTGAGTCTCTAGTGTAGTGACAAGGGAACCATCCAATTATGGTGAATCCTTCCTAACATAAGGTTGAATGAAAGACACAGTTACATTACCATAAAAATTTGAGAAAGTATGTGGTCCAACTTATAGATTGAGCATGATCACCCCTAAGGTGTCTTTTAATACACCATCAAAGGATGTTGCTTTCTTAGTGGTTGGCTATAGGACCATTGGTTCCTTAGCTTGATAAGTGTCTTCAGGGGGCATACTTTGAGGCACACCCCATTATTGATGAATCAATAAGGTATATTGGGGATTTTGTAGATGGTAGTCATGAATAGAGGCTGGTTGTGGGTTCCCCATTGGGTATCTGATGAATTGAATTTTATCCACTTTTCACATGCTAGTTTGCCATGTATTTTATGCATAATTTCTCACTTTGATATCATTTACACAATTCTTATAATTATTATCCTTGAATACTATTGCATCAATCACTAAGTACTTTTACCTAATATGCCAATTTTCCATATTTTATTCGGAGTTACATTGGTTTTTCCACATTTTAGGCAGTTGGAAATAGTATTTCCATATTTTATTCAGATTTATGTTTATTTTTCCATATTTTAGGCAATTGGAGAACTTATAAGGAAGATTGGTGCTACTGAGACCTAAATCAGTGGTACGAACTTAAGGCAAAAATCCAAAAGGTTGATTGAAGAAATCTTGGTGCTGCCGAGGGGAAACTCGATGGTATTGTGTCAGTGTTTGAAACGACCAAAAACACAAATTGGTGCAACTGACTTATCATCCAAAGAGCCATAGGAACTGAGTTTACCAACTCAGTGCTACTGACCTACCCTACAGTAGTACCAACATTCATTAAGGATTTCAAGTCAGCCAGATACTCAGTGCCCACTCACTTCATTTGAATGGTACTGACTCGTCATGATCAGTGCAACTTTCATATTATGCCAGATTCGACGACCAAGACTTAATGATGGTCAAAGTCCCACTTATGAACCAAGGGGAGTTCAACCAGACCTATCTATCACATTTCAGTCCATTACAACCAAGTAGAGACCTGGGAGAGGAGACGACGAAGGAGACAACCATGTCCTAGGAAATTCAGGCACTTCTAAAGAGTGGATTTGCTGCTAGAACGCTACAGATCAAGACCCAAGTGTATCTCAATTCTGCACATTTCATCACCGATCTAGGAGAGGAGACGACGAAGGAGACAACCATATTCTGAGTGATTATGGCACTTCCAAAGAGTGGATTTACATCAATAACTCTACAGATCAAGATGCTAGCCATAAGAGATCATCCAGATGGGTTTCTCCAAGTGTTTACATTAGTTCTCTCATGTTTCCCACTTTTTTATTCTTTCCTACCATGGATATGATAGTACAAATCATATGGGACTAATCCCCTTTGTTCCTTATGGCTTGGGAGTAACCCAATTTTGCATTATAATTGACTTTAATGAATTAATACATATATTTTCCTAATTCTAGACATAATTTTGTGATAGCTTTATGAATTTTATGTGCTTGATCACCATAACCAATTAGTTAGACTACTAATTTCTTCATGAGAGGGATTAAGGGTTCGATAGTTCATAGAATTTCATAGTTAATACCGTGCCTAGTGAGTGGGCTTACAACTATGCAGGTAATAGTGGAGAGATATCATTAATACACCTATCTAACTCTTAAATCTCTACGTGGGTAGGATTTGCTTTAGAATAAGTAGTGAAGTACAATGTGTGAGCGGGTAATATTTTCCATAGGTCCCCTAGTCAAAGATTTATTATGAATAGTTACTAATGAATTAGAGTAAATTTTAGTGTAAATCATGGTGAAAGAATTCCTAAGGAATCCATCTAATATATGATATCAATCCACTTAATTTAGATTTAAATTCTTGCAATTAGTTTTAATTAAACAATCAATCACTTTTTTCAATAAGTCTATCTAATCAAGTTACAATCAATAGTAGTTTCTAGATTAACATTCCTTGATTTCGACATACATGCATGATAGGCCTATACTACTCGACGCATACATTTGTGTTTTGCATGCATAGTTTGGGTGCTTTAGTAGAATGTGTTTAGATAAAGAGATCATGTGTGGACTGGTGATTATTGCAATGGTTTGTGAAAAGCACTTATGATCTCACATCTTTGAAGATGTAGGATCCTTCAAAAGTCTTTGTTACTTATTCCCTATGCATGAGGGAGCTTTGTATCACTTCGGCTATAGATACTTCTCCTTCCATATCTCAAGTAATTGAATTATATTTTAGCTTTTATGATTGTCTTCTTCACAGAGTTCTAGATTATTAGATAATTGCTTGGCGTTAAAAACATGAATGGAGACTTTTCATGTCTTCTCTTGAAGCATATAATTAGGGCCTACTTCATTGGTGTTTACCTTCATCTTGCCTTCATCGAGTGGTGAAGGAACTTCTTTTAGGATGGTGTGAGACATTACAATTGTTTACTTGGGCACTACATTTAGAATTAGCACAACGAGAAGGGGAACTACAATCTGTTGGGAATTTTCCATAACATGTGTCTTAGCTACCCTCATTTCTCAACTGCCTTGCCTTAGGAGAGTTCCAGGTGTGTTTTCTAGCCTTCTAGTTCTTATTGTATCACCTACTTATTCTATTTAATTGTGGCAATGACCCATGCAATTGGGATGAAATATTGAGAGATTGTTTCAAAGAAAAGATAAGCCTGAATTCTGGATCTATAGATTATGATATTGTTGGTATGTATGCCCAGAGAGCCAATCATGTGATCATGTTGATGACATACCATATAAACGGTTTGATTAATGATAAAGGCAATCTTCCAATTTGTTTTGTTTTGCTCAATTATGATATAATGAGGAAATATAATAAATGTCTAAAGAATGAGATTACTCAATGACGCATGTCTTCAGGTTGATGACTTGAACAATGAGATCATACATATGTTAAGAATATTTACATTATTGTTATGTCTCTACATAGCTTTTACTGTGGGAGGCTGATAGACAACAATAACACTTAAGACTAGAGAGTGTGTTGCTTGATGACATAATCCAATCAGTCAAGATATCAAACCAAGCATATAGATACTTGTTAGAGAATAGTGTATCAGACAAACCCAACTTGAGAGTGCCACATGGAAACCATAAATGGTGTTCATACTCATCTCTCATAGTGAAGGTGGTGATTTTGGTTCTTAGACTTGAAATCACTACACTCATCACATGTCGTTCTATGTACTTTGACATCATCCACTGTGACCTTGAATAAGGGTTGCCATAAAGGTGATGATCAGGTGCACTGTGACACATGGCGATGACTGTGAGTGATGTAGATGGAATTTGTCCCTCCTATTGGAGTTTGATATCCATGCTACTTGATAAGCGAGGTTGAAAAAAGCATGCGCATGCACATGTGAAACAATATGTGATATTGAGGTTACAAATATCTCAGACAGTCTCCTCTAGTTCAAGGAACATGGATTGAACATTAAGGGGATGACGATTCCATGCCTTGAGTTCATTCTGGATATCAGAGACAAAGGAATTAGACAATCATTATAACACCTGATGCATATTGTAGGTTGTATTTGTTCTCCAACTTTCCAGTTTACTTGGGTTGTAATGGTGTATTGATAGATACCACTCATTGCTTGTGATGTCATAAATTAGTTATGGAAATTCAATGCTAATGTAAATTGGAACCTATAGGGTCACACACATTGGATACACTTGGAATAGGAGTTCCTTCATGAATGTAGTTTAAACTTGATTACTAAAGAGTTAGGCATTCAATTTAAATGACATCAGTTGAATAATTGACTGATTGGATAGTGAATTGACCAGTTCAAGTGTTGAACCGATCACTTCAGTCTGTCAGGTCAATTGAACCAAATTTTGCAATTCTTGACCATGAATAGATTGGTTCAGGAAGCGAACCAATTGACTTAGGTGCCTGAACTAACTGTCATAGGTTGTGAACCGAGCGGTTGGTGGATCAATTTGATCGATTCAATGATTTGTGCTAATGTCATGTTGAGCATTAATTTGAATATAATTTCCAATACAATTGCGATGGGATATACAATGAAACAACCAGTTCACTGGGTGAAGTGATCAGCTCAAGTGCCAACTGATTGGTTCACACTTGAGTCTATCATTTGCCACTTGTAGGATGAGGAAATTCATTAAATTACGGTCCCTTCCACTCTGACTCTGATTAGGAACCCTAACCTTGACCCTCCTATAAATAAAGGAGTACTAGGGGATTCTCATACACAACTCAATTGCCTCTGACAATTGTTTTTCTGCTCTAGTTGTGGTAACTAAGAAAACACGAGGAAGTCCTACCCGATAAAGGGAGGGATAGCAAGGGAGAACAACTTTCAGATAAAAAGTTGGTGACTAGTAAACCAACATGAGGGACAACTCTTTCCTGTCTATTCTAGTAGAATGACATGAGTTGTAGGTGGTCTGTGTGGATTAATCTAGAGGCATGGAGCTTTTCCGCTAGGAGGACAACGTCAGGCTGCTGTCAGTGGTGGAGACCACAAGCTGTTGTAGATGTCGTTTGAGTTAAACTAGAAGAAAACTACACAACTACAATGAGAGAATAGTCATTGGACTTTCTCCAGGACTAGGTATGATGCCATTAAACCATCCTTCCCATTACATACTTCTTGACGCGATCTGATGGCTTATGGGGAATATGGACATAAATTTTTGTTTCTGATGTCTACTTTGTCACCATATTTTCCTAAAGATATGGAAGACACCATGTTTAATGATTAAGGAATCTTATCTAGCGTGACCATATTAAACTCAATAGGCTCAATAGGTCTTGCAAAACATGCTCGAGTTAAAGGCAAGCATATGCTTTTTTCCCCTTGGCTCGATGGAAGTAGAAGATGGCATTGACACTCTTTGGTATAGGATTTGGTGGTTCCTTATATATTCAATAAATATTTGAAGGCAGTGCGGATAGAGATAAGAGAATCTCGCAAGGGTGTGAGCTTCCTTTTCACTTTGCATGCTCTTCTGATGTAGAATCTGCTACTAGTGGTTTCGCTCATGGTGGCAGGTTTCTTGTTGCATGGGATTATTTACCACTAGTTGTTGTATGGGTAGTTCAAATGGTAGAGGTGCATACTTGTAGAAGTGGTTCATTGGTAGATGATATTGTGGTGTCATATAGTGAGGTTGGAAGTATTGGGTACCAGGCGACGTCACTTGAGCTTATTGCTATTGTGGCACCATGACATTGGTAGCTTAGGGTGGTTGAGCCTGAATTGGATATATTTGCATAACTAGTTATTATCACTTGTTATTGGTGGTTGGACACAATTCCTATAATCAAATTTACCACTTTAGTCTTTGTCCGTTTTGTCTTTTGATTGTCCATTATGTAGACCGACTAAGGATGCATGGTGAGGCTTGTGTTTGATAAATCCCCAATTGATAAAAATCTCATCTAGACACCTTCTTGGACTAGTTCTTGGAAATCATTGTGCCTTATTAAGGATAGAAATACCACGACTACATGTGTAGCTACCCCGATAACCATATCAATGGCCTCCTTGTCCGTAGGCTTGAATACTAAATGGGTGACCAACAACCACAACTGTCGACAAACTTGGAGAATCTCTCTTCCATCTTTTATTGTAGTTCTTCCAAATCCTATTTAGCAGGGACATGGTTTAGGTTATAGGTGTATTAATCAACAAAATTCTTAGTCATCTTTGTCCAAGTGATGATTTTTTTCATATCATGGTTTTTGTACCATGGCAAGGATGGACCTATCGGAGTTCATACAAAGTAGTGGATCAGAACCTTATCATTATCTTGAACCTCCACCATGTCTAAGCCGTATGACTTGATGTTGTCTAGTGGATCTCCTTTTTTGGATTTGTGGAACTTTGGAATTGTGAAGTTATTAGGTAACTTTACATCAGGTAAATAAAAAATCACTAAAAGTATTTCTTCCATCCTTATTCCCATCTAACTATTTGAGCTTATTAAATCTTGATTATGAGGGGATCTATGTCTACAATCTTTAAGACATCTTTTTCTTGGCAGGCTGCTACCACATGTACTATAACAAGTTTGGTTGTCATTGATAGTGTTTTCTATACCCGAGGTGGAAACCCATGTGGTCCTCCCTTGTATGGATTATACCGGGAGGGAGGCATGTAATGATCTAAATGGGAATAATCCCCTATTGTTCATGTAATGATCTAAATGTTTGTTGCAATGTTAACTTTGTTTTCATCCTGAGTATTTTCCTCTATGACTTCAAACCCTTCTTCTTTCTTCTCCCCTTATCCTCATTATTGAGGATTGGGATGTGTGTTGTCACTTTCTGAATCATTGGGGTTCATGCATGGTGTATACTGGTATGACCCTGGATAAAATGTCTCCAGTTGGTGTAGATAGGGGTTTTGCATGCCATATGGGAATAAGAGGATCAATGAATTTCCATATGAAGCTCCTTTTTCAAAAAAAACCCATGATGATTCCACCCTTCCATATGATATAATCCATGATGATGCATGAATGTGACACTTGTTGCCTATTCTAGCATGTATTGTGAAAGAAATTCTTGAGAGACGAAAGCTTCAAGTACCAGCATGGTTTCTTTGGTCTTATCCTATCCAACTGGCTTGTCTTGTTTGTTGCTATTGGAATCTCTTATGATGCTACTATCAAGCTATCATTCCATGTTGCTACTCCCAACCATTTGGATCAATTGATTGTGAGATTGGGCAAGGTAAAACTCCTTTGGGCTCCTATGACTAGTAAAATTTAGCTCAATGATATTCAAGTGTACTGTTTAACTATTAAAAAGGGGAATATTTTGTGTTTCAGGATGCATCCTTTCACACACATTATATCATTTAAAAAATAGGACTTCCCCCTTTATTTAGGATATTTGAAAAAGGACACTCCCTGGTCTTCTATAATTCACTTGGGATGAAGTATACCTACAACAACCCTTTTGTAATCAATTTTAGGTGATGGTGCTTGCCCCTGGCTTGTACAAGACAAATAGGTTCTTCAATTTCATCATGAGATGTACGTGTATGTGCCATGGTTGGGATTAAAAGAGTGAACTATAGGAAAGTGATCCATCTTGTGGGGTTAGTGAGGTGTGATTTTCCTCGATGGGGTGTTCCAAGAGGCTTGTTAAAAGAGGGTGATATTTGGGGGAGTGATTAATCAAGAGTAAGGTTATCCTTTCTAGGCTAGTGATTGTTCCCAATGAGTTTCTTTATCCCCTAGGGCATCCTCATTGATAACAACTAAATTTAGACATTAGTGTTAAGTAAACTATTATAGTTTTGTTCCTATAATATCCTCGTCATGTCCAAAGAAGTTAAGATACTTAGCTATTTGTATTTATATCCTTTTTAGGATATATTTGCTCAAATAGACAATTTTTGGACTCACTGATAGCAAACTAATGAGTCGTCGACTAACATATTCCTATGATGAAAATAGGGAAGACATAGGTAGATTGAACGATAAATCCTGATGACACTGGCCCCTGTTTAACCAAACTAGGCTGGGTTCTACCCTGGGTGCATCATCTTGCTTCAACACTTCATCATTGTCCTTCACCGGGAAGATAACCAACAAAATCCATCTGATGAACCATCAACTGATGGTCGCCTCTTATGAGTGATGGTTCCTTTGATGAAACATCTCAAGACCCATAAATTAATTGTGGGAAACTGGGCTGAGTTTATTAATGTGTCCCTACTTTGCCAAACCAAATCTTCAGCCTTCCAGTGGCACTAACTTATGGGTTTCTTTGATGGTGTCTTCTGGTTCTTACAACTAAAGACCTCATAGACTGATGGAAAGCTAAGGTTGACATATCTATGCCACGAAACTAGCCCCAACTCACCTAAAATTAGGCAATTTCATTCCTTAAAAATTTTCAATTGTCACACAAAACCAACACTGTACAAAACTGATCATGGTTTGCCCATACCATGATGGCTTCGTCCCCATTTACTGATATATCTCCTATCACTATAAATACCTCTCATTGGCCTTGCATTTTTTTAAGGAGTGCAACCGACAGTGGGCCCACTCAATGATATAAACATGAGCAATGAAATATTTAAGTAGTAGAAAACATAACTATTTATAAAGTTACAAAATAATTCCATGAACATAACTTTCTCATCTAAGGGTGATACATAAAATGAAAAGGTTACATCTATACACACATAAGCCCATATACAAAGGGTAACAAGGCTGTCTCAAGCTATCCTTATGTTCACGAAAGTGCACACGATCCTCCTGAGTCTCTACCCTATAAAGCACCTACACTTGGGTGAAAGGAACACCCAGAAAAATAGGAAATAAAAGAGTATGAGTCAGCAAAAGGCAGAGTGTGTACATTACAAGATTAACTAGGGCATTATTTATTTCAAAGGTAAAGTAAGATGTTCCCATCAAAGTGTGGGCCATCAAATCTAGGTAAGTTTCAATGAGAATTAAAAAAAGAAGGAATTTCCAAAAGAATGAGGTGATATAAGTAAAGTATTAAACAACAATTCTTGATATAATAAATTATCAGTATCACAACAAATATTTACATGCAGATATATTGGACTAAAATAACTATAGTAGGGTCATGACACTACTGAATCATTGGCCTAAGTAAAATGGGTGGAAAACCACACTCTAGGCGGAAAAGCACGCCTCTATATATATAAGGGTAGAAACGCATACCCCGGGTAGAAACACATACCCTAATAGTTACACATCAACGTCTACGATAGTTAAACTAGTCAAATTATCTAACATTCATAAATAGAGTGGCAAGATACATCTTTCACAAACATACATGGCATGATTTAAGCACAATAGCAGGTGGGATCATTGACTTAATTCAACATGATAATAGAAATTTTAGAAGAATAACAATAAGTTCAATTGAGAGTATATGAACATTCCAGCAAATGGAATGAGAGCAAGTATTGTAAAAGTTGCCTCATTATGGGAAAATTTAGTCATATAAATGCCCAGTTATAAATAGGGAGGAGTACATACATGATCTTCTTACATAAAAGTTAACTCGATAGGCATACTCAGTTCCCTTAGTTGAGTAGTCATCCTAAGAACATAGTGTGTATGTTAGACATACCTAAGTGAACATATACATTCCTATTATAGACTTTTATATTATTCTTATCCTATTCCCTCATCTAATGTCATTTTAGATTTTATGTTTTTAATCTTATTAAGTGGACATATGACTCATTAGGTATCTATTTTAGTTCTGATGTTCATCTTTAGCCACATAGGCCTAAGCATGTATGGGCTAAATGTGTGTGTGGGTAATAATATGCATGAATACTTCTTATTGTACAAATGGTATTCCAATACGTATACATATTCCTACTACATTTATCACCAGTATTAATCATATTGTACTTACCCTTCCTTTCATATAACATTTTACTTTGATTATGTCGACCTAGATAGAACATTGTCAAATCTATATAGTATTCGCAATTACATTCGTACCTAGTCATTTAGATTTTATAGAGTGACTCAATTCACTATTTAAAATATTCTCGATCACCATTAATGAATGATTAAGAGTTCTACATTTGCTGATAGATATATTAATCATATGAATGCATAGATTGTAACTATATAATTAGTGGTAATGGTTTCAATTTGTCTTATTTGTGCATATGAATATGTCCTATATTATGGGTTTCTGGATTCTTACCAACTTTTATCTAATGCATTTCTATTAACTACCATGATAACCTTCATATTATAAGAAATGAACTCATTTGAAAGAATATTTTTATTAATGATGTACTAGCATATATGTATATACTATCTTGCACAAACATTGTTAACCTAAATGGAATTGTAGTCACATGTGTATTTGATATTGTAACCCCATTCTCTCTCTATATTTAATTTTTAATGTGAAGTTTAATGACATTTTGTGTTGTTGGGGTTATGTTGTAGTATACAACATTAAGGAATATGATTAATCATGTTATGTACATTAAAAAAAATGAAAAGTACAGGAGTACGAACCCATCAATCATGTACATGAGCTGGTATACAATGATTGACCATGATTCGAGGTTGATTCCTTTCTCTTCTTCTGAACCACGATTGACTCAAAAACTGATCAGAGATGATTAGCCATTAGCCTTGTCTTTCTTGGCGTCAAACAAAACCTAATCTCCAAGTACATTACTCGAGGGAGGGACCACTATAGTTCATGTTTGCTTCAAGAATTGAATCTAGAATCCTAGTCACATACGGGCAAGAGGCACAAGCATGAGGGATAGGCTTGCCCTGGATGTCGTGAAACCATGGAAGAGATTGAGCTGTGGTGGGGGAAGAAGAAAGTGGTTACCTCATATTAGCTGGCAGAGATCAGTAGTGTTGATGGTGGTTAATTTGAACAATTGAAACCGTCTCCAGGCTATGTAATTGGAGGTGCGATAGTCCTAACTCATCAATTGCAGTTGGACCATGGAAGGAAAAGGGATGGCAGGGCTAGGTTGGGATTGGATGTTGGCGGCAGACTACTAGGCAAATAGATGAAGTGGTTAACTGTTTTTGGTGGCTACAGAGCAGGTGTGATGCCCTGCTGTGTTTGTGGGTGACTCCAGGTAGAACATGAAGACAAGGGAAGAGGTGTCAATTTCCCCGGTGCGAGTGGCGTTACGGGTGGTGACGTCAGCGCTGCCTGGAGGCACTCAATGCTGCCTGGCGACTGTTGGCACTGTAGGGCGCAAGTGTGAGGGCAAAGGCTGTAAAGGGGAGGAGGCTATGGAGTTTTTTCATGCTGTTGCAGAAACGGCCGTGGCAGTAGATCTTCAGTACTCCACTTGGTGCTGCAACAGGCTTGACCTGGAGTCGGCATGGCGGTCTTAAATTGCTGGCGAGATCAAGGGATGTATGGATG
The DNA here is from genome assembly GCA_963693085.1 of Alisma plantago-aquatica. Taxonomy (NCBI): domain Eukaryota; kingdom Viridiplantae; phylum Streptophyta; class Magnoliopsida; order Alismatales; family Alismataceae; genus Alisma; species Alisma plantago-aquatica. The sequence goes on along the minus strand of OY856415.1, from coordinate 193,228,279 downwards.
GGGCAGCAGGTCCAGGGGAGGATGAAGGTGTAGGGGTGCCCTGTGATGCCAATACACGGCCTAAGGAAAGATGTCAGGAGTGTTTGGGACCCCAAATGAGAAAGAGAGGGAGTTTAGGGAGTGCCCAATGGTTTTGGGAGGGATAAGAAGATGCATATCTGATTAGCTTGGCAATGTATCTGCTAGGCGTCGAGTCTGTTGGTGTTGCAAGTCTGGTAATAGAGCAAGGGATAAAGGAAGGGGAAGGTATGAGGAAGAAGACGAGGACAAATGTAACGACAACCATCATTCAGAGTTTGCAACTCACAGCCTTAGGGGCTAGGATTGAGAAATCAGAGGCCAGGGTGCTCTAAGATGGCCTCATCCTTCAGACGGCCACTTGTTGGCCTTGACGGCTACTGCCCATGCCAGTGGTGCAAGGGAGAAGGAGAGGTGCGACATGGTTATGGGAGACTAGGAATCTGGTTGCCAGGCTGAGGGGTGGCGGCGCTAGTCATGAAGGAAGAGAACAGCTGTCATGAGTAAGCAGAGATGGTAGTACACAGGTTCTGTTGGGGGAAGGTACATCACCACCACTTCTTCAATGGTTGGCGCATCACTTGGTTGATGCCTCCGCTGGAATCTGTGACCCCTACCGGCGATCGTGTCTCAGTCCAAAGCACCTAGGCACCAACATTGGTGGTTGGCAACACAGCAATAGGAGAAGGCCAATGAGTGCACAGATCTGTCGGACGCCATGTTATCATGGAGGCTGCAGCATAGGGAGGAAAGGACCTAGGGTGGCTAGGGTTTAGGAATGAACGGGATGAGAGGAAAGGGAAAAACGGAGTAGGAGATCAAGTAGAGGGGATGGTGGTATCGGTAATGCACTGTGTGATGGGTGGCCGAGAAAAAGGGAAGGTAACACCCTGCGATACCTCAATAAATTAAAAGGAACATATATTGCGGTCAAATTAGCCTATTAATCCAATTGATTTTAACACTTTTCTTTCCAAATTTTAGTAGGGGATCAATTAACATATGCTTGACTTAAAAATAAGTGTTTATGGTAATTAGGAAATAAGGAATCCAAATTTGCCCTCAAATTTCCTTTTGTAAACATCTGCTATTATGTTTCATTACTTCCATTTTAAGAATTTACTTAATATGCTTATTTCCTTTAACGACACCATTGTGTGCGTTATCTTATATTAATTAGTATTTTCATCTTTTACTCTTAGGAGTATTCTAGAAGTTAAAATTTATTATTCTGGGTATTCGTACATCAAATCCTACTTTACATTTTATTTTGATTATTCTACATTTATATCATTTTTATCGTATATATGTGAAGCATGTTGAAATTGTGTTTAAACTATTGTCATTTTTGAGAAAAAAAATGATTTGCTTTATTTTGATAAAGGTTCTAAGGAAATGGGTTGGATATGTAATGTACGCAGAGATGGGTATGTTACATTTTTGGTCCCCATACCTCCATATCAGATCTCAAAAGCCCAAGAGGGCTAAAAACTCACCCTACATCCATTACCATTTGTTGGTTTCAATTTCCCATTAGTTTACACCAACTTCCACCGGTCACCAACAATTTCCCACTCACTTCCATTGATTTCCACCTACATCCTTTTCCACAAAATAATGTTTGGGATGGAATTAAAGAGAAAGGAGGTCAATGAGTCCAACATACTAAAGAGGACAACACAAGGTACGAGATCCAACCCATCCATAGGATAAAGATTGAGAGCTACCTCTCCACCACGTTCTAATCTCTTCCACTTCCTCTTTTCTTACATTGTTCTCCTATGTTTATGTACAATTAATGTATTTTCATATCAGTTTTGTGCCAACTTTGCTTGTCTATGGCTAGTTGAGCTCCTTCTTGGCTATGAAGACCATTTTTGGTATTTTATGCACTTTGACCCTAAGAGAGTACTTATTATTTAGATCTAGCATATTTATGTTCTATCTTTTGTTTTTTATTATGTTCTTTTGGATTGATTGATCTCTTTCTTCCATGAACTTCCATTTTTTTAACCTCAAAAGAATAGTGGTATGAATGGGTAGAGAGTAGTTTGAACTGAAATTTGAGAGGACATGATCCAAGGGAGGATCTTTCCAGAATCCATGGTTGGAGAGATCTGGCTCAACACCACAAAACTGACCTCGATTCATTCAAACTAGGATTGGTTCACTGTGGTATGGATTTTTGGTTGATTTCTTCCACTCCTAATACTCCTCGATATATTGGACCTCAAAGGTAATTTAAAGCAACTAGGGGAATTCGTGCATGATTCTTAAGAGAGGTCTTGGTTTCTTTATTGGGTTTTAGTCCCACTTCACAAGAGTGAGTTAGATAACCCCCACAAGAGTATCTACCATAGAGCATGTTAAGTTGGGATATTAGTTGCTTCCTAGTATGTTTGAGGGTTGTCTACGATTGAGAATGAGGCACATAGACTGCCTATTTTATGGTTACATATAGTGGAACTCCTTCTCCATATTGGTAGGATTTAATGGAATATACTTTTTCTTAACTGTAATATTTCTATGCATATATCTAGTTTCCATTTTATTTAACCGAGTAAGAACTAAATCTTAGATGATTAGACGTCCCCATGTCCTTGTGTCCAATCCTCTCTCACTTATTCGACCCTATATAATGTTGTGGGAAACCATAAAGTCTGATTACTCTAAATCCACCTCCATCTACAGAACAAATCTTGGGTCAATCAACATTTCGGCAATATTGTCATGGTTATAGTTTTACCATGTTTACCACCCACACTTTATGTTCTATTTAGACTAAGCATGTACATACATGCACATTTTTTATTTATTGTTACACATACTTGTCCATACACGTAAATATACTTTTTATTTAATTTCCTTATTTTTATCTAGAAATATGGCATCACCTCAGCAAGGCAAATAATATTTTTCACCTACCCTAAAAAATTACTCCACAGTCCCGATTATTGGCAAATAATTGAGAGCCATGTATTTCCTCTAGTCAAACTATATTCACCCCCACTTTCATCATATAATCAAATAGATGGTACTCATTAGGCTGTTGCATCTATGTTTATACCTTCCCTTACTCACAATGGTGCACCAAAACAATGGCCCCTGACATAGAAAATGTTGACCATCTCTTGTCTACCATTTCTTCACAGAACCAAGAGCTAAACAGAGCAATATCTCTTAGAAGAGAAAGCACATATGTGTTTATTTCCACCTTGTAGACCCACCTCCAAGAGAAGACAGATCCACTTTAAGTCGTCCTTCAAAGTTAGGATGATCAATAGCAAGAGGTGACTAAGACCATGGTCAACACTACATACATGCTTCAATCTGTTGAATTGAGTTTCATCCACAAATAGTGGATTGACATGGCCAAGCCTCAACAATCATACACGACATAGATAATGAATCTTGAAGATATGTTAGCTCAACTCCCAATAAATCATAAGTGAGGCTATTGCATATAATAGAAGGCTTTAGGATCTCCCCAGTAAACTTTACTAGCTTACATGTATTGGTATACATTCATGAAAACTTCAATCATCAAACACACTCTACTAGACCCAACAAAGAACTTATCTCACCATTCTAGTCAGACTGCCAATTGGATTCACCAAGTTTTTTCTAGTGAAGACTCACCTATTCAAGGAAGCCCTTTTTTTCATCCATTGATTTAGTGGGGCAACTAATGGAGGAATCAAGATGTTAGAATGTTGGGGTTTGTCTATGATGATGTTCATCCACTATAGGGTGATCAAACAACTCTGCATCATCTTCATCACATCTAGAAGGTCTGTTTGACTGGCCCGACTCAACATCCACCCATACCATAGTGACGCCTCACAATATGAGACCTATCACTTTGTCATAGATAGTGTACCCACTATGGTATGAAATAGCCTATTTGAAATGATGATGACACTGACTGCTCAAACTGGGGAAGTGAGTCCATTGGCGATGATGAGCCAACAACTACTTCCCTCCCTTTACAAGGGGTTGTTAGCGAGGAAGGAGCATAGTGGGCATTCTATGGAAACATGGTTGTAGAGCATGAGGACCGCCCATCCCCCAAAGTCAATGATAAGCTTGGGGCGAAGGTTTCTTCATCCATAATGACATAAGGATTCCCATTTAGAGGATGATTGGATGAGTCAAATTTTTAGTGAAGACCCTTCAGGACATCCAATCCCATACATAGAGGTGGAGAATGAGGAGCATAATCCTTAAGTGTATTTCTAAAAGTTTCCCTTTATCTCATTATGTGTTAACATCCTAGGGAACCATTGTTCATATTCATACATTGAAGAGTTCCTTAAGGATATTTTGCCAAGAAATTCATTTCAGTGTGGCCTAAGTCAAGTCTAACAAATATATGAATTCACAAAGTCTCCAAAGTATATTGCTCTATTTTGGACTCAAGTCCATCCCACCCACCTATTCTTCTTCCACATGGCAGAAGCTATTGAAAATATATAAGTAACACAAACCCCAAAACTTAGGGTTTGGGATCCAAGTGTAGGATTTGTGGGTCAGCTTCCACATCTATCTTATACATTTCTTTTTCTTCCTTTCTATTAAAAATAAATCTTGCTAACTAATCCTAGATCAGATTTTATTTTCCTTGTTGTCTCGATACAAAATTTTGCATTCTTATATTAATTAGAAGTTTTTCGTATGGTTTGTTATTTTTCATACTTGCATTGTTCCTATTTTCATACAACCTATCACAAATGATTGACAATTTTTTTCATTATACATATTTGTTTGAGTCGGGGCAAAAGGCTAAAGATTTATGCATTTTATTTCCTTGATATTTTGTTTTTACCCTGATTGCTGCATGAAACTGGCCCAATTCATCAAATTGGAGCCAATATCATCACACCCTTTTTGTCTAGTCTTTTAGTGAAGTGCCATCAAAAATTTGCACCCTTTGACACTTTGGACCATATTTTTGTGCTCTTGACTGCCATACCATGCCTCAATCTCTGTGCTACTGGTCTAGCTCACATGTTGTCCATGATGTAGTAAAATAATGCTAGTTCTTCTAAAACATGATGTGTTTTTCATGTCGTCCTCTCCTTTAAGCAATCAACTTTTCACCTTTTTATGCCAACAAGTCCTTTTGGCTGATGCAACTATCATCTACTCCATTTTATCCCATAGCTAGGTTTTATGCATAGTTTTTTCCCTCTATTAAAGCATGACAGTATCATTGTACCAGTCCCAATTTTTGTTTTCATTTTTCACGTATTTTCCTCCCGTGTCTTGTTGACTAACATGCCTATTAGCTAACACAACTTGTTGACTGACACGCTTGTGCGTTGATATGCTTGTTAAATGACATTTTTGATATCCTTTTGTTGGGCTAACTTCCGCTCCCACTGTTTCATGAACTGGTGTCAATTTCCTTAAAACCAGCCCAATTTTATGACCCCAACGTGGGCCACTTCCTATATATAGCATGCCTGATGCTAATTTTTCATCACCACACAAACCCAAAAACCTTACAATTTTTTACACCTTTTTTTCTCTATATGGTGATGTTTTCCTCCCTATATTGTTGGAGCTATTGAGTTTGACACAATTAACCCTAGTTTGTCAACCCGCCCTTGTTGCAATTGTTATTTCACCAAATTCAACACTGGTTCAGTGAAACTGACGTCGGTTTGTCCCGAGCGACATATGTGTTCATTGACGTCACCTCTAGTCCTCTCCTACCATCATGGATGTAGCAAAGCAAGAATTTAAAAGACTAAAGAGGGCAATGTTAAGAGGCCAAGGAGAAAGTTCCTCTACATGCAGTCCATCCACGATGGTTTCTCAGGGTGCAACACCTACACTGGCTGATAGAGTATTACACTACTACCAACTGTGTGTGACACGTACTCAGAACTCATTGTTTGATGAATCTTAGTATCACTCACCTTCCTTGGGATCCACATTGCATGACTTTAGGTTCAAAACAAACACCACCTGAGGGATGTTGATAGGGTAGAGGAAATTTTACTCTAGTCACAGAAAGGCCACACTCAGCTAGAACCCTATTGTTTGCTACTTAGACCTAGTCATCGTCAAATCAATTCTAGCCAAGCTAGACAAATAGGGAACAATAATTTAAACCAAAATCTACCTTCTTTGGTATGATATGATTGGAAGGAAAGTTAATGTGGTGAACTTGTTTACCTACTATCTCCACAACAAAATCAATCGACAACACAATTTCATATGGATGGTTGGAGTCATGACATTTATTTTGCATCACATTGGAGTCAGCAACAACCTATTTCTGCAAATGATGGATAGAATCCCCATAAAAGGGTAGATGTGGACCATCTTCACCATTCAGATTTGATCAAGATAATGCGACAAATGATACATGTTTCATTTTGGAAACATCTCATACAAACTCATTCTTCCAACCAATCTAGATTTCGCATGTTAGGGGAAGCTCATAGACATGTCTAGCTTAAACAATGATGGAAATGCACCCTGAGTGTGTAGATCCGCAAGAGCTCCCACCTCCATCACACCAGAAAAAATGCTCTAGATGTTGAGCATTAGGATGTCAGATACTTATGTGAAATTCCTCACCAACATACACCCATACTAAGTCTTCTCAATAATTCTACCAACCACCACTCTCTCAACTGGAGTTGCAAACTTCATTATTTGACATGGGAGGTTTATTCTATATTCTCTCTAGAATGTGTTAGGATTTCTAATGATGCCAATAAAACATTGGGAATTGACTCAATGTCATACAATAGGAAGTCCAAATGATTCAGCATGACTTTGAAAGTCATTGGGTAGGTATTGAATAAATTTAGTAATACTTGTTGTTTATATGAGGTAGGTTCAAAACAATCCACCAACTAGTATGAAACTAATGACCCAAAAGCAACACTCACCTATAAGATCCATTAACAGACCTTCTGCACAGTTATCTATAGAACCCTTGAGGCAATCCCACTTATTCTAAAAACTATCATAGTATATTCAAGAAGAGTTCCTTCCTGACCTCAAGACCCCTTAAGAGTCGAACCTAAACCAGCCACCATACTTACTTTCAAACTCTTCTCTAGAAGGAGAATCTCTCCACAACTTCATGAAATATCCAAAGGGGAAATGAAAAATATAATTCCTCTTCAGTGACCTTCCGCCTAGTGGATACCCCTACTTCAACCTCAGTCAGTCAGACAATGAGTTCATATAGCAGTTGTATTATGTAGCACCCCTTCTACCTTAAGTTTAGGATTTCCTTGAGGACAAGAAAACATTTTAAGCTTGTGGTGGAAAGGTAGTTAACCTTTCTATCTTTTCATTACCTCCTTCCTTTATTTCCTCTATTATATATGCATGTTTACTTCCTTGTTCCTACACTTAGTATACTTTTCAACTTTCTAGCCTAACTTTTACTGCTCAGTAGGACTTTGTTGGTTAATTTTTAGCCTTGAAATTTAGACTTTGTAGTGAAAATTCAATAGTTAAATTCATATCTTCACACTAATAACCCAATCTTCATCGTATTTGTCTGATCTCTAGCTTTATTCAATTTATTCACTCTTTCCTTGAGTTCAACAATCGATCTAGGGTTATGCGCCATTTTGTAGTTTGATAACGCCATCTTCCATGATTGATGTTGTGAATGACAAAACTAGGTTTCATGACTATTTTGATGCAACCAAAATACAATCAAACTCCAAGTGGTGTTTTCATGAAATCAACATTGTTCTATGGATCTTCATACCATACTCACTGAGGTATCAAGCAAAGAATAATGAGTTGTGAGTTTTAATCTAGTTGAATTTCTCCTTTGATGATCGATGCACCTTCCCACATTAGATGTAGTCAAAATAAAATAAAAAATGTCTAAAAGAGGCTTGGATGCCCAAAAATCCCTAAAATATTTCAATATGGCCCAAAGAGAAGAAAAAAACATAAAATATCTAACACCCATGCCTATAAGTTAGAGTGTACCATATAAAAGCTTGAGTGTGAATAAAAGCATGATCGTGTGTCTTCTTTTTTAGGAGAGTTTAGGATGGAGCCTAGTAGGTGGACAACTACACCTACAAATGCAAGTATGTTGTACCTGGAAGTGCCACCCTAAAAGCTCATTAGTTACAAAACCCTTGGAGACCTATGAAAACATCCCTATAGTAAGGTTGGTTAGAGAATGGTATGAGGATTTTGTCTCACTACTTTGGGCCAACTGTCTTGAACTTTAGGGACCATTTCTACTTAAATGGACCAACATGACACAAGTCAGGATCCTTATGAGTCATTATAGCCTTTTCTTTCTACTTCTTATTTAGAACTAGAATAAGTGGGAGGTACATTGTTCTTAATTGGTTTAGAGAATGGTATGAGGAGTTTGTCTTACTACTTTGGGCTAGCTCACTTGAACTTCAGGGTTCATTTCTCATTACAAGGAACGAACATGATACAAATCAGGATCCTCAGAAGTCATTATAGCCTTTTCTTTCTGCTTCTTCTTTAAAACCATAATCAGTGGGAGATACATTGTTCCTAATTGGTTTACATGAGTATGTGATGATAAAGCATTGCTCTCCTTCATCTCCCACTTGATTCCCTAAGTGACAACACCTTAAAGCTCACATTTATGGTTCAAGATCCCATGAACAATGTCACATTGTAGTTAATTTACTTAAACATGTATTGATTCTCTTTCATGTTATTTTGTAGATTTTGCTTGAGCGGTGGGGTTCTTGTTTTGAAGCAATATTTATGGGGAGTTTCATAGTTTTAAACTAATTTTCCTAACCAACATTTATCACCGAGATTAATTTGGATGATACATATTGTTTTTTGAGTTGAATCTTTCTTGAGGACAAGCCAATGATTAAGCTTGGGTTTGTTGATAATACCCAGATTTAGGCATCAATGCTAAATATATTACTATAGTTTTGTGCATATAATAGCCTTGATATACTAATATACCTCTAGATACTTAGCTCTTTGTAATTTACCTCTTTTTGAAGATGTAGTTTCTCAAATAGCCAATTTTGGGACACGAAAACACCAAACTAATGAGACATCGACTCCCCTGGTTCAAGGATATTCAGTTCGGTCTATCAAATTAGAATGGAAAATTTGTCTCGATTTAACCAACCTTGGCTAGGTTTGACCTTGCACACATTTTTCTCCCTAACACTTCATCAACATCCTTCGTCAAAACATAATCAATGAAATATATCTAATTAACCATCAATGGGTGGTCACCTCTGATGACTGGCAGTTCCTATGATGAAACATCCCAAGATCGACAAACTGATGGTGAAAAACCAGGTTGTTTTAATCAAACTAGATGTGGTTTGCCAATTTAAGTCATCAGTCTTCCTATGGTGTCACATGGTGGTTTGCTCCTATGGTGCCAACTGATGGGTTGTTCTGATGGTTTTTCCAATGGTGACAACTGACGACCTTGTATAATGATGGAAACCTAAGAGTGAAAAATAGATGCCATGAAAGTGGCCCTGGTTCATCAAAATCAGAAAAGTTTCATTCCTTAACATTTTCTACCATCATACAAAATGGGCCCCACTTATCCCAAATTGGGATGGATTCGTCCCTATATACTGATATATCACCTACCACTATAAATACCTCTGCTTGGCTACCAGACTAAGGGTTCTACATCTATTGGACCTCAAACCTCCGTCTTTAAGTTCCAAGGCCCCAAAGGGCAATGGGTCTCACCTTACATACATATCCATGGGTACTTCCCCTTTCCATCTGCCCACACCATTTTTCATTGACCCCTCCATCCTCCACTCAGTTCCATCATTTTTTTGCTTTCAACCACCCATCCACTGACAAGCCAGACATGGTTTGTCAAACGGACATGGGGTTTTTCACCACCCATCCACAATAGCTTCTCTTCAAGACTGAATTGAGGATAAAGGTGGCCAAGGAGTTTAGAAGGACAATAAGGAAAATGCAAAGAATAACATCCTACCCATCCAGAGGCTAAGGAGTGAGAGAAACCTCTCCTCTACAGGATAGTCTCTTTCTATTTATCTTTTTGTCATACAAATTTACTTTATTTCTGTACAAATGATATATTTCCATATGTGTTTTTTCCAATTATGATTGTCTATGGCTGAATGAGCTCCTTCTAGGCTATCTAGTGCATTTTGGGTGTCTTTTGATACTTTAATTTGAATCAAGTAGTTAATATTCAGATCTAGCAAAGTATTGTTCTATTTCTTCTAATTGGTTATGATTGTTGGCTTGTTTGATCTCTTTCTCACATGAAATTTTGTTTTTGCTAACATTGAGAGATTAGTGGTAAGGACGGGTAGAGATTGTAGTTTGGACCAAAATTTGAGAGAACAAGTTCCAAGTGAGGATCTACTGAGAATCCATGATTAAAGAGATCTGATTTAGCATAGCAAAACCGGCCTCGGTTCATCCAACTCGAGCTGGGTTTGTTGTAGTTTTGATTCCCGATGGATCTCTTACCACTCTTAACACTGTTAGAAATTTGGACTTGACAATTAGGGGTGTTCACCCATCAACATCATCACCCTCGAGAGAGGTAATATGATGTTGATGGGGTTTTAGTCACACTTCATGAGGGTGAGTGGTGTGACTCCCACATGATTAGCTACCACAGTACATGCTGGGGTGGGATGTTAGTTTCTTTCTAGGACGTTCAAGGGTTCTCTATACCCAAGAATGAGGTGTATAGACTGCCTAATTTTTGTTACATATCCCATAAATCCTTTCTTGATTAGTAGGAATTGATAGAATTTGCTATGTTTAGTTTACTTAGTTTATTTTCACTTGGTTTATTCTAGATTTATACATATATGTATTATTCATTTTGCATAGCTAAGAAAGATCCAAATCATAGGTATGTAAATGTCGCCACATCCCTATACTTGACCCCATCTCATTGCTTCAAACCCGTATATTGTTACATGTGTATCAAAGTTTCAAGATATAAAATTAAAGTCTAATTATCCTTGAGGGACCACTTTTGAATGTGTCCCTTTGGAGAAATCACTCATCTACTGGTGTTCCCTAACTAGAACTCTTGGCGGCATCTCTAACGCCATATGTCCCCCCTAATTTGTTGAAGTTCTATTAGAGATCCCCTCCCCATGGAAGCAATGAGAGGCCAAATGGGAGGGAGCCTTTTACTGGCATCTCTAAATTGGTGAAGTCTAAAGTGGAATATAATCTAGTTTAAGGTCATAGTGCAGGACCCTATAGGAATGAACATGAACGGAGCATAATGGCCTGACTTTTGGTTATAGTCCAGGATCATTGGTTATGGCTAGACCAAGTAGTGACAAGTGACACCTTAGTCGCATTTGAAGAACCATTTAGCAGGACGAGGTTTAGAAATAGGTTATTGAAAAAGATTGTTATCCTTTGAAAGATTATTTGATTTTTTTAGCAATACTATTAAACTTTGAAAGATTTTTTGATTTTAAAATAAATTTTTAGCCTTTAAAAGCTTGTTTGATTTTTAAAAAGATAATTAATCACTAAAATTTTGTTGAATATTAAAAGGTTGTTAAGTTTTAATATATATTTTGATTTTGAAAGTGATATTTAATCTTTGAAAGATTGTTTGCTTTGAAAAAGATTGCTAATATTTGAAAGATTGTTCGATTTTTTAACAGATTGTTAATCTTTCAAAGATTGTTGGAATTTGAAGAAGGTTGTTAATTTTTAAAATATTGTCTGAGTTTGAATTAGATTTTTAAATATTGGAAGATTGTTGGATATTGAAAAATATTGTTAATATTGGAAAGATTATTTGACTTTGAAATAGATTGTTAGGTTTTATACGATATTGTTAATATATGAATATTGATGGAATTCAAAAGATTTCGATAATCTTTGGAATATTTTTTATTTTGAAAGACTATTAGTATTTAATAGATTGGAAGAATTTTTTATTACAAAACACTATTAATTTTGAAAATATTGTTTTCTATATTTTTTATTGGCATGGACATGAAGACGTTTGTAACTGTTGCTCAGTTAACATGAAAAACTTGAAGCTATAAAACAAGCAACAATCTGAAGGTTCAATACTCAAGAAACAATTACAAGACATATGTGTAGAAGGGTTATGGCCCTTCCCTATTTATCCCATGAGCTTATATTTGTATTACATCCTCACTCAAATTTGACCTACATAAGAGGGGTTGTCCCTTAACTTCTCTATGGCATGATGACACTCATTACAAGGGTGACCTGGGTACAATGGATATGGGACTGGGCTCCTAGTACACATCGTGACTATAGAGACCACTATCAGTCATGAGTGCTAGGAAAGGGGTGTCATTCAGGCCTTGAGATGTCCAACTTAACACTACACCTCTACATATACCAAAGCCCACACGTCACATCTAGGAATCCAACATGGGCGTTGGCACCCATTTCGTAGACGCATGAGTTTATAGGCGTGCAATGCTAGTGTATGGATTTCTTTTAAATAAGTCCATGACATATAGGAAAGTAGAGTCAAAGAAAGTGAAAACCCATGTGGATGAGGAATCTCTTTCCCCAAAGCATGTCGATCATTCAAATAAATATGACGGAATATTGTTCATAACACATATATTTGTAAGTGAAAAAAGAAAAGTGAAAAATAAGAAGCAGAGGATCCAAAACCCTATGGAAGTTAAAAAAATTAAAACCCTAAGACAAAGGAAGGACTCCAAGCAAAGAATAAAAAATTAATGAAAAGACAAAAAACAAAAAAAGAGGAAAAGTTGAACATAAAACTTGGTCAGACAGGGGAAATAAATACCAAAAGAAAAACTATGGTTCTAGTTGATGGTAGATCACCTCAATCCACAGTAGGGGTGGCTTGCAGAACACTGCAACATGTCGTTATGCTCCTAGACCCCCAATAGTGGAACATACCTACATCAAATGACCGAGAAAAAAATAAAACAAAGGAAAAAAACCTGCAACTAACAGAAACATCATAAAATGAAATAGAAATGAAGAAATCAACTTATATAGTCTAAAAGTCCCCAACAAAGTCAATAAGTAGTCACACCCTACCCAAGAAAAATATGTGCATGTCTCACATCTTTGGTGATGAAACTAATCCAGTGGTCACATTGAAAAATGATAAAAATAAGATGATATCAGAGTCACCACCATGTTTTATTTGTAAAATGAAGAAAAACAAGATAAACACTTTACATCCATGATATAAAACTAACCAACTTTAGCATCCATACATTAGATATATAAGAAAGATGGAAAACATAACTAAAAACCAGATTTGATGATCTTGTTATGAGGGAGAAAGGTTAAGCACCCTCATCCACCCCGATAAACTGATATTGATCATGTTTCTCAATTTTTGGAGAAACAACAATTTTAGGTTGGATTAAAAAGAAATAAAGCAATAAAACATGATATAAAAGCATTTTTTATATTTGTAAATCTTCAGGGCTGAAGATATCCACAACTTCCCATCATTGTCATGAAGGTCCTAGTTTGTTAGGAGTAGGGGTCCTAATCCCCTCAAGATCCCCCATTATAAAGATCCTTTCCATGAGGTAAGGAAAATTATGTAGGTAAAAAGAGATGATGATGAGAAGAGACAAAAGTCAAAAACAACATTTAATCTTAATTTTATTAACTAAATCAAGCTCTCTATGAAGATCACATGATAGTGGTAAGATTCAATCAAACAAGAAAATATGAAGTTATGTGGAGGTCCTTTTTTGGTGATCATCAATGGCGGGTGGCGTCCTTGCCCATTAGACTCGATGGATTGGGTCTGTCTTCAGATATTGAGGCTTCATCATATGCTTTTGTGGCATCCAGGGCCCAATTTAGGGTGCTACAAGATCAAATTTTATGAGACAGTGGGATACACGGTATGGACTCTAATTTTTAGTATGCTTTAGATTGTCTACGTGTCACATTTCTGTCTCTTGGTTTTACCCATTTTTATAAGAAGGAAACCATCCCCCTTAAAGCCCAGAATGCTTTGGCGACTTCCCGTATTAGCAAAATTGTTAAGGACATGGAGGTTGAGTTTGACACGATTGTTAGACAAAAAGTAAATTTTTAATGTTTACAAGTTGAGCATGCTCAAGATTTTCTCTTGCTATTCCCATTTATGGCCTCAGACTACATAGGTCACTAGTAGAGCATCGTAACATTCTCATATATCATCATATGATTCCTCTATTCCCATCTTATGAGGCATGTCTTGTCTATCACAAATCTTTCTTAGACACTTTTGGGGAGCACATAGTTCGTTATAGGGAACTCCTAGGTTTCAAATATAGACATGATCTTGTAAGGGATGTTCTTTATGATGTAATTAGGCCGATGGAGTTGCTTCTAAGAAATAAGCACCTCTAAATTTTTTGATTGATCCATAGGAGAGGAGATCAACACTCAGACCAGTAGATGATTTAATTTTTGGTTGGTTTGGAGGAAAACATGCATGTGTTGATTTAACATGAGTTTCTCCCTCGGTGGGCCTAAAAGAGGGTGATTTTATTGCAAGACATGCTGCCCAGAAAGCCATTTTAGCTAAAATAGTCATGCATGAGAAAGCTTGGATAGACAATCAACATGTTTTTATCCCTTTCAATTTTGATACTTTTGGGTTCTTGGCGACTGAGGCGGTGGAGCTCCTCAAGAGGGTCCAAAAAATTATGCTAGCAATGTCATGAACCCCATTTCTATGAATGTAGTATTTTGAAGGATTAGGTTTTCTATCCAAAAAGGGTTGGCACTGCAACTTGTTTCCCGTCTCCCATCTATCTCTTTGTAATCCGTTTTGATATTATTATATACATAATTATTAATCACAAGCATAAGACAATAGCTAGGTATAGTTAGGGATCAACAATTTTGATAAGCATTATTACTGCTATGCATTCTAACAAAACTCAAAAAATCAATGTGTTAAAGGAAGGATCCTCTAAATATAAACAATGCATGAAATAAAGAAGGATATAGTCAATTCAACGACTATTTATAAGATAACTTTAGAGTTTGAGGTCTCTTGATTGAATATTCTAAAAGAGATGACAGAACAAGGTAGTGTGCTGTGAAGGCGTGCCCGCAAATTCAGGTGGTGTGCCACATGTCACACGGTGAATGGTTGCCATCCATCGGGCAGCTAGGGTAGGAAAAAGCTTGTTTTTCAAATTTTTGGATATTTTAGGAACATTTTGGTGAAAATCAGATAGAATCAATGGAAAACACAAATTTCAAAAGGAATTCAATAATAATAAGGGAAAGAAAAAAGATATCAATGTAGGATTATCCTTCATGATTATAAAGAAAGATGACTATTTTGTTGAGAAAAAAGTCAATTGAATAACCATTATGAATAGGAAAAAAATTAAGATAATTCAGCCATGAAATTTATTAGAAGGACTTATAAAAATAGATTTGGCGACTAATTGTACCTGAGTTTGGAAAAAAATATTTTCAATAAAGGAATTCCCAAACTGTATAAAAGTGGGTCAACATGAATAATCAAATCTACATAAAATACATAAAAATATGGAAAAATGTAATGAACTTCATCATTAGCCATAGGATAAACATTATCATAAATTCCAATTGAATGAGAAAAAATGGATTGTCAACACACCCATTTGTTTTTCCCTAGAAGGAGTGTGGAGAAAGTAGGGACGTGAATGATTTGATGGTTACAAGTTTTACTAGGTGGTAGAAATAATGGAATGAAAGGAGAGAGATTGTTGGGGGGAGGGATTAAAAGAAGCAAAAAGTAGAATAGAGAAAAATTAAAAAATAGGAAGAAGTAAAGGAGTAGAAAGAGAAAGCATATAAAGTATAGTTTATTACATAATATGTATTATCAATAATGGATTACTATAAAATACAATGTACATGCATAATCTGTATAAACAAATAACAACCCAAGAGAAGAACACAGATATAAATGTATTTTATGAATAATTTTTGGGAAGCAAAAAACACAAACACATGTATATATTAAAAATACAAGAACAAACGTATAACATATAATTCATATAATATTGAATGCATATTTTATATGTTCACAAAAATATTCCCATATATATATATATATATATATATATATATATATATATATATATATATATATATATATATATATGTATATATATATATATATATATATATATATAACACCATGCACATTCATTTTAAACACAAACCATATAGGTGCATGTGTACCTTTTCTTTTTGTATAATAAAAATATATTAAATATAACAAACTAATGAAAATTATATAAAAAACAAAATGTAACTTTACTATTTAGTAGTGTATTATCTTACATCTGATATTTTTTTCTCTCTCCACATTTCTTCCCTCCCCTCTATTTCTTTTTACCATCATCCTCTCCTAATTTCTTTCCATCATTTCTCTCTTTTCTTTGATTACTTCTCTTCTCACTTTCTTCTTCACCCATTTTGTCTCTCTCTGAAAGGGAGAAAACACTTCCTTTTCATCCATCTCTCTCCCATTTCCTCTCCTTATTCTCTATCTCTCCAAAATGTACACCATCCTAATGGTTGTGCATGAACCTTCAACCCTCAAGTGGTGTAGCATGTCACATCCACCAGGTAAGTATCACTGATGTGTCATGGATAGTTTATATAGGACTTTTTTAAGTCACATGGATACCGAAATGGAGGTAGTTAATTTAAATTTGACTTAAAATTATATCTAAGAATATGATTCTATGGATATAGGTCAACCTATGATGGGGATTAAACACAACGAACATGCTCTTAATCCATTTTTACATATATATATATATATATATATATATATATATATATATATATATATATATATATATATATATATATATATATATATATATTCTTTCAAAATGAGTCCAGGATGTGTGCATGGGTTAAAACACACATTTGACACATTCTTGGGGGGCAATTTTGGTTGAGCGAGACCCGGGAGGGGGCAGTTTTTGGCTTAGCAGGACCCAAAGTGAACAGTTCTAGTTGGCAAAGTGTAAGTTGTTGCAGGCCGTTTGCTATAGTAGTAGGTACAATGCAATTAAGCGGCGATGTGGGTGATGTAGTAGGGTGGTTTTGGATGATTGGACTAATGTATGGAGAGACTATGAGTGGGAAAATGAAAGAGAAATTTATTTTATATATAACTTTTGACCGAGAATAAAGTTTTTGGCGAAATAAAACCCATTGTATTCATTACAAAAAATACTTTCAAACAAGACTAGTATCAAAATATTTTTGAAAAATAATATGTAAAGTATGAGGAGGGATGTAAATGGAGGGAAGTAGTGAGAGAGGATTTAATGGAGGAGAGATCAGGGAAGTGAGGAGCAAAGTGAGGAGGGAAGAAAAGGGAGGAGAGAAAAGAAATGAGGGGACGTGTGAGAAGTAAAAAAGATGAGAGGATGGAAGTAAGTAGTGTAGATCGGGTGAAGGAGATATGAGGAAAGTGAGGGCATATGACAGAAGTGAGGAGGGAAGTAAAGAAAGGAGATGAGAGAAGTGAAGAGGGAAGTAAGGAGAGGAGAGGAAAAGAGTAATAACATGGGAGTGAGTGGAATAAGGAGAAAGGAGATAAGTAAAAGAGGAGATGAGGAAAGTAAAGGGAGGAGGATGAGGGATGTGAGGATGGAAGTAAAAAGTGGAGAGGAGAGAAGTTATGTAATGGAGGATGAGGGAAGTAAGGAGGGAAATACACATTTGTTAGTAGAAGTAGATAAATTCCACTCAAATGTAGGCTCATTACTAGTAAAAGTGGTGCATTCTATTAAAATGTGGAATAGATCCACTTCTACTAGTAAAAAACCCACATTTGAGTGGAATGCACCAACATCTATTAGAAACACGCATACATTTGAGTGAAATGTGCCCACTTTTTCTGGCAATAAATCAAATTAATGTGGGTACATTAGTACAGAAGTGGGCGCATTTGCATGATATGTGAGTACATTACTAATCAAAGTGGACGCATTCCACTCAAGTGTGGGCTCATTACTAGTAGAAGTAGGTGCATTTCACTATATATGAAATGCATCTAATTTTACTAGTAACACGCTCACATTTGAGTGAAATGCACTCACGTCTACTAGCAATGCACCCACATTTGAGTGGAATGCACCCACCTCTACTAAAAATACATCCAATTAAATGTGGATACATTACTAATAGAAGTAGGTGTGTTCCACTCATAAATGAGCACATTACTCTCTCCTTTCATCCCAATACTTCTCTCACTGCATCCAATAAAATATGAATGAATTACTAATAGAAGTGGGTGATTTACACAAAAATATGGGTGCATTACTAGTAGAAGTGGGGGCATTAATTTACTACCCTTTGTCTTATTACTTCTCTAATGTACCCTCTCATTTCTATATTCAATGCATCACATAATTGGGCGCATTACACATCAATGAGGAGCATTTGTATCTATAAGAAGGTGCATCACAATGCTAACTGGGCATATTATCAGTAACTAAAATACTCTGTACACTGGTTGCATTGACACAATGATTGGGTGCATGCAATAAAAACAAGGCGCATTGCACACAATAAAAAACTCTTTGGACACATTATAAGAGAAAATGAGTGTGGTGCCAAATAAATCGGGTGTGATGCATTACATATACACTGTTCTACAAACAAGGCGTGTTGCACCCCAAATGGGTGTGTTAACGTAGTAGTTTGGTGAAGTACTAGAAAATGGGTGCATCCTTAGAGATATGGCAAAAACGGGCTCTAATAACAAGTAGTGGGTGCATGATGTAAAAAAGAGAAGGCATGGGGATGAGTGCAATCGATGGGGGAGTGTGTTGGTCTTTTGGGGGGGAAATACAAATTTTTGGGCTTCGATTTTTTGGGGAGGGGGATATTGTGGGCCCATTTCCTGTGAGTGGTGCGAGTTCTCTGAGTGGCGTGAGTGGTCGGTTCCATCAAACGCAATGGATGGTAGAGGGGCAAAAAGGAATTTTATGGTCTCAATGTGGTATAGTGGGGAAGAAGGGATAATAGGTATAGAGGAGCAGAGCGAAGCGGTTTTGTGTGTGCGCGACAAAATCTTAACTCTATGTTTCAATGGTTAGGTCATTATCACGCTACAATTTTTATTAAAGATATATATATAAATTTCATTTTAGTCTGAGTTCAATCCCATTCCAGAAAACCTAAGGCCATAGATATAACATAATAACTGGAAGTAAACTATAGAGAGAAATATGCCTTGAATAAGTCTAATTGATTTTTCTGCCATTTATTTTCTTTAAAAAAATAAGTTTAGTTGGGAGCAAATAACATCACATCCTACGGGCTTGAGATCTAGTACATGCTCAAGATTTTCCCATAAACTTTGGATATTGGGTCTTGTGCGGTCCAAAACTGGCCACTGGATGTTTGTGAAAGAAAAGAAAAAAAAAATCAAGTTCACTTTACAAAGCATAATCATCTTGTCTTGCGCAGCCCGTGTTATGTGCGGCTTATGTGTAGGGGTGGAGCGGTTTGGTGGGGAGAAGGCAGAGTGTAGTTAGTGGTGGATGGATAGGAGAATGGGTAAGAGGGAGAAAAAGAGGGGGAGATGATGACATGGTACAGAATTTATTGGGTGGTAGGTGGATGTCACATGATGTGAGAGAAAATTGTTTTTCTTTTAGCTTTTGAACCATGCTAAATATTTTGATGAAATAAAAATCACTGGAATCCTTATAAAAAATATATTCCAGTAAGATTAATGTTGATATAGTTTTGAGATAAAATTGAAATGAAGGTGATAGGTGGAAGTGATGTGATAAGAGAGAAATTTATTTTGTTTATAAATTTTAAGTCATGATAAAATTTTTATTGAAAAAAATGTTAGATTTGTTATGAAAATATATTCCAACAAGACTAATATTGCTATAATTTTGAGAAAAAATGATATGAATACTCATTTTATCAGTAACTAAAAAAATAAATACAAAATGAAAGATAGGAGGGAAGTGATGATGGGAGATCAGAGAAGTGAAGAGAAAAATAATAGGGAAGTGATGATGGGAGATTAGAGAAGTGAAGAGAAAAATAACAGGGAAGCAAAGAGAAGTTAGAGAAGTAAATATGCGTGTATTCATCATTAGTAAGCACATATTCAATATTTATAGTCATTAACTCGAAGTCGACTAAGTTCATGTGTTTGGATGAAATTAAGTTGCTTTGGGTGTCAATTATCCGTGTTTAGGCGCCATTAAGTAACTTTGGGTGTCAATTGCCCATTTTTGGTAACACTTACCCATTTAGTGGGCATCATTTAAATTATTACTGGTTCTTATTAGTTCATCATGGTTTTGGGTGCCATTAAGTTGTTTCTGAGTGTCAACTATACATTTTTGGGTGTCAATTACCAATTTCTAGGCACAATAAAATAACATGGGGTGTCAATTTCCTATTTGGCTTTTTGGTGTCAATTACCCATTTTTAGGCGCTATTAAGTAGCATTGGGTGTCAATTGTCCATTTTGATCACACTTGCACATTTAGATGACATCATTTAAATTGTTATTGGTGTTGATTAGATCATCATGTTTTGGGGAACCATTAAGTTATTTTTGGGTGTCAACCATCCATTTTTAGAGCACTTACTCATTTATTGGTTGTCGTTTCATGGGGGTGTTGATTAAGTTCATCATGTTTGGGTGACATTAAGTGCTTGTGGGTTTCAACTACCTATTTTTGGGTGCCCTTACCTATTCATTGGATGTCTTTCATGGAGTGTTGATTAAGTTCATCATGCATGACATCGTTAAGTGCTTTTGGGTGTCAATTATCCAATTTTAGCACACTTATCCATTATGTTGTTTGGGCGCAATTAAGTTGCTTTGAGTGTCAATTACCTATTTGTTGGTGTCATAAAGTTACTTTGGGTGTTAATTTTCCATTTTTTGGTGCACTTACCCATTCAATGGGTGTCATTTAAATTTTTATGGGGTGTTGATTAGTTCATCATATTTTGGGGGGCCATTAAAATGCATTTGGGTGTCAACTACCTATTTTTTGGTACACTTGTTCATTCAGTGGGTGTCATTTCATCGGACGTTGATTAAGTTCATCATGTTTGGTCACCATTAAGTGTTTTTGGGTGTCAACTACTCATTAGACGCCCTTACCCATTCAATGGGTGTCATTTCATGGGGCGTTTATTAAGTTCATCATCTTTTGGCGCCATTATGTGTTTTTTAGTATTAATTATCCATTTTAAGCACATTTACTCATTCCATGGGTGTCAAATAGATAACAACATCCCAAAAATAGCTAAAATGTTCAAAAATAATGAATATGTGCCTAGAAACTAATTAAACACGCATACCCATTACTTCCCTCATATCTCCCCACACTTCCCTTTTTTCATACTTCCCTCCTATTTCTTCATTACTTCCCTCCTCTCCTCCTATTACATTCCTCATCCTCGCTCTAATCACCCTCCTTTTTGTCATCATTTCCCTTCTCTTCCCCTCTTCTTATTACTTCTCTCATCTTCTCTCATTACTCCACTCATCTCCCCTCTTCTCATTACTTCGCTCTTCTCCCCTCTTTTCATTACTTCCCTCATCTTCTCTTTTTTCATCTCCACTTACCACCTCTTTTACTTTCTCTCTCTCATAGAAAAATAGACAAAAAAAGAAACTACAAAAGGGAACTATTGGTGGGACCATTTGATAGGTAGGGAGTAGTGGAGACAACTGGAACGTATAGGATAGCTAATTTTGAGGAGTGGTATTGGATGTGCGTGAGCCGTGAATACAAGCGCATGAGCGTCACCAAAATTTAACTATAATAATACACCTGAAACTCATTGATAATTACATTGGACTTGTTCGCTCACCTGTATTCAGGTGCGACGACTGTTTGGCCTAAGGCTAGCTAAAAACTAACTTTGTCGACATGGAAGGAAACATAAAAAGAAGAAAAAGCCCAAAACTATGTTGGTCTCATGTGGAAATGGTTAGAAAGTGGTGAATGTAGGGGTGAGAAGAATATTGTTAATAACCAATTAACTGAATGGTTAATTTATTTTGGACCATTTAGTTAATTCAATTTGGTAATTGAAACGGTTAATTTAACGATTAAAAATATTTTTTATTTGGTTATCCAAATTAACCGAATAGCCAACATATATTTATTCAAAAATATTCTACACATATATACTTACAAAATTGTAATTTTATTTAACAAGACCTCAACATTTACATGCTCGTCATTTTTTTCATTAACTATGCACCTCTAAATTTATATGCAATACTACTATAACATAATAATTTTTCAAAATTTTATTAGTAATTTTATACAATACTATTACAAGAGTGTTATTTGGTTAACCAAATTAAATGACCGAAAGAACTATCAATGGATTAACTATGACTGAATTAACTGACACTAATTTGGTTAAGTTAATGATTAAAATCTCATATCACAAATTAACTATTTAACCGAACTGAATTAACTATAACCGACCGAATTAACTAAATGTTCATCCCTAGGTGAATGTCTATAATTGCTACGCATTGTTTCTATAATTAACAAATGATGGTACACATAAATGTTGTTTGTGCTTGTTGCTTAGTTTCTCATCATCCCTTAGACAAAGGGATCAGTTCAAGATTAACTTTGTTCTTGTTGGTTGTTTGCATTTCTTTTGCTTTAAATGTCTGGTTATTAAAGAAAATCTATTTACTATTCTAGAGCATGGGCATACAGTGTGGCACTGGAAATCTAAACACGACGGACGAGACAAATAGGTAGGGTCTTGGGTGAAAACTTACAATTCAAATGTGAAGTTTTTAAGGCTTCTCATTGATCCAACTGTCTCTACAAGTAAGATTATTGTTATAGTTTTCGCTCAAATTTTAACTAGAATTATTGATATATTTCTCCTTCAGTTGTCTTAAACTATTTTTAGTATACAATACCTGAAGGTTTTCTATACCCACTT
The DNA here is from genome assembly GCA_963693085.1 of Alisma plantago-aquatica. Taxonomy (NCBI): domain Eukaryota; kingdom Viridiplantae; phylum Streptophyta; class Magnoliopsida; order Alismatales; family Alismataceae; genus Alisma; species Alisma plantago-aquatica. Next base: position 193,205,287 of record OY856415.1, on the reverse strand, counting down.
TTCCTTTTCAGTCAATAGTCGATAAATCTTTATATCAAAACACACCCAATGAAGCCAAGGATTGAAATGGACAATGTTTTGAAAACATGTAAAAATAAGTCTAATTATGACAATGGTGGATTAAATTTAAAGTAGAAAATGTGATATGTTATCCATCATTAGACATCAAATTTCTCATTAGGACCATAATGGATAGGTTCGACTAGAATTATTGGGCCTATGGCCCTCTATTTCCAGCCAAATCTGGGTGGCCCACTAGGGTAGTCTAATGCTGCTAGTCACAGGGTTAAATATCATGTGTGACCCTCCTTTCTAGAATCACAACCGCAAGGAAGGATTATAGAGAAGTCACCGCTTATTTTGTTGATGTTTGTGATGGAAAGACAAGAGTCAAGGAAGAAAGAATAAAGGAATGAAAGGAAAGAGGGTGGAACCATTTTGATTCTCTCCTACAGTCTAGAGTGAGTTCTCCATCACCATCTACGTTCTTGTTCCACCTGGGTATCTCTAAATTGGGGTGTTTTTCTGGGAAGCAATTTTGGTGTAGTGATGTACTGATTCAATATTATTTGTATCTCTTCCTTTTGTTCTATATTCCTTAAGTTTTGAGTCAAAACATGGGATGAACTTTGTAATTTGTTGATTTATGGATTTCTCTGTCAGACTTTGACCCCGTGGTTTTTTCCTCACATATTGTAGGGGTTTTCCACGTAAATACTGGTGTTCTTGTGGTTGTTTGTCTGCTATATTATTTTTTGTATGCCTAGTCCATACGTACAAGTGCTTCTACTGTTATTATGTGTGTCAAATACGCACACCTTGATTTGCTAACACCTAACAAGTGATATCAGAGCCTACTTGTCTACGTAGACTAAATGGATGACGCAAATAATATGGTGAAGTTGACGCCATCAAACTGGTCGACGTGGAAGATAAAGATGGTGAATATTTTGTACTACAATAATCTTTATGAACCAGTTCGGGGAGATGCAAGCAAGTCAGTGGACACGAAAGAGGAGGATTGGACAAAGATTAATAGAAAATGCATGACCTCATTCGTCAATGGGTTGATGAGTCTGTCTTCCATCACATTACCATCAAGACTAGTGCCTACTCTCTGGGAAAGAAGCTCGAGTCGTTGTATGAGAAGAAGACTATAGGGAACAAAGTGTTTCTGATTAAGAAGCTTGTCAACATGAAGTTCATGGAAAATGATAATATTTCATTACATCTGAATGGTGAATCAGCTAACCACGATGATGAGTTGTAGGTGCTTTTACATCTTGGTTCTTTACCAGATAGCTGGGAGACCTTGGTGATTTCTGTTAGCAACTCTACTCTAGGCAGGATGTCGACATTAGACTTGGTGTCCAATACCCTGCCGAATGAAGAGACGAGACAACATAGCTCAACAGAGATGTTAATTTCACATGTCCTTGTTACCTAGGACATGGGCAGGAGTCAGAGTTGTGACCAGGGTAGTAACTATGGAAAGTCAAAGCACAGGTCAAATTCCAGAAGAAAGATAGTTTGTCATTACTGCAACAAGCCTGGTCATGTACAGAAATTTTGCAGGCAGTGCAAAAAGGAAATTAAAGATGGAAAGCAGAAAGTGACAGATGAAGATAACAACAAATCTACAATCATTACAGATGTCAAAGAGGTACTCACACGTGGAGTTGTCATGGGACATTGCCTACATATCAATGACAACATTGAGTGGGTGTTGGACACTGGTGCTTCTTACCACATCACTCCTCATAGACATTTCTTTTGCTCCTATAAGTTTGGGAACTTTGGAATGACAAAGATGGCTACTAAAAGCTATGTGAAGATTTGTGGGATTGGTGATGTGTGCATTGCAACTGAGTTGTGTTATACCATCTTGCTGAATAATGTTAGACATATTCCTGAAAGTTATTATAACATCATCTCTGGCTATGGGATCAACACTCAAGGCTTTAAATATCATTTTGGTGACTTGAAAACCGTTGTCACCAAGGGACAGTTGGTCGTGTCTAGAGAAAAAATTTGTTGTACCTTGTACATGATGAACATAAAGGTCCTCAATGATAGTGCCAACATCATGGATAGCTCCAATTCTCCATATTTATGGCATAAGTGGCTTGAGCACATGAGTGAGAAAGGACTAAAAGTGCTTGTAAAGAAAGATTTGATCCCCTATGGTAAGAATGTGATTCTTGACCCCTTTGAAAGTTGTTTTCTTGATAAGAAAAGAAGAGTCATGTTCAGTGCTCACTGTGAGAAGAAGTCTAATGTGTTAGACAGGATCTATTCTGATGTTTGTGGTCATATGGAAGTTAACTCCTCGGGTGGAAGTAGATTATTTGTTACCATATTGATGACGCATCTAGGAAAATGAAGGTCTAGTATTTGTAGATGAAAGATCAGGTGTTTGATACTTTCAAGAAGTTCCATGCCATGGTTGAAAGAGAGACAGGTAAAAATCTTAAGTCTCTTCATTCTAACAGTAGAGGTGAGTAAACTTCCAAGGAATTCATGCCTTATTGTGAAGGATCTGGAATGAGGCATGAGAAGATTGTTCCTGATACCCCACAACACAATGGTTTGCCTGAAAGAATGAATAGAACCATTATGGAGCGAGTCTGATGCATGATGAAGAATCCAAAGCTATCTAAGGAGTTTTGGGCAGAGGCTATAAACACTGCTTGCTACTTGATTAACATGTCACCATCAGTTCCTCAAGACTTTCAAACTCCAAAGTGTGTGTAGATAGGGAAGCCATCTTCTAATTCCCACCTTAGAGTGTTTGGGTGCAAGGCATTTGCACATGTTCCTAAGGAGCAGAGGCAGAAGCTTGATCACAAATATATTCCTTGTATTTTTGTTGGCTATGGTGATGAGCAATTTGGCTACAATCTTTGGTACCCAAAAAAGAAGAAGATAATTAGATCTAAAGATGTGATTTTTTTTTAGGACCAGATGTTGTTTGATATAGTGATGGTAGAGCCTGAGCAGGTAAAAGATGATATTGTGATTGATATGTCAGTTCCCTCTCCAGTACAATAGAATGTTGATATAGACCATGTTGAGGATGATGAGATACCTCATGATGATATGATAGAGGATGATCCTAGTGTAGACTGTAGGGAAATACGGGATCAAATAGGCAGTGAAAATAAAAATTTTATTGACATATTTCTCATTAACCAGTGGATTGCGTCAATAACTATGCAATGGAAAGGACGGTTTCACGAAGATATACCTGGTCTTGAAGCAAGTCAAGTGACAATCCTCATAGATGCAGATGCGCACTCTATCTTGGACGATGTCTGTGCATCTTTGGTTACACTGGGACTCATTTGAAAGATCCCTCAGGGACAGCAGACTTGAATTTCATTCTCTATAGCAGTTCCTCTCATCACGGATTGCTGGCTGACATCATCCTCCTTAGCGACAGGCAAAGGCCACCTCACCTCTAGAGAAGTCCACATGGACCAACTAGAAATCTTATCTTCCTATTAGAATAGATAGGAAGGAGTTGTCCCTCCCATTGGCATACTAGTCGCCAACATGCTCTCCCACAACAATGATCCACAATTGTTTCTCTCTTGTAGCTATCCCTCCCTAGTCGGGTAGGACTTTCTTGGGATCTCTAGGTTATCGAAACTAGAGAGGATAATAATTATAAGACAAACTGATTCTCAATTTTCTATGTTGTGTTCTGGGAAGCCCCTAGTACTCCTCTATTTATAGGCAGAGTTAGGGGTAGGGTTCCCAGTCTATGCAGGAGTGGAAGGGACTGAAAGATCTCAAATTTTCGCAACAATTTTAGAAACTTCACAGCCTGTGACAGATGAAATGGTTGTCTGGAAAACTCATATGGTCGTCTGGCATGCGAGACGGTCATCTCACACTGTGAGATAGTCATTTTATAGTTTATGTTGGCAATTCAATTCCAATTAGTGCATGTCATGATGTCAGCATCAATCCTTGATCCAATCGAATTGCACCGTCGAAATGTCCATTTGGTGCATGTCATAAGGAGCTCTCACACCACCTGAGACGGCTATCTTGCATAAGCGAGATGGGCGTCTTATAGGCCAGGTTAGGCTGAATTCGAGCCAATACACAATATAATCATCCTTACACTCCAAATGGTTGTCTCAACACTTGACTTGGTTGTTTGGCAATCTAGTCAGCTTATTAGTTGCATGAATTGAATATGTAAATACTTTAGTAATCAATCCAATCATCATTTAAGATCAAACTCCTCTCCTACATGATTTCTTATATGTGTGACCATATAGGTCCCATATTACTTTGGCAGTAAATGTCCATAACAATTTATGACATCACAAGCAATGAGCGGTGCCTAGTCACACATCATTTCTATCCAAGTAAATGGAAAGTTGGAGAACAACTTTAACCTACAATTTATGTTTGGTGTTATAGTATTTGTATAGTTCCTTTGGCACTGATATCCAGATTGAACTAGAGGCATGGAATAGTCATCCCCATTATTATTCAATCTTGTTTTCTAAACCAGAGCAAGTTGTCTGAGATATATGTAAGAATCACATATTGACTCACATGTGTGTGGCCACACATTTCTCAGTCTTTCTAATCAAGAGTCCTTAGATATCATACTCCCTTAGGAGTAAGAAATCTCAGAGTAAGAAATCTCATCTCTATTACTCACAGTCAATCCCCATGTATCACAGTCAACTAATCATCACCTTTATAACAACCCATGTTCAAGGATTGTGTTTGATGATGTCAAAGCATACCGAATGACATGTGATGAGTGTAGTGATTTCAAGTATAAGAAGCACAAATACCACCATCACTATAAGACATGATTCTGGCTTACCTAATTAAGGTTTCCATGCATCACTCTTATGGTGGTCTGTCTGATATACTATTCTCTAACATGTATCTGTGTGCTTGGTTTGATATCACCATATCGTGACTAATGAGTATCTGTCATCAACCAAATCACACTCTGATCTTATGTGTCATTGTTGTCTATTTACCTTCCACAATAACAACTGATCAAGGACGTAATAATAATGTATATACTCTTAACATTTGTATGATCTCATTGTTCAAGTCCTTAACCTGAAGACATATGTCATCGAGTAATATCATTATTTAGACATTTATTATGTTATTTCATTATCTCAAAACTAAATAGACAGAATAATTGGAAGCTTACCTTTTTTAATAATCAAATTATTTACAAGTTATGCCATTACAATCATCATATGATTGGCTCTCTGGGCATACATACCAACAAAATCCCACTTGAACTTAGATCCAATAACCCATGAATCTTATTCCGAGTGACCTAACATGACCATCATGTTGTGAAAGTAATTCAGTCGAGGGATCAACAATGTTGTTCTTAGTTGGTATTCTATAAATCTTTACATCTCCTCATTGTACAATTTCTCGTATGAGGTGATACTGCTTTTGTATATGCTTTGAGCATTGATGCGATCTGGGTTCCTAAGCTTGTGCAATAGCTCCATTGATGTCACAATATAGCTTGCTTGCTTCGCTGATGCTTGGAACGACCCCAAGTTCTGAAATGAACTTCTTGATCCATACAGCCTCCTTTGCTACATTCGATGCAGCAATATACTTAGCCTTTATTGTAGAATTGGAAATTGTCACTTGCTTGGAACTCTTCCAGCTTACAACTCTATTGTTTGGGCAAAACACAAATCCTGATTGTGATTTGTAAGCATCTTTATCCGTCTGGAAGCTTGCATTAGTGTAACCTCTTACCACCAACTCTTCCTCTCCTCCGTACACCAAGAATTGATCCTTAGTCCTTCTCAAGTACTTGAGGATGTTCTTCATGGTTGTCCAGTGAGCATCACTTGGATTTGACTAATATTTGCTCGTCATGCTCAAAGCATATGAGAAATTTAGATGGGTGCACAACATTGCACACATTATTGATCCAATTGATGAGGCATATGGACACAAACTCGTGTGTTCCCTTTTTTTAAAAGAATTGGGACATTGACTCTTCGAGATGGTCACTTCATGCAACGCATGCAGTTTTCCTCTCTTTGAGTTCTCCATGCTGAATTGCTTCAGTAATTTTTCATTGTATGTGCTATGAACTAGTCCAAGAATCCTTCTTGAACTAGCTCTATAGATCTTTATCCCCAAGATGTAGGATGTGTAACATACTGAATTCTAGAACCTTATCCTATTCCAAGGTTAAGAGGTTACATACCTTAGTTCTTTGGGCTTAGCCAAACAAGGTTGAGGATATACCTAATGATAGTTAACGGTAACCATAATATGTAAGGCGTGAATAAATCACCCTAACATATATGCATGAAAACAAATAGGACATAATACCCTCGTATTAATCATAAGACCAATAATGGATACATAAAATATGTCACATGAGATAAATGATAGATATAATATATAATCCTTTTGGTTGTAATGTGTAGATATGGGGCACAATTGGAAGAATGTTAATAAAAATAATAAAATAATATTGATCTAGAATTTTCTGTGGTTTTTAAAAAAATGAGAAAAAATAATAATAACTTTGTAAACAGGATAATATACTATTGAATTATTTAATATGAGAAATAGTGGTAATAAAGAATTATGGGTTAAGACTGATAAAAAGAAGACTAATTGGATAAGAATAACTTCATATTCATTTTCTTTGGATATGATATGGATTGGAGGTCAAGTTTCACAAATTTGGGATAATAATAATTTTATCAATTTCATTTAGAAAAGAAAAGGTGTTTTTCCTTCAAAATATGAGATAAATTATTAAATGACTCCAAAAGAGAAAATAAATCTCAAATTCGAAATCTATGTGCAAAATTAGTCTCTAGATAAAGTTTCAACTAATTTGGACAATCTTAAATATTTTAGTTAATTTAGGAGAGAATATAATTTGAAGAACAAAAATATTAGATAATATATTAAAAAATTAGTTAATGGCAAAATTATTTTCTTCACATTTAGCATTGCTTATAGGCCAAGTTTTATATTTTTAGAAAGTTTCTAGATGTCTCAAACTCATTAAAGGGATAAAATAAGTGATAATATTTAAAAATATTAAATAAAATATTTGAATTCTTTAAAAAATAAAATAATGCCAAAATAATATTTATCATCCCAAAATTATCTAACCTACCAAATTTTTTTTATTTGGACTTCATTTGCACCCTCAAATAATTATAGAAAGTTTTGTACTTTAAAGTTGGAAAGTTATATTAAATGACATTCATCGCATCCCGCATGAACAGTAACCGCGGACCAATGTCTGGTATTTTAAGCATAACTCCCTCTCTTCTCAATGAAACTTTGTGAAATGAGTTGTATTGGATTGAAAATGTAATTTTACATCCATTACCTACTCGAGACCTATAATGAAGAATTCTAGAAATGCCTAAACGTGTTCCTCAAGACTTCCAAATCAAATTATAGCCAACTCTTAAAACTAAATTCATATCAATAGGACCCTACCCTCATATGAAACCCACACCTAAATACTCTCCTCTGGTTTCAATTTTGCATTGCATCTTCATTTCATCCACTGCCGAACGTGGTTCTTGGTTTGAGTTGTGGAACTTATCCCCAATGTCTTGCTTCTTTGGAGCGTAATTGGACCTCAGGTAAACAACTTTGGAACTTGTTCATCATGATCGGCTAGTTAGTTTCATGAACAAGCAACAATCAAAGTTTTCCCCAAACTCTTATACAAACGTCTCCTTTCCCAGCCATCTATGGCGTGTGTAGCGGGGAAGGGGATGATACCTTGTGTTTTCCCTCTTTGCCCCTCAATTATCTTTTATTTTCTTTTTCTCACTATGGATACTCTTATAAATCACCACATTTTAGTTTGATTTTTGTCGCTTGTCACACCAATACAAATAGTACGTTTATACCCTTTCATAGCGTATAGTTCTGATTTTTTATTCAAAGGCAAATTGGTTTCTTACAATTTATTTTAACAAATAAATTAGTAAATAAAGTGAATCTTGTAAAAACCATATCTTTTTATTGGACCCTCCAAAAATTATAAATAAATATGTTTTGGAATCGAAAAAATGATCTCTATCTAATAAAAATGGTTTCAGTGTCTAATTTTCAATTTTTTGAAGGATGGTTTTTGGGAAATGAAATATATGCATGAAACTCAAAAATAGAATAATGCCAAAATCTGATTTCTCATCCAAAATTCAGTGTCTAATTTCCATGCCTTCTTGATCAAGAGAACCTAATAATTCTATTGATTTTTCCGAGTCAAAATTAAAGGTTTTTCAAAAAGGTCTAGATTTAGGGTTTATTTACATGTTATATAACCCTAATACATGTGAATAATTTGTAATTAGGAAAAAGTGATCTTAGAAACAACTAGATTGGTGAAGAGTTTTATAGGACTCTAGTTTAAGGTGTGTTTTCATCCCCTATTATTCCTTTTGATGAATAACCTATTTTCATCTTTCTCTTGGTCCTATGGACAATGTCCTACACAATGTCTCTTTCTTGTGAGAATATATTGTTGGCTAAATGGACATCTATAAATCCCTTTGTGTTGATTATGACAAACATTTCATTCTTATTAATCTAACGAGCTACTTGAGTGTGCAGGATGACAAAGCAACAAGGGAAAATCTACAAGCTTACATATTTATATTTTCATGCAATGTAATAACTGTTGTAAAAACGTGTACAAAAATATAATGTACAAGTACTTAGAATTACATGTAAATCAAGCGTTAGATTCTCCCTAGCTAAACACCACAGTTAGACAAGTCATCCCATTAAAATAGGATCACTTGTGCACACTCACACACATAATTAGTGCCTAAATTGAAACCTTGAAACAGGATCAATCTCGGTCGACAAACTCCTCGACCGAGACACTCTCGGTCGACAATCTTCTCGACCGAGAAAGATCCAAAGTAGCCGTTAGACACAACAGACAAGTTAGTTGGCAGTTGGAGAAAGACGTTGCAAATCTCTTGTTCTAGAGAGCCTGTCGGTCGACAAAAGTTCGACCGAGTAGGTGTCTCGGTCGACCATTTGTCGACCGAGATGGTCTCTGACAGCAACTGTAGAATTAATTAATTAGCCGTTGTTAAAGCAACAACTTTGTACCTAACGGCTAGTTAAGCACTTAGACACTCCTAGAAGTTGTCTAGAACGTCCTTAAGCATCCTCAGGCCATTCCTATAAATAGGACAAGCCATAGGACACTCAAATACACTGGTTTACACTTGCTACACTTGAGAGATCTTGAGCATACTTTGTGCAATCTGTTTGAGAGCAATTTGAGCATTGTAACAATTGGTTATTCCATCCCTTAGCTCATAATTCATGTCCTATAGGCTAGTATCTCCTATCCACTGCAATCACAAGTTCACATACTTGGTTAGGAGATCTATACGCTTGATCTAGGCAAATCAAGCCTTGGGCTATAAAGGATAAGTTGTAATTTCTATTTTCTTTCTTGTTCCCTATTATTGTTTGTACTCTCCTTGCTACTCCTAGGTTGGAGGTTGCGGATTGGAGAGGGTGAAGATCTTCTTGGCGAAGAAGGAGACTTTGAGCTACTTCAGAAGGCTGGTGTAACGGGAGATTACTTCTAGAGAGGAAGGCTACTTCAAGGGGGAGCTTGGAGTTACTTCATAGAAGGCTATCTCAAAGTTGGTGCACCTACTTCAGGGTGAAGGCTGCTCAAAGGGTGTAAAGGAAAGTATTGTATTTTGTATAAATCCTCGAGAGGTAATAAAATAAATACTTTCAAATCCCGGTTGGGTAAGCAACCGGGTAGTGGACTGACAACTATAGTATTTGCTATAGTTGGAACCACTCTAAACACCTGTCTCTTTCTTCCAATCTCAATTGTGGTTGTTTGAATTCAATAAATTGTTAAAATAATTCAAAAACTCTATTCACCCCCCCTCTAGTAGTTTTTCAATTGGTATCAGAGCAGGCTTCAAGGAACCCTAACAAGGTCTTGGAGAATGGAGGGTTGTGGTGATTACAATCACAACAAAAGGTGTTGCTTGGACAAAACTACAACATGTTGCAATTGGTGCTTAGGTACAAGCCACCCAACAACTGGATGCCCATGGAGATCTAAGAAGGAAGATGAGAACAAAGATTGTCTCATTGCTACAACTAGCGAGGAAGAAGAAGAAGAGGTAAGTCTTTTTGATTTATCTAAAGAAGAACTAGTTGCTAGCCTTGAAGAAACACATATTAAATATGTTGAATGCAAGAAGAAATTAAAGAAGTCAAATAAAGCAAATGATGAATTACATGCTAAACTTCTTGCTATCACATCCGAAAACGAAGATCTTAAAAAGATCATTGAAGATCATGATATTAATATAAAATCTATAGAGGCAAATTGCAATCTACTTTCTTTAGAGAAGAATAATTTGCAAAGACAAGTGAATGATCTTCAAAAACAACCCATTTTGTGCAACCATCTAGATTATGATTCTATTGTCAAAGAAAGAAATTTATTGTCATCTAATCTAGATCAAGCAAAACTAGATATTAAGAAGAGAATGGAAGAGATTGCCAAGTTACAACAAAAAGTCAGTAATTTAAATAATAATGACATTCTTGATCAAATCTTAGATAATTCCTATCATCAAATTGGGAGAAGAGGACTAGGTTATAAGCCTAAAGGGAAGTCCTATCAACCTAGTTGGAAAAGGTCACAAACCCATCAATCTATATATGTACCTAAAGGAACAAATACATTTGTACCAAAGAACAACCTAGAACAAAACCATAGAAAACGACTTGAGGTTGATTCTATATGTTGCTATTATTGCTCACGGCTTGGACATTACTCTTTTTCATGTCCTTATAAGAGAAAAGATGTCGAGTTAGTTTGGGTTCCAAAACCTCCAAACTAAATGAATAGAATCAAGTTGAGCTATGACCAGAGACAGTAGTTGCATATTTCTATGTCTATCTCAACTCAACATAATGAGATTACAAATAAATATCTAAATAGTTAACTCACACAATTATGTTTTATTAACAGTTCCAGGAATCTTGTCGGTCGAAAAACTGTCGACCGAAAGACCATCGGTCGAACAATTGTCGACCGAGCACATCACTGTTCTCCAGTCTACTACAAAATTGCTGCATTTATTTTTCCGATGAAATTGCTATCTACTTATGTTTGATGACTGGATATATTTTTTTTGAAATCATCTCTACAAATGAAAATGAAATAAATGTTAGTTTATTCCCTAGATGAATTAAAGTTTAAACTGAAATCATGCTCAGTCAAATGAAAAGAAAATTCCTATTTTCACATGATTGTTCGTAAAAATATCTTCTGGTCTATTCATATACTAATCATGTGATGAAATTATCATTATATGCTGTTATTATCATTATACCATGCTTTCATCATTGGGTGCACATAGATACTGATAAGTGTATGCATGAATCCATGAAAATATATAGGCAAGCAAAATGATTTATTGGTTATATGTTATTGCTCGCAACACATAAAGATAAAAATCCATAAATTAGTATCTTTGAAGATTTGAGATAATTAATTATGCCTTCAATTAAAAATCATATTAAGTATTATGCTTCAGCTTGACATTTAATTAAATTTTATGCAGATATTATACTCAATATATTCAATCTGAAAATCTGCAAAATTTGCCTCTTGGTCAAAATAAAATTTGACTAAGGGGCGCTATGGTCGTAGTCAAATTCGACCTAAAATAAGTTTGACATAATAACTATTTGGATATCCTTTTATGATTAAAAGAATAATTAATTTATGATCACAACTTGACCCAATATTGTTAATAATAAACACAATATTACTCCCTTAGAAAATCTATATAGTCTATCACTTAAAAATCAGCTTCAAATTCGTACTCAGTAAGTCTGTCGGTCGACGAACTCTTCGACCGAAAAACTTTCGGTCAGCCCCCCTCTCTCGACCGACAGAATCAAGACAGACTTAGTATCGGACACACTTTCGGTCGACAAATGTTCGACCGAGACAATGTCGGTCGACAATTGTTCGACCGAGAAATAGCCGTTGGATATGACCGTTGTAAACTGACCGTTATGACCGTTTGTGACCGTTGTATGACCGTTGGGGAGCCGAGTGGCGCGTCTGCAACATGACCGTTTCGGACGCTCGGTCGACGAATCGTCGACCGACCTGGTCGCTGGATTGTTATAAAAGGAACCCAAAACGAGTCATCTCCTCACACTTGCATGCTCTTGCTTCCATAGGCTCTCTCTAGTACATTTTTGTGCAACTCTTTAGCATCCTCACCCACAAGCCATCCTTGCTTCTTCTCCACCTTCAAGCAACACAATGGCCTCATCATCTGCTCGTGGAAAGAAGAAGGTCGCCAGCAGGAAAGGAAGGGAAGCTTGGGAAGCTACTCCGCCACTGACGATCATCAACGACATTGCCTTCGTCGATGGAGATGTTGGTGATCGATATCTATGGCTTTCCTCCAAAGCTCCTCTCCCACGACGACCAGTTGAAGTTATGGATTTCATCAACATCGTCGACTTGGAGGACCTTTTCGAAGTGCAAAAGTTAAAAGAATTCATCAACCCTTCTTTTCCTTCCTATTCCATCAAGGTAGTGAATGAATTCTATGCAAACCTCATTTCCCACTCTGAAAATGAAACCATCTTCTTCTATACTATGGTCAATGGGCATAGCTTCAGATTTACTGAAGGGGATATTCTTGACATGCTAAATATTGACATAGATGAATATCAAGACACCCTTGACCTTACTTCTGGAAACCCCCTTAACCAATTTCTCCAAGATGACCATACCATTAGTCTTAGTGACATCAAAAGGACCATTTTTCAATCTAATACAACCTGTCACGAAGATAGAGGCACATATTATGCTATAAATCTCAAACCAGCTGCTAGGATTATAAACCTTATTGTTTCAACAAACATACATCCTAGAGCCAATAAGTCTGAAGTTCCTATTTTTCGTATGTGTCTAATATATGCCATTATCCAACGTATTCCCACAAATTTTATCCGCATCATTCTTAAAAACATGCTTGAGTTTTCTGGCAATCCTCCATATGCCGATTTTGTATGCCAAATTACTCAACATTTCCTTAAGACCCAACTTGAGGATATGGGATATACATGGGAGCGTAGACCACAAAAAATAAGTAAGAATACAGTAGAAAAAATGGGAATTGATTTTGGTCATAAAAGGGCTAGAGTAGAAGGAGAAACATCTCATCAAGACATACCACCACCCCCTCCTCCTACTAACCTATCACATGATCCCATTCAAAACACTCTTACTTATATTGCTGGCTCCCAATATCACCTTAGCAAACAACTAGACTATAACCATCATGCCATGACTTATATAAACCAAAGAATGCAAACCCTTTCACCAAACCAACCTGATGAATATCCGTATTCTTTAAATCCTGGCATGCTCAATCCATACAATCCCTCGTACAACTATTATCAAACTCCACCTCCACCATCTGTAGATCTTACGCACACTCAGTTTTCATCCATGCAACTGCAAGATATTGCCGCTCATTTCCGATTTGACCGAGTTCCTACATTCTTGGAAGCATATGCTTTAACTAAGACAGGTGCTCTAGATTGGCAAACCTTGGTCCAGTATTATGGAACTGAGCCTTTTCTTGGGAAAGACCCTGACATTGATGTAATTCTTAAGTCTTTCCAGTAAGTGTTGGAGTTATTGTAATGATATCTTTTGAATAATTGTAATGGGTCATCTCTATATGATGTATCTATCTTTCTATGTTTGTAATACATGCTTTTAATGAAATTGGTCATCTTTACTTGATTCCAATGGATATTTTTATAAAGAGCATGTGAGACATCTTCAAAATATGGATTATAAGATCATCATTGTAGAGCATACAAAATAAGGGGAGTAACAACCTTTAAAATTGTGGCAAAATTGACAAGGATCTATGACACAATTACTTAAAACAATTATGAAACAAAACCAGACACATTCTCGGTCGAGAAACTGTTCGACCGAGAACACTATCGGTCGAAAGATTGTCGACCGAGCAGGCTTCTGTTGTCAAATCTCACATAAATCTTCTGAAATTGTTTTTCAATCAACCTAGTTTGCTATCAAACTATTATTGATGATTGAATTAACATGCAAATCAAGAATAAAATCTTGGAAGATAATTATTGTAGCAAGACATTATTTTACTCTTAGTATATCTTTGATAAAGGTCAAAATCAAAATTTAAAATCATTTGTGACCTTAGAAGCCTTAAATTGCTTTAAATTGTAAGATTAAGGGGAAGCTCATAAAAACGTTGTAAACATCATTTGAAGCTTGTTAATACCTTAGTATTTTTACTCTTGGATATAAAGAAATCTATGAATGATCTTGTACTTCAAGGAACTCTTTAAACAAATCAGGGCCTAACATCCCTTGCATTTGGTTAGAGATATTTTTATGTACTCTAAGATCAAAGGATTCTCATTTCATTTTTAGGGCTTAAACATCCCTTGGAAAATGCGTAAGAAATCAGTATATACGCCATGAACCTAATAGGACCTCATATCATTTCAAGGTTTAACATCCTTTGTAAATGATTGAGAAACCAATTGTGGATAAAATGATAATACATCCATGTTCCTAATAAGATATCTAATTAAGGGGGAGTTTTTATTCTTAACGGTTATCTTTTTGAAATGACAAAGGGGGAGAGATAAATATAAAACTAAAACTTAGTAATTATGTAAAACTCAATTAATGAGTTTCATAAATAAACTCTTGGCTTTACATTGAAAGTTGCTATATTCCCAAATGATCAGGATTTCATGTTCCATAATTCATGGGAATAATAAGCACACATTTTATACACAAGAGAAAAATCTACAAAAGGTAATCTAAAGGTATGAAACTCATATGTTTTATATTTCCTTTATTTATATTTTGGAAATGTTTGTCATCTTCAAAAAGGGGGAGATTGTTGGCTAAATGGACATCTATAAATCCCTTTGTTTTGATTATGATAAACATTTTATTCTTATTAATCTAACGAGCTACTTGAGTGTGCAGGATGACAAAGCAACAAGGGAAAATCTACAAGCTTACATATTTATATTTTCATGCAATGTAATAACTGTTGTAAAAACTTGTACAAAAATATAATGTACAAGTACTTAGAATTGCATGTAAATCAAGCGTTAGATTCTCCCTAGCTAAACACCACAGTTAGACAAGTCATCCCATTCAAATAGGATCACTTTTGCACACTCACACACATAATTAGTGCCTAAATTAAAACCTTGAAACAGGATCAATCTCGGTCGACAAACTCCTCGACCGAGACACTCTCGGTCGACAATCTTCTCGACCGAGAAAGATCCAAAGTAGCCGTTAGACACAACAGACAAGTTAGTTGGCAGTTGGAGAAAGACGTTGCAAATCTCTTGTTCTAGAGAGCCTGTCGGTCGACAAAAGTTCGACCGAGTAGGTGTCTCGGTCGACCATTTATCGACCGAGATGGTCTCTGACAGCAACTGCAGAATTAATTAATTAGCCATTGTTAAAGCAACAACTTTGTACCTAACGGCTAGTTAAGCACTTAGAAACTCCTAGAAGTTGTCTAGAACGTCCTTAAGCATCCTCAGGCCATTCCTATAAATAGGACAAGCCATAGGACACTCAAATACATTGGTTTACACTTGCTACACTTGAGAGATCTTGAGCATACTTTGTGCAATCTGTTTGAGAGCAATTTGAGCATTGTAACAATTGGTTATTCCATCCCTTAGCTCATAATTCGTGTCCTATAGGCTAGTATCTCCTATCCACTGCAATCACAAGTTCACATACTTGGTTAGGAGATCTATATGCTTGATCTAGGCAAATCAAGCCTTGGGCTATAAAGGATAAGTTGTAATTTCTATTTTCTTTCTTGTTCCCTATTATTGTTTGTACTCTCCTTGCTACTCCTAGGTTGGAGGTTGTGGATTGGAGAGGGTGAAGATCTTCTTGGCGAAGAAGGAGACTTTGAGCTACTTCAGAAGGCTGGTGCAACGGGAGATTACTTCTAGAGAGGAAGGCTACTTCAAGGGGGAGCTTGGAGTTACTTCATAGAAGGCTATCTCAAAGTTGGTGCACCTACTTCAGGGTGAAGGCTGCTCAAAGGGTGTAAAGGAAAGTATTGTATTTTGTATAAATCCTCGAGAGGTAATAAAATAAATACTTTCAAATCGCGGTTGGGTAAGCAACCGGGAGTGGACTGACAACTATAGTATTTGCTATAGTTGGAACCACTCTAAACACCTGTCTCTTTCTTCCAATCTCAATTGTGGTTGTTTGAATTCAATAAATTGTTAAAATAATTCAAAAACTCTATTCACCCCCCCTCTAGTAGTTTTTCATATATTTCTTATGGGATACCTTATGTGTTTCTGATCTTATGATTTGGATTCTATCCTATATATTGTTTCATGGTGGAACTTTACTTGGTGACACAAGCTCTTTTTGCCCACTTTTGTGGTGGTTTCTTATATTGTCATTTATGTGGTGACAAATCTTGTTTATTCTGACCATACTTTATACTTGCCTCTACATTAAGCATGTTATGTGACTCAATAGACCTAGAGTAGTGTAAGTACATTGATTTTTGGGTTATGTGCCCTTATTATGCTTTTAGGTTGGAGGTTGTGTTCCCCATACCCGGGTTTCAAGTTTGTGAGGCTTGTCCCACCTTATATATATATATATATATATATATATATATATATATATATATATATATATATATATATATATTTATTGGGAGTCTGGCAGTACGTCATTCCCTATTAGGTTTCACATTTGTGAGGCTTGTCCGCTATTATCTTTATATTGTTCTAATGTTATTCTTATCTCACATGCATGCAAGATGATGTTATTAATGAAGGGTTGTGTGCCCTAATTCTTTATATGTGCTTGTGTAGCTTCATTAATGGCAAGTATCTCTTTTGTTATTGCAAATAAATTCTCTTGATACACACTTGGGTAGTTCTTTTTTATTCTATGGTAATTATTCTTTACTTGATGTCCTTTTGTTCCATATATTGCTCAATTCTATTTTAGTATGCACATACCAGCCTTTTGCTAATGTCATATACTATTTCTCTTCTTGTTGGGCTTTTCTTCCAACCCTAGGTTTAGGTGAAGGAGAACATGGCATTCAACATGGACCTAGCTTAAGGAGTTGATGCTTGGAGAAAAACTTGTTACAGTTTATATTTCCCTCTACTAGATCCTTATGATGTAATAGTCATGAAAAACCTATATGGGAGATGATGGTGTACTTTTGTAAAAATTGATTATAGTCATGAAACTTTTATTTTGTTGCTTTACTTTGGTTTTTCGTATACCATCATGTAAGATTTAAAAATTTTACACCTATTTCGGCATACCTTTTGAGTGTATTTGGAATGGAAGTTTTATTCCTCAAATTTTATTAGGGATTGGATCCCCTCTGGGTCCCACTCCATACAACATGGTATCAGAGCACATGGTAGTCGAAATCTAACTATTTTAAGTTTGTCTCCCAAATTAGAACCCTTACCTTGCATAGTTGCCCTCAAGGTGAGATGTTCACCTTAGAATTGATCTTTGCTATTCTTAATATGATGAAAGGTTGATATAAGTTTCAAATTAGATTCATGATTAGTAAAGCAAAATATGATGATATTTTAGGTCATGTTATCCCACCATATATAGGTTAATGTTGACACATGAATATTTTGATGCTATAAGGTTTGACTTGAGGATGGAATTATATGATGAGGATGAGGTACTAGTAGGATAAGTAAATCATATTATGGAAATATTGTGACTTGGTTCTCGCTTTGATTTTGGGTCATGATTTTAGTTTTCTATCGCAAAAGTTTTTTCATCAAATTATTTTCCTTACAATACTATATATACAAAAAGGATGTTTTCTAGATTTTGTCGATGTTTTCTTGAACTGAGTCACAATGAACATATTTATGAATCCTAGTTAGAGAAACCCTAGAATTAGTTAAAATAGAATCTTAACCATAGATTTTTCTACAAAAGGTGACTAGGAATATGTGGAATAATAAAAAGGTGTAGTTGACCTATCCTCTTTGACCTTTGGTTGTTATGTGAACCTTAGGGATTTTAGGTTAGAGACACAAGGACCTAAAGCTCAACCCTAGTTGGTTATGACTTTTTATTTGGATACATGGACAACTTAAACCCCCAAAATATTTACAATTAAAAGTTTTAAAGTGACCATAGTACCTTGGTGATATTTAGTTTGACTTGTTAGGTTGAATCTTTTAAGGGGTGGAAGATAATTTATCTTTAGATTTCAAGGAAAAATCTCTTTAAGGGGTGGTATGTTGTAACATACCGAAATCTAGAACCTTATCGTATTCCAAGATTAAGAGGTTAGAGACCTTAGTTCTTTGGGATTATCCAAACAAGGTTGAGGATATACTTAATGGTAGTTAATGGTAACCATAATATGTAATGCATGAATAAATCACCCTAACATATATGCATGAAAACAAATATGACCAAATACCCTCATATTAATCATAAGACCAATAATGGATACATTAAATATGTCACATGAGATAAATGATGAATATAATACATAATCCTTTTGGTTGTAATGTGTAGATATGGGGCACAATTGGAATAATAGTATTAATAATAATGATGATAATTATTGATCTAGAATTTTAAATGGTTTTTTGGAACAAGAAATTAGAAAAAAATAATAACTCTCCAAACAAGATAATCTGATATTGAATTATATAATATGAGAAATAGTGGTAATAATGAATAATGGGCTAAATATGATAAAAGGAAGACTAATTGGATAAGAATAATTTTAGATTCATTTTATTTGGATATTATATGGATTGGAGCCAAGTTTCACAAATTTGGGATAATAATAATTATATCAATTTTATTTAGAAAAGAAAAGGTGATTTGTCCTTCAAAATATGAGAAAATTATTAAATAACTCTAAAAGAGAAAATAAATCTCAAATTTGAATCTACATGCCAAAGTTAGTCTCTAAGTAAATGTTCAACTAATTTGGACAATCTTAAATATTTAGTTAATTTAGGAGAAAGAACATAATTTATAGAACAAAAACATTAAATAATGTTGAAAAAAATTAATTAATGGAAAATTTGTGTTCCTCGCATTTAGTATTACTTATAGGAAAAGTGTCTTATTTTTAGAAATTTATAGATGTATCTAACTCATTAAAGGGATAAAATAAGTGATAATATTTAAAAATATTGAATAAAATATTAGAATAGTTCAAAAAATTGAATAATGCTAAAATGAGATTGCTCATCTCAAAATTATCTAACCTACAAAATTTATATTTATTTGGACTTCGCTTGCACCCTCAAATAATTATAGAAAGTTCTATACATTAAATGCATTATAAGAACAAAGTTGGAATGTTGTATTAAATGACATTCATCCCAGCCCGCATGAACAGTAACTGCGGACTAAAGTCTGATATTTTGGATATAAATCCCTTGTTTCTCAATGAAACTTTGAAAAATGAGTTGCATTGAATTGAAAATTTAATTTTGCATCTATCCCCTACTTGAGACCTATAATGGTGAATTCTAGAAATGCCTAAACTTGTTCCTCAAGTTTTCTGAAGCAACTTCTCACAAAACCTTAAAACTCAAATTCATAAAAATAGGATCATGTCCTCATATGAAATGCACACTTAAAGACTCTCCTCTGGTTTCAATTTCACCTTACATCATCATTCCATTCACCGCCAAACATGGTTTTTGGTTTGAGTTTGTGGAACCTCTTCCCGCTGTCTTGCTTCTTTGAAGTGTAATTGGACCTCAGGTAAACAACTTTGGCACTTTTTTATCATGATCAGCTAGTTAGTTTCACGAATGAGTGACGATCAAAGTTTTCTCCAAACTCTTGGACAAGCTTCTCCATGCCCAGTCGACTATGGCGTGTGTAGCGGAGAAGGGGATGATCCCTTATAGTTTCCCCTTTTTGCCCCTCAATTCTCTTTTATTTTCTTTTTCTCATTATGAGCAATCTTATAAATCTCCACGTTTTAATTTGATTTTTGTCACTTGTCACGCCAGCACAAATAGTACATTTATACCCATTCATAGTGTATAGTTCTGATTTTTTATTCAAGGGCAAATTGGTTTCTTACAATTTAATTTTACAAATAAATTATCGAATCTTCTAAAAACCATGTCTTTTTATTGGAAGCTCCAAAAATTATAAGAAATACGTTTTGGAATCAGAAAAATGAGCTCTATCTATTAAAAGTAGTTTCAGTGCCTGATTTCTATGTTTTTCATAGGATGATTTTTGGGAAATGAAATATATGCATAAACTTCATAAAAATTGTAACTTTGTCATATAAACTCCAAAATTAACATAAAATATGTTTTCTTGATCAAGACAACCTAATAAGTTGATTTGCTGAGATTTTCAGAGTCAAAATCCAAGGTTTTCCAAAAAGGTCTAGATTTAGGGTTGCCTTACACGTTATAAAACCCTAATACATGTGAATAATTTGTAATTAGGCAAAAGTGATCTTGGAAACAACTATATTGGTGAAGAGTGTTTCTAGGACTCTGGTTTAAGGTTATGTTTTCATCCCCTATTATTCCTTTTGAGCAATAACCAATTTTCATCTTTCTCTTGGTCCTATGGATAGCCTACACAATATCTCTTTGTTTTGAGAACATATTTCTTGTGGGATACCTTATTTGTTTCTGATCTTATGATCAATTTATTGTGATGGACATTCTTTTGGATTCTATCATATATATTGTTTCATGGTGGAACTTTACTTGGTGATACAAGCTCTTTTTGCCCACATTTGTGGTGGTTTTTATATTGTCATTTATGTGGTGACAGATCTTGTTTATTTTCACCATACTTTATGCTTGCCTCTACATTAAGCATGTTATGTGACTCAGTAGCCCTAGAGTAGTGTAAGTACATTAGTTTTTGGGTTATGTGCCCTTATTATTGATAACACCAAATTTTGTGATGTTTTAGACTGTTTTTCTATTATCAAAACTGCCATTTTTAGCTATTTTCCTCTCTTTTATAAGTATTTTTGAAATAATTGGACAAACAGCGCTCTTAATTTAATACTTTCATCTTTTGCATAATTTTCCTCCCATTTTGACCCAATAAGGCCATCCCGGCCCACAAGCAATAAGTCCAACCTGCATCGGCCCTTCAACGGCCCGATACAAGCCCTGCCCAACAGGGTGGCGTGACGCAACGATGCGTGACACGGAGATGTCGCGCAAGAAGAAGCTGATGGACGACACGCCCCTTACCCGATAGGGAGCCGAGCTCGCCATGACAACCCAAGCTTATCGCGCGACACAGGCCACCCACCGGCAGGCGCCGTCTGTCACGTGACCGACAGCCAACATCACTGTGCCAGACGATATGTGTATCGGCCGTCCTCCAAACTTGCGAATACGAAGGACACGTGGCACTTCGAGCACCATAGCTTCCCCCAACCGCTGCCTATAAATAGCAGCTACAGGGAGCCGAAAAGACAGTTTGGAATTCAGACAGTTGGGAGCTTTGAGTGATCTTCGGAGGAAACTGCGAGAGCCGGAGTATCGTGCCCCAGTGCTCGTGCCGGGAAACTCTAGGTGAGCCCTTCCTCATCCCGAGAGGGAGGGGATGGTTCACTTCGGACCGTCCCGGGCGACACTACGGGCCGATATCAGCCAATGACGATGCACGACACAAGTTCCCGACAGTAGAACGCGTCACTCCATGCCCGACACGATATCGAACCTGATACGCTTCGCCTGTCATGCGTGCCGCCCGAGAGGGTGCGCCGCCCGACTTGAGCGTATCGGCCAGGGTCCTTGAGTGATACACTCGTCCGTCACGATGTGCCGCTCGAAAGAGTGTGCTGCCCGACACTGCTGTATCGGGCTAGGCTCCTGTCTGGTATCGGGTTGGAGAGCCGCAGAAGTCTGTCGCCCTTCTACATCAAGAAGGCGACCTCTATCTTTAATTCTATTATTTAAATTCCTTCCTTACGTAATGTATTAAGACCCTTAATGCTTATGAAAATAGAAAAGCTTAATCACTTGCTGCTCTATGCTCGGTGCAATATGTTGGATGACTGCTATGTTTGATATCTGAACTCTAGCTTGCATGTTTGGATCGCGTTTCGCTTAGCTACCGAATCGTGTTTTCCCGTCGCAACAACTTCGAGAGTTGTGTTGTGGCTCTAGTTTTTGGTCCGATTCTGGAGTACGAGAGTGCCTGGAACGGAGTTGTTTCAATAACACTCCACCCTAACTTAAAGCCCAGCAACCTTGAGAGGGGTGTTGACGCTTGGTTAGAGGTACCCGCTCTGAGAGGAGGGGTGCAGGATGTTACTGGTGTCGCTTGTTTTGCTGAAGCCTTATCCTTCGTACCTTGCTCTAGCTCTAGTTTTATCTTTCTATTTTCATTGTATGAAAACCCCTAAAAACTGCTAAATGACTAAAACCTTAAATCTTTCTAGTAGCTCCACCTGGAAATAGTTTTCTTGTTTTGTTTATAGCATCTTACTGTTTCCTTCTGGGGAATTTATTATCTCTTTATACCTGCCGGAGTGTAGCGTGTCGATTCTGGGTTCTCAACACTACCACCTTTGTCCCTGTGTTCAACCACGTATATCTACTTCGACCCCGTAAGCAAAGTTGCGGGGGCCTAGAAGGATTCGGGTTTATAAATGTAAAAGCTCGACTACCTCAAATCTGCCTCCACTTTTAGGCGCGCGATTTAGGCCGGTCAACTTTTTGGCGCCGTTGCCGGGGACAAGGCAAAATAGTACTGTAGACGAATCTGAATCCACTAACTACACTCCCGTGCCTCAAGCTTAGAAATGATCTTGACAGCACTCTTTTCTTTCTTTTACTATTATTAAATTATTCTTTGCCTAAACTAAATAATTCTATTTCTGACTTGATTTTTCGCGCCATTTCAGGAACTCTGAAGAACGGTGACCTGTTCCACCAACCACTGACACATGTCGCCCCGCATCGATCCACCTCATTAGGAAGGTGAACGCCAAGGAGAAGCTCGGTCTATTTTGCCTCCACCAGATGTCAACAATCGCTATAGCGGTGATGATAACCTCAAAGATCCAAAAACGGAACATTTTGAGGAAGGCCATCGCCGCGATAGACGTCATCGCCATCGGAGGCACATAAGAAATCACGACAATCATGAATGACGCCAAGACTTCAGTGATAGCGATGACTCAGAGGAAGAGGAGAAAACACTGAGGGAGTTGGCATCCACGAAGGCCAACAACTCCCGATGTCCAGTCGTTATTCCGCGTTTCAACGTGAAAAATTTCGAGCTCAAGCCGTCCGTGATCTCGATGATTCAAAACAAAAGCTTCAGGGGGAGTTCGAAGAACGACAACCCCTACCATCATCTCGATGCATTTAAAAACATATGTGATACAATAAAGATGTGGGGGGTCCCCCAAGAAGTGATCTACTGTAAGGGTTTCATCTTCTCCATGGAAGACAAGGCCCTGTCCTGGTATCTTGGGTTACCCCACCAGTCTTTGGATGGATGGGGAGCTTTAGATGATGCATTCGTAAACAACTTCTACCCCACCGAAAGAACGATTAGAAACAGGTAGAAAATAACCTCCTTCATGCAAAAGCCGAATGAAAGCCTCCATGACGCCTGGGAGCGATTCCTGGAGTATCAGAGGGATTGCCCCCATCATAATTACAAGAAGGGCTTCCTCGTAACCACCTTCTATAATGGCCTGACTCCAAATGAAAGGGTGTCACTAAATGCGGCAGCAGGCAGTGACTTCCTTGGGAAGAAACCAAGCAAGTCCGAAAGGATCATCAAGAATATGGTCGAGCTGATGGTCGGTGCTGATTTTGATCGATCTGACAGAGGACAGGTCAAGAAGGTCGGTGAAAGGTCCGCCCTTGAGTCCAAGGAGCTGGAATCCATCACCTTGCAGATACATAGAATCGCAAGTGATGTTAAGAAACTGCGAGAAGCTGGCGGGAAAGGTAAGAAGCCAGTTGAGAAGGTGATGAAATGTGTTACATGCGGCGAAGGAGGACATGGGGTAGACAACTGCGTTTACACCTGACCAGACGCAGACAGTGATTCTGACTCGGAAGACAAACGGGCCGAAAATGTCTCTTTCGTGAACTTCAAAAGGCCAGATCATCCCGGATTTAACTACGGCAACAAAGATGCAGCTGAAAACTCTCATCAGCTGCACAGCTCGTCCAAGCCGACACAATCTTTTGAGAAGAGATGGGGGTCTGGTCAATATACCAAGAACAATCAGTTCCAACCGGCGAAAGGAAACTTTCAGGTACAAGGTAAATATCAAGGGCCGAACAAAGATCAGGACAAAGTCTCGAGCCAATCAGACGTAATTGGCCAGCTTTTTGACTTCGCAAAGAAGCATGACACCATTAATAACCAACTAGCGCAAAGTGCGCTGTCCAATTCTGGCATTTTGAACTCGTTGTAGGTACAGTTGGCGGACATGCAGATGCATCAACGCCAAATTGACCAGCAGCTAGCTCAGCTCGCCGAGATCGTAAAGAACCCGTCGGGGCAGATCACGTCCAACATTGAACCAGCCAAGAGATTGGGATAGTAACTGTGGAGGAAAAGGATGAAGAAGAAGCCAAAGACGTCCAGCTGAGGACGGAAAACTCAGCGCTTCTCGGGAGGCATCCCGAGTTGCTTTTAAATTCCTAGTATAGGGTGCATTTACTTTCAAACAATATGGACATTACGAACATTATGGCATATAATAAGGCCTGAGTCAGTGCACGCGCTACATGCGCTGACTCTTCTATTTTATGGGCCACCGCCTTTTTTTTATCGACTGGGATGGGTAATATCATCTGAGGTCGGGATCTTAGTCTTCGGCCAATGATGCTTTACTCATCGACCGCTTTTTAATCGCTTTGTTTTCATGATGTATCGGAAAGCAACCCAACTGGTGCTATACATGTGCCCATATCAGGCAGAGGAATTTCGGGGATCCCAAGGGTCGTGCCGACAGATGGACTTGCCCATCTTACGAGTTGCCCTAACGGCCGACACACTCCCGGATTTACTTGTTTCACCCCGATTGAGCTTGCTATATATAGGGGCAAGTTTTTACCATGTCGGGCTCCTTGCCTTACTGTTTTCTCGCTCCCGTATCGTGCTAAGACCTTGTGCTTTTGCTCCCGTGTCACGTAAGACTGCCCTACTCTCATGTCGTGCGGAAGTACAGATCACAGCAAGGTAAAAGTCGATAGACCCTATCGCCCGGCAGACCGTGCCGCCCGGCACGTTTCCATCTTTAAGCAAGTAGCTTATCAGTCTTACGATTCCTTGCAGAGCAGCCTTGTATCGCCTGATATGGATGTCGCGCAACGTACCTTTTATTCACGATTGCCCGATGTACCATGTCGGGTGACACGCTGTTTTCCTTTCAAAAAGACCTTATCGGGCATCTTATCCTATCGCCATCTTATCGCCCGACACAACCATATCAAGCGACAGACCTAACGTGTGTTTATCGCCTTATCGCCCTGTTCATATCGCGTGTTTGATCTTCTAACGCAGTGGGCGATACCCACCTCTAGTATCGAGCACATGGCTTCACCTTTGAAACCCGTGTGTCGCCCGATACCTGGTCGCACTTTTATTTCTTTACTTTTTCAAATCATCAACACGTTTAATCAAGGTATTTTCTGATTGTCCCACAGAAATGGCCCACGTCAAGACAACTGATGTCCCCGTTGACGCACAAGGCAGGAGAGTCTACCTAGATACTGCTGCTGAAGGGTAAACTGCCAGGCCTAAGCGCCCGAACCCAGGACCAACCGGGGTGTCGACATCAGAGAAGAGGGCTAGGGTTGGAGAAGTGGCAGCTCCAACTCCAACACCAGCACCTCTAGCAGTAGCATGACTCCCGGAATTCTCGTCGGGGAGTTTCGAGCCAAGAGACAACGAGCACGCTCGCCGATATGCTGAACTAGCGACCAAGGTCTACCAACCGAGCAGGTTCTGCCATCAGGCCTCATTTGCTGAACTAGGGATCGTGACGAGGCTGAAGGGCGTCCTCGCTACGGCAGGGTTGAAAAAGATCTGCTTCAGCCGGTCTTCTTCTTACACCAAATTGACAAAGGAGTTTATGTCTTCTCTCCACCGGGTGAAGAATTCTGCGGCGGAGAGGGAAAAATTTGGCGGGCGAGACAGACTCCAGGCCCGAATTTACAACTTGAAGCACACTATCTCTGAGAAGCTGTTGAATCAGATCTTCTCTTCCAACGAGGAGGAGAAGAGTCTAATGGACAACGGTGAGAGAATCACCGAGGGAGATGGGTTCAATCCCGTGGAGCTCTGGAGCAAGCTAACCGACGAGTCTTCGTTCAAGTCGGGAAGAAAGATGGTGGCAGTGCACTCCTGCTTTTGGAGGATAGTGCACAAGCTGGTGGCATGTTTGTTGTTCAGAAAGAATGAGTCCAGTAATATCTATACAGAAGAACTCCACGTCATTAGGTACATAATGGAGAGTTGAGTGATCAACCTTGGGCAGTTTTTGCTGAACAGACTGCACCCGATGAAAGAAGCCACCAAGGAGTACTGCATGGGTGGCATCATCAACCTAATCGCAGTAGGACTCAAGTACCCAAAAGAGCCGCGTAGCCTTTCGAGGACGCAAGGTGATGAGGTGATTGACACCAAGTACCTGATGAGGACCATCATCATTAGGAAGGAGGGGAGAGACTATTTCTACAAGTTTTCAAGGACGGACATACTCCTTCCGCTCCCTCACTGTGCCGACTACGACGCAGAAAAACTGGTCTTCACCGCCGCCAAAATTGAAGCTGTAGCAAATGACGCAGCTCACACCACCACCATCAAGGCCCAGGAGAGGGCAGCTCCAGAGCTACCGATGACCACTACTGATAGAGTTGTCGCCACTCCATCTACATCAGGAACCGCCACAACAAGGATGGTGGTAGCTAAGAAAGAACCGGTGATCGTTGAGGTCACCAAGACAGAGACTACGGGAGCTACCGCGGGAGAGACGGCCGCAGCCCCCGTCGCTGCTTCAAGACCTGCAGAGGAAGAAGAGGAATTTCAACAGGGCGACAGCAATGGGATGTTCGACGAGATCCTAAAGGAGCTCGGAAGAACATCGACACCACCGCAGAAGTCCCCACCTGCAGCAGTTGAGGAGATCGCCGACAGTGCAGAGGTGGAGCAGAGTCCGCCCTCACCACGGCCATCCCCACCTAGACGAGAAGGCAAGGCGGTGGCAATTGCAAAAGCGACGACGCCTCACCTAGAGGCATCTGGATCGCGAACCATTCTGATAGATTCTACCTCGCCTGGTAGACCATCGCACGAGCAAGATGTCGCGAGGACGGAAGGGAGACCCACGGGAGCTTCCCCGTCGCTCAGAAAGATGCTCGTGCATGAGCTCAACAATTTGCGGGAGGTAACGGATATCAACTCTGACGTTTGTATTTCACTAACCCGCAAATTTGCGTCTTTCTAAAATAGGCTGGATAGCCAAGAAAGAAAGCTATGGACTCTAGCGAGCCTTCCCGGCGGACTAGAGGCCTTGAATGCAATAATACAGCAAGTTCTCCAACGACTCAACAAGATCGAGGAGAGGCTGGACAGAAGTAATGACCATCCGCGCCGAAGGCAGCCGAGAAGGTCGTTGTCACCACCCAGCCATGGCTCTCCTCCTTCTTCGTCAGCTTCTCCTTCAGGAACAGCGTCCTCCTCATCCCCCAGCGGGTGATCCTCAACACCCAAGGATGGGACGCAACATAGCTCAGCCGAAGGAGCTCCAGCCGGACAAGAGAGCCCCTTAGGCTTGGGAGATGCAAACATCTCAGTCCCCCTAGATGAAGCCGAAGATGATAGCACAGATATCAGCATCGGAGGAGACTCATCTGATGAGTCTGAGGGAGAGAAGGGGGATGTCTACACAGTCAATAAGAGACATCTTCCCCGAAGCAAACGCTCGATGGCGGACAAGTTCTGTGATAAGTTCTGTGAGCCATCCGAGATACCCTCTTTCGAGATGGCCGAGTTCGATAGAAGAGCCATCGGACACCTGACGATCAAAGACCAGAACTTGTTGAATAAGGTCTTGAGATCGCAGGCAAATGAAGATGACGTCATCTGGACCAACGACTACCTATCTGTGCGACGGGGAGTTCTTCGAAACATGTTCCGCACGCCGGTCTTCGTTGGCAAAAGACTGTTCAGGGTCCTTGAAGGAGCTATAATAGAACGTACTGACAGTGGGATAGGTCGGAGAATGATATATACCGCCACCCCGACCTTGGCGAGAAGTCTGATGAAGGGAGATCTAGGCTCCTGTGCGGTGTCCGACATGCTACAGCACATTGAAGAGCATATACCAAACCTCGTGTTGGCCCCGTATAAACACCGCAATGTGTGGTTCCTCTGCATGGCAGACCTCAGGAACCACGACCTCCAGCTGCTGAGCTACAGCCGCAACGAGGTGCCACGCACCGGGGGTGTTTTCTGCCGCCCGGAGGACAGGAAGCTGAGACTCCTTCCACTGCGTCTGCTACAAGCTATAAAGCAAGGAAGCCAACGTCATCAAGGTCCTTGGAACTTCTTTACTCTCTGAGACCTCCCCATCCAGGCAGAAGAGGGGAGTGGAAACAGCGCTATCGTCATCCTGGGTGCCATTGAGGCGCTCAACACATTTGGAAACTTGGGAGTCCTCAAAGGTACGTCCTTCTATCAACGCAGGGGCCTTTATGCCATGTTGCTGATCAAGGACAAGTGCTATTTTCGAGACGTAGGGGTACCGGAGTAGCTACTGGAAAATGACCTGGAAGAAGACTCTTCTCAATCCAGCAGCTCCTCAGAAAAAGAAAAGGAAGTGGCGACCGTCACACATGGGGCAGGCAAGCAGTTGGTGGTCCTGAAGAAGGTGCACGAGATGGAGGACACTGCTTCTCCTGAAGCTTTAGAAGGGTTGATCACAAATTTCGACCACTTTTCGTGTACAACTCTCACACAGAAGCAGGTTAGTGTAATCCAGCTGAAGTTAGCTGATTCTACCCCATCGGTTGTCACCTTTCAGGCAGGTGATGTCGTAGTCCCGGTCGAAGATCTAAGGGACATGGTGAAGGAAGGAGGGTGCTTGGCTGTAGCAGTTGCAGCCGCTTACATCCAATATATACAGTCGAAGCTAGAACATGCATACATAGCCCAGCCCATGCTTTTCAACGACGTCTGCCTCACCGACGAAACAGGAGCGAAGCAAAATTTTTTGGTAGAATTGAGAGGCGGGGTCCCTAGCACTATCTTTTTGCCAATTCTGCATTACAATCATTGGACGCTCCTAACTGTGTACACCCGGCAATGAGCAGAAATTTTCTACAATAGCTCGGATAGCAACAAGAACCATCCAGTGCCGTGTACATCAGAACCTTTGACATCCGTCGAACGCCTGGTCCGAAAATACTACGATGAGGTGGCAAAGATGATCCAACCATTCATGAACATGCAAGGAGGCAAATGGCACGAACTCCAGTTCTGCCACCGCAGTCCGCAGCAAATTCCCTTATCCAACGACTACGGCATCTACGTCCTGGAATGGATAGCAAATAAAGAAACGCCTGACCAGCTCAGCCACATCGGCTATCACAGCAGAAGGGGCGAATATGTGTGGGAGCTTCTGTCTGACGCAGGCGCAACCTCACTGGAATAAACATTACCTCACCTTATCTACTTCACAACTCTGGGACAGAGTGTGGAGCAAGTTTGGGGGGTACCATGTACCAGTGAGGGAAGTACAAAATTTTGTCTGAATTTTCTAACTTAATCTCCTTCATTCTTTTGTCTCAAATTCTTTATTCTTTTGTTCCTTCATGTATCATGTGTACATATATATGTTCATACCAAACTTTTGAAAATTTTGCTTATTTTGTTCCCTTACATATATACAAAGTCGCTATATTAGTAAAAACCTGATGCAACTGCTTGCAAAGTTTGTTTTTTATGAGCTTAACGAGATACAAGTTCTTTTATATCTTTCTGATAATGCTGCTTCAAACAAACGAGAAGATTACATTTTTCCATGCAAAAATTTTCGAAAAATATAATAATCTCGCAAATAGCTAAGAGACAAGTATGGAGAAGGAAAAAGCTGCCCAAACAGCAAGAATCTTTTTGTTTCCCCTTTACCCAACAAAAATCCCAAAAAGAGAAAGTGGCCTTATGAGAGTGAATAAAAGCATGAGAGTTGTGCCCAATAAAAGAAAAGAAAAAAATATATACATACTTATTTTCCAAAAGTACCCATCTTTAGGCATAGTAGATCCGGGGCAGTGGTACGTAGGATGTGAAATCACTGCTCTAAAACCAACTGGCTTGGACTGCAGGGACCACTTGCCCGTTAACGGACCCTTACCTGGATGGACTGATGGGAAACAAGAAGAAAAACCCAAAAAGCCTTATCCTACCCTATACACAACTTTCTGACCCGAATATAAAGCTATTTGGTGTGGAAGCTAACTTCGGAATCATACACCAAAGTCTCGTTGAAGCTGTAGAGAAAAAATTTACTAAAATAATAAAGCAGGAAACACAAGGTCTTTTGTTCGTAGTGGGGAAGCATTATCTCTAAAGGCATTACGATACTTGTTTTACCTCTTGGCCTGAGAACTATACTGCGCAAGAAGAAGCATCACTAAATAATGTTTAAATATTGATTGAGGACAATCAAAAAGCTAAGTTTAGGGGAGTTGATAACACCAAATTTTGTGATGTTTTAGACTGTTTTTCTGTTATCAAAACAACCCTTTTTAGCCATTTTCCTCTCTTTTATAAGTATTTTCGCAATAATTGGCCAAACGACGCTCTGAATTTAATACTTCCATTTTTTGCAGAATTTTCCTCCCATTTTGACCCAATAAGGCCATCCCGGCCCACAAGCAATAAGTCCAACATGCATTGGCCCTCCAACGGCCTGATACAAGCCCTGCCCGATAGGGTGGCGCGACGCAACGACACGCGACACGGAGATGTCGCGCAAGAAGAAGCTGACGGACGACACGCCCCTTACCCGACAGGGAGCCGAGCTCGCCACGACAACCCAAGCTTGTTGCGCAACACATGCCACCCACCGGCAGGCGTCGTCCGTCACGTGACCGACAGCCAACATCCCTGCACCGGGCGATATGTGTATCGGCCGTCCTCCAAACTCGCGAATATGGAGGACACGTGGCGCTTTGAGCACCATAGCTTCCCCCAACCGCTGCCTATAAATAGCAGCTACAGGGAGCCGAAAAGACAGTTCAGAATTCGGACACTTGGGAGCTTTGAGTGATCTTCAGAGGAAACTGCGAGAGCAGGAGTATCGCGCCCCAGTGCTCGTGTCGGGCAACTCCAGGTGAGCCCTTCCTCATCCCGAGAGGGAGGGGATGGTTCACTTCGGACCGTCCCGGGCGACACTGCGGGCCGATATCGGCCAACGACGATGTGCGACACAAGTGCCCGATAGTAGAACGTGTCGCTCCATACCCGACACGATATCGAACCTGATACGCTTTGCCCGTCATGCGTGCCGCCTGAGAGGGTGCGCCGCCCTACTTGAGCGTATCGGCCAGGGTCCTTGAGCGATACACTCGGTCGTCACGGTGTGCCGCTCAAGAGAGTGTGTCGCCCGACACTACTGTATCGGGCTAGGCTCCTGTCCAGTATCGGGCCGGAGAGCCGCAGAAGTCTGCCGCCCTTCTACATCAAGAAGGCGACCTCTATCTTTAATTCTGTTATTTAAATTCCTTCCTTACGCAATGTATTAAGACCCTTAATGTTTATGGAAATAGAAAAGCTTAATCACTTGCTGCTCTATGCTCGGTGCAATATGTTGGATGACTGCTATGTTTGATATCTGAACTCTAGCTTGCATGTTTGGATCGCGTTTCGCTTAGCTATCGAATCGTATTTTCTCGTCACAACAACTTCGAGAGTTGTGTTGTGGCTCTAGTGTTTGGTCCGATTCTGGAGTACGAGAGTGCCTGGAACGGAGTTGTTTCAGTAACACTCCACCCTAACTTAAAGCCCAGCAACCTCGAGAGGGGTGTTAATGCTTGGTTAGAGGTACCCGCTCTGAGAGGAGGGGTGCAGGATGTTACTGGTGCCGCTTGTTTTTCCGAAGCCTTATCCTTCATACCTTGCTCTAGCTCTAGTTTTATCTTTCTATTTCCGTTGTATGAAAACCCCTAAAAACTGCTAAATGACTAAAACCTTAAATCTTTCTAGTAGCTCCACCTGGAGATAGTTTTCTTGTTTTGTTTATAACATCTTACTGTTTCCTTCTAGGGAATTTATTATCTCTTTATACCTGTCGGAGTGTAGCGTGTCGATTCTGGGTTCTCAACACTACCACCCTTGTCCCTGTGTTCGACCCCGTATATCTACTTCGACCCCGTAAGCAAAGTTGAGGGGGCCTAGAAGGATTCGGGTTTATAAATGTAAAAGCTCGACTACCTCAAATCCGCCTCCACTTTTGGATGCGTGATTTAGGCCGGTCAATTATGTTTTAAGGATGGAGGTTGTATGCCCCATAGTCAAGTTTCAAGTTTTTGAGGCTTGGCTCACCTTTATATATATAGGGAGTCTGGCAGTATGTCTTTCATTCTCTATTAGGTTTCAAGTTTGTGATGCTTGGCCGCCATTGTTTTTATATTGTTCTAGTGCTATGCTTATCTCACATGTATGCATGGTGATGTTATTATTGAAGGTTGTGTGCCCTAATTTTTATATGTGCTTGTATGGCACAACTTTATTGTTTCATTAATGGCAAGTATCTCTTCTGTTATTGCAAATCATTTCTCTTGATACCCACTTGGGTAGTTATTTTTTCTTCTATGGGAAGCATTCTTTACTTGATTTCCTTTTATTCCATATATTTCTCAATTCTAATTTATTATGCACATACCAGCTTTTTGTTGATATCATATACTATTTCTCTTCTCTCTGGGGTATGCTTCCAACCCCAGGTTTAGGTGAAGGAGAACATGGCACTCAACGTGGACCTATCTTAAAGAGTTGACTCTTGGAGACAAACTTGTTATGGTTTAGATTTCCCTCTACTAGATCCTTATGATGTAATATCCATGAAAACCGTACATGGGAGATGATGATGTACTTTTATAAAAATTGATCATAGTCATGAAACTTTTATTCCGCTTCTTTACTTTAATCTTTTGTATACCATCATGTAAGATTTGAAAATTTTATACCTATTCTAGCATTCCTTTTGAGTGTATTTGGAAGGGATGTTGTATTCCTCAAATTTTAGTAGGGATTGGATCCCCTCTGGTTCCCACTCGTTACAGGATGCTTCTCCCAAGTCTTTCATAGAGAACGTATTTCCAAGCCATGTTTTTACCTTTTGTAAAGTAGGGATGTCATTTCCCATCAATAGTATATCATATACATACGATATGAGGAATATTACCATGCTCCTGCTAACCTTATTGTATACACAAGGTTCATCTCCATTTTGAACAAAGACAAACTCTTTGATTGTCTCATCAAAATGAAGATTCCAGCTCTGAGGTGCTTGGTTCAATCCATAGATTGACCTTTGTAGCTTCCAAACTTTATTTGCAAACTTTGGATTTATAAAACCCTTAGGTTGTGTCATATACAAATCCTCAATAACATTCACGTTAAAAATGTGATTTTAACATCCATTTGCCAAATATCATAGTCATGATAAGTTACAATAGCAAGCATGATCTTGATGGACTTAACCATGGCCACTGGAGAAAAGTTTTCATCATAGTCAACACCTTGAACTTGTCTAAAACCCTTTCAACCAATATTCCCTTACAGGTTTGTACTTTACCATCCATGTTAGTCTTCTTCTTGAAGACCCACTTGCACACTATGGGTTTTACCCCTTCAGGTGGATCTACCAAGGTTCATACCTTGTTGGCATACATGGATTCCATCTCATATCTCATGACCTCAAACCATTTCTCAAACTTTGGTCCATCATTAACATCTTGATAGTTAATTGTCTCATCATCTATGACCAATCATTGCCTTCCTAAGTCATAAGATATCCTTATCTCTTAGGTTCAAGGCATGTCCTTTTAGATCTACGAGGTACTTGTGTTACTTGATGAATTTGAGATTCCATAACACCTTGTGAATCTCCTTTTTCCTCACGTACCTCCTCAAGTTTAGTGTATTCTTTTTGGTCTTAAACCTCTTTGAGTTCTACTTTCCTCCCATTGATTCCTCTAGAAATAAATTCCTTTTCAAGAAATACAACATTTCTAGAAACAAATATTTTGTTTTCAGTTGGGTTGTATAAGTAGTATCCCCTTGTCTCTTTGGGATATCCAACAAAATAACATTTATCAGACTCAGGGCCAAGCTTTTTAGGAAACATTTTCCTGACATAAACTTCACATCCCCAAATATTTATAAAAGACACATTAGGACGTTTCCCACGCCATATCTTATATGGTGTCTTTTGAAGCATCTCATATGGTACTTGGTTTAGTGTAAATGGGGTGCTTTCAGAAGCATACCCACGGAAGGAAGTTGAAAGATCAGCAAAACTCATCATTGATCGTGCCATATCCAGTAATGTGTGATTCCTTATTTCTGACACACCATTATGTTGTGGTGTTCCAGGTGGAGTCCATTATGATAAAATACCATAGTCTCTCAAAAGATCCTCAAACTCTTGGGTTAAGTATTCTCCACCTCGATCAGATCAAAGTGCCTTAATACTTTTTCCAAGATGGTTATGTACTTCATTAATGTACTCTCTAAACTTTTCAAGAGTTTCTCCCTTATGTTACATCAAGTAAACATAATCATACCTACTAAAATCATCTGTGAAGTTAATGAAGT